>OZ020224.1:14372555-14510055 GCA_963971325.1 Aphodius granarius | reverse complement strand
TTTAGCCCATGGCATAATAAAACAAAAATTAATTATTTGCGGTGTAATTTAAACAGTAAAAGTATTTTTTCGGGCATAACCGCTCTAATTTTTCTTTTATTATATCATGGGCTAAAAGGCGTACCTTGGGGTGTACTGTTTACCTCGACGCGACGTTGCTTCTTATCCTCCATGCCGAGGATGTTGCGACCGAAGCATCAATTGGTGACGTTGGTCTCCCTGATTAAGGTCCCTTTTGTTTACTTCTCCATAGAGCTTCCATCTTACTCTTTGGCTATACCGTACTGATGAGGATTAACAAGTCCGAAACACGTGTCTACGGTTGCATTTAGTTAGCGGTTATGCCCGAAAAAATACTTTTACTGTTTAAATTACACCGCAAATAATTAATTTTTCTTTTATTATACCATGGGCTAAAAGGCGTACCTTGGGGTGTACTGTTTACCTCGACGCGACGTTGCTTCTTATCCTCCATGCCGAGGATGTTGCGTTGGTTGTATTGAATCATAATTAAGGTATCTATGGGCTGATGTTGGTTTTGTGTACCATTTAGTGTAAATTTTGTTGTCCTCATGTATTAGAGTCATGTCAAGAAAATTAATGGTGTCTTCTGTATTTATTTGCATTGTAAATTGTAGCTTGTGATTTTAGTTGTTAAATTATTTTAATACTTCCTGCTCTTGGCCCTTTGGTACCGCTACTATACAGTCGTCAACGTATCTTTTGAATAATGGAATTTCGACGGAAATAGATGATAATACTGCAGTTTCTAAATCTTCCATTACTATTTGTGCAACTACACTTGATACCGAAAATCCCATTGCACATCCGAAGACTTGTTTATAAAATTTGTCTTTGTATTGGAAATATGTGTGCGTAAGAATAAGTTCTATTGCCCCTAAAAATTCTTTTTTTGGGATGAAAGCTGTACAGAGAGACAACGTCTAATGAAATTAAATGGAAATTCTTATTTAAAGAAATCTTAGCAATCATTTCTTTTAAGTCCCACGAATCTTTGATATAGTATTGATTTTCTCCAACAATTGTTGTTAAATCATTTCAAATCACTAGCCGCTACAAAAGTGTTCTCAAATAGTGAAAATTTAAAAAAGACGCAAACATTTTTTTGCTGTCATAGGTGACTTTTAAATCTGAGCGTAATTATTAATTCTAAGTAACATTTCCAAATAAAATATTTCGATAATATTAATATTCCAGATACTTTACTCTTATAACTATAATTCGTTTCTTCTACAAGCAATTTCTACAACAACGAACACAGATCACAATCAAAATATAAATAAAATTAATGTAATACTCACAAATTGAGTTATTAAAACTAATGGACATCGGAACAGGCGATACATGTTCCACAGAACATAATATCAACGACACCATTGCAGACAAAAGCATGCGTACACCTTCGTGATCGCGAGAAAACAGAAACGACGACTAGGTGACCCACAATGCGCCTCCAAAATTACAAATATATATATATATATATATATATATATATATATATATATATATATATATATATATATATATATATATATATATATAAAGGAAAAAAGGTATTGTTTGCGGTGAAATCTAAATATAAATATAGTAAAAAGGATTATCTTTTTTTGGGCATAACCGCTATCTTAAATGCAACCGTAGACACGTGTTTCGGACTTATTAGTCCTCGTCAGTACGGTATAGCCAAAGAGAAAGGATGGAAACTCAATGGAGAACTCAACAAAAGGGACCTTAATCAGGGAGACCAACGTCACCATTTGGAGCTTCAGTCACGACATCCTCGGACTTGAGGACAAGAAGTAACGTCGCGCCGAGGCAACAAGTACACCCCGAGATGCAACCTTAGCCCTGGTACAATATAAAGGAAAAAAGGTATTGTTTGCGGTGAAATCTAAATATAAATATAGTAAAAAGGATTATCTTTTTTTGGGCATAACCGCTATCTCCATTGAGTTTCCATCCTTTCTCTTTGGCTATACCGTACTGACGAGGACTAATAAGTCCGAAACACGTGTCTACGGTTGCATTTAAGATAGCGGTTATGCCCAAAAAAAGATAATCCTTTTTACTATATTTATATTTAGATTTCACCGCAAACAATACCTTTTTTCCTTTATATTGTACCAGGGCTAATGTTGCACCTCGGGGTGTACTTGTTGCCTCGGCGCGACGTTACTTCTTGCCCTCAAATCCGAGGATGTCGTGACTGAAGCTCCAAATGGTGACGTTGGTCTCCCTGATTAAGGTCCCTTTTGTTGAGTTCTCCATTGAGTTTCCATCCTTTCTCTTTGGCTATACCGTACTGACGAGGACTAATAAGTCCGAAACACGTGTCTACGGTTGCATTTAAGATAGCGGTTATGCCCAAAAAAAGATAATCCTTTTTACTATATTTATATTTAGATTTCACCGCAAACAATACCTTTTTTCCTTTATATTGTACCAGGGCTAAGGTTGCACCTCGGGGTGTACTTGTTGCCTCGGCGCGACGTTACTTCTTGTCCTCAAATCCGAGGATGTCGTGACTGAAGCTCCAAATGGTGACGTTGGTCTCCCTGATTAAGGTCCCTTTTGTTGAGTTCTCCATTGAGTTTCCATCCTTTCTCTTTGGCTATACCGTACTGACGAGGACTAATAAGTCCGAAACACGTGTCTACGGTTGCATTTAAGATAGCGGTTATGCCCAAAAAAAGATAATCCTTTTTACTATATTTATATTTAGATTTCACCGCAAACAATACCTTTTTTCCTTTATATTGTACCAGGGCTAAGGTTGCACCTCTTGTCCTCAAATCCGAGGATGTCGTGACTGAAGCTCCAAATGGTGACGTTGGTCTCCCTGATTAAGGTCCCTTTTGTTGAGTCCTCCATTGAGTTTCCATCCTTTCTCTTTGGCTATACCGTACTGACGAGGACTAATAAGTCCGAAACACGTGTCTACGGTTGCATTTAAGATAGCGGTTATGCCCAAAAAAAGATAATCCTTTTTACTATATTTATATTTAGATTTCACCGCAAACAATACCTTTTTTCCTTTATATTGTACCAGGGCTAAGGTTGCACCTCGGGGTGTACTTGTTGCCTCGGCGCGACGTTACTTCTTGTCCTCAAATCCGAGGATGTCGTGACTGAAGCTCCAAATGGTGACGTTGGTCTCCCTGATTAAGGTCCCTTTTGTTGAGTTCTCCATTGAGTTTCCATCCTTTCTCTTTGGCTATACCGTACTGACGAGGACTAATAAGTCCGAAACACGTGTCTACGGTTGCATTTAAGATAGCGGTTATGCCCAAAAAAAGATAATCCTTTTTACTATATTTATATTTAGATTTCACCGCAAACAATACCTTTTTTCCTTTATATTGTACCAGGGCTAAGGTTGCACCTCGGGGTGTACTTGTTGCCTCGGCGCGACGTTACTTCTTGTCCTCAAATCCGAGGATGTCGTGACTGAAGCTCCAAATGGTGACGTTGGTCTCCCTGATTAAGGTCCCTTTTGTTGAGTTCTCCATTGAGTTTCCATCCTTTCTCTTTGGCTATACCGTACTGACGAGGACTAATAAGTCCGAAACACGTGTCTACGGTTGTGTTGGAGGGATCAACGATGCGGTGCATTCTCATTGGCATTGGCCGTATCTATAGATATTATTATTATTAATTAACGTGTCATAGATTTAGATATGACAAATATAGTTCTCCCATTCTCCTATATCTTTCATTGATATTCCCTTCCACACATTTACTAACAAACGCGATAATAGAGACTACAACACTGGCGACGAGTACGGGATAAAGTTAAGGTACTGTTCTTACGCAATACGGTCTATCAGTTTATTAGTAATATTTGCACTCTCTTCTACGTTACTCTAATTATTGCTATGTCCGAAAAACTATTATTGCAACTTCTGTCTCGCATGGAGGAGAAAGATCGTAAGAATGAAGAAATTATTCATTCTCTGGTGAATAAAATGAACGAACGAGATTCTCAGATTACGTCGCTCATTTCTTCAATTTCCAACCAATCACCAGCATATTCTAATCCTACCAAAACTAATTTTTCGGATATGGCTGCCCTCGCTTCACGAATCCCTGCATTCATCTTCAGTCCAGACGACAATTTAGTTTTCGAAAACTGGAACCCCCGATTCGAAGACATTGTCGCCGCCCACTCTCAACTCACTGTAGTTGACAAGAAGGAGCTTCTACTGTCAAAGTTGGATCAGCAATGTTATTCCAAGCTTGTTCACTTTGTTCTGCCCAAGAAGCCGTCCGAGCTATCGTATGATGAGCTTGCTGTGGTGCTACTCCGACTTTTCGGAAGTAAGAAGACATTATTCCGGCGTCGTTACGATTGCATGCAGCTATGCAGGAACCCCGCTTCTGAGGACTATACTACTTTCGTCGCGAAGGTGAACCGCTGCGTGGAGGAAGCCAAATTCAAGGACATGTCTGACGAAGATGTGAAGACTCTGATTTTCATTTCTGGTCTTCGCCACCAAGATGACATCTCTGTTCGCACTCGACTTCTCCAAAGGATGGATCATTTAGACAAGTTGCCTACTCTGCAGGATCTTCT
The DNA here is from genome assembly GCA_963971325.1 of Aphodius granarius. Classification (NCBI taxonomy): domain Eukaryota; kingdom Metazoa; phylum Arthropoda; class Insecta; order Coleoptera; family Scarabaeidae; genus Aphodius; species Aphodius granarius. Next base: position 14,505,461 of record OZ020224.1, on the reverse strand, counting down.
CACCGAAGCTGATTCGTTCGTTCGCATCAAGGACGATGCTGGAGCGATCGGAGGGATCAAGACTGTTCATGTCAACTATGTACACAAGAGGAGGAGTCATCGTCCGCAACACGTCAACAGGCAAGACTCGAGGCCTAGCAAACCACAGTCTCCGCATTCAAAGCTACCGCCTGGACCGTGTTACAAGTGTGGAATGGAAGGACACTGGGCTGCGAGATGCCCATCACAAAGACGGAGAACCTCTGTGAAAAAACTCGTTATGATTCTGAACACCACGGACTCTAGAAAATACACCACAGTGAGAATCAACGGACTGAACACTGTGATGCAACTCGACACCGGTGCTGACGTCTCTGTCATTTCTCGGCAGACTTGGGTGAAACTGGACAGTCCCCCTCTGAAGGCCCCAACTGCCGAACTGAAAGCTGCTAATGGAACCATCATTAAGGTTCACGGAGTCCTGGATACGGTGTTCACATGTAAAGGCTACAACGGAAATGGACGATTCTATGTCACCGACGACCTGCAACTACTCGGAATGAATGTGTTAAAGCAATTACCACCCTTTACCATCGCCTTCGACGACATATGCTGTGCTGTCAACGCAGGCCTACCGCTCGAAGGACAACTTGTCGCTGCGTATCCCGATGTTTTTAAAGAGGAACTGGGATGCTGCACCAAGTTCATCGGAGAACTCATCCTGAAGAAGGACGCCCATCCTTCCTTCACGCCAAAGCGTAAGGTTCCATTTGCAGTGGAACCCCTAGTCAACGCTGAGTTGGACCGTCTCGTCTCTATTGGAGTACTGTCACCTGTCGCTTACGCTAAATGGGCCGCTCCCATCGTTCCCGTTAAAAAGAAGACTGGAGACGTTCGCATCTGTGCCGACTTCAGCTGCGGTTTAAACGATGCTCTGGAGCTCAACGGTCATCCCTTGCCCACTTGCGAAGAGATATTCACCCGTCTCAATGGGGGAACCGTCTTCTCTCAGATCGACCTACGAGACGCTTATCTTCAAATTCAAATGGACGAGCAAGTAAGGAATTGCTAACAATTAACACATCCCGAGGCTTTTTCAGATACAACCGCCTACCCTTCGGTGTCAAGAGCGCACCTGGAATCTTCCAGTCGCTCATGGACAAGGTCATCTGCAACGTTCCCGGAGCTGCGGCCTATCTAGATGATGTAGTCATCACGGGTCGAAGAAAGGAAGATCACGACGATAACGTGAGGATGCTATTCTCTCGCCTCAACGAATACGGCATTCGCATTCGCCGCGAGAAGTGTTCATTTGGACAACCGAGCATCCACTTCCTGGGTTTCATCATTGATGCAGAAGGAAGACGTCCTGATCCGGAAAGGATCTCCGCCGTTGTCAACATGCCTCCACCCAAGGATCTCAAGCAGCTTGAATCATTTCTTGGGATGGTCTCGTTCTATTCATCTTTCGTTAAGCATCTGAGATCACTTAGAGGACCTCTGGATGCACTGAAGACAAAAGACACACCGTTCGTCTGGAGTAATGAGTGCCAAGAAGCGTTCGACCGCCTTCGCGAAGCCTTGGCATCACCTCTGCTACTATGTCACTACGACCCGTCGAAGCCTCTCATTGTTGCCGCTGACGCCTGCCAGTACGGAAGTGGAGCCGTCCTGACGCACCGCTTCTCAGACGGAGCAGAGAAAGCCGTTTGTCACGCTAGTCGTGCGCTGACTTCTGCAGAGAAAAACTACTCCCAGATAGAGAAGGAAGGTTTGGCCATCATCTACGCCGTGAAGAAATTTCATCGTTATATCTACGGACGTAAATTCACGCTGTTGACCGACCATAAACCACTTCTCACCATTTTTGGAAACCACAAGGGCGTTCCCACTACCGCTGCAAATCGACTACTCCGCTGGTCTCTGACGCTTGTCGCTTACGATTTCAGCATAGAGTATCGTTCAACTGAAAAGTTCGGTCAAGCAGACGCTCTCTCTCGACTCATTTTCGCTCGTAGCACTCCGGAAGAAGACGTCGTCATTGCTTCTCTGGATGCCGACGTCAACGCTACTTACGAGGAAACGATATACTCCCTACCGGTCACCCTCGCCGACATCCACTCTACAGTAGATAAAGATCCTCTACTAAAGGATGTGATCAAATATGTGCAGTGTGGACAATGGCCTGCCCACACATCAGGATCTGAAATTCCATGCTACCGTAGTCACCAACGAGATTTAGCTGTCTTCAACGGTTGTCTCTTTCTCGGAAATCGGATCATCATACCCGGTCCTCTACGAAAAAAGATTCTTCGCCAACTGCACGAGGGACACCCAGGACAAACTCGAATGAAGCTGTTTGCCCGCAATCTGGTGTACTGGCCCGGTATTGATGAAGACATTACAAACACTGTGCAACACTGTGTCAACTGCCAAATTGCCGCTAAGAACCCTGTGAAGACTACTCTCTCCCCTTGGCCCGTCGCCCGACGTCCCATGGAAAGACTCCACATAGATTTTGCTGGCCCCATTAATGGACAGATGTTTATGGTTGTCGTTGATTCATATTCCCGTTGGCCCGAAATCGTCAGCATGAAGTCAGCGACGTCTTCCGCTACTAGTTTGGAACTGTTGCGCATCTTTAGCCACTTCGGAACTCCTGAGACTCTCGTCTCCGATAATGGCACGCAGTTCACTTCAGAATACTTCGCACAGTTTTGCAGAGAATACGGAATTAAGCACATAAGGACGCCGCCGTTTCACCCACAATCTAACGGTCTGGCTGAAAGATTTGTGGACACCTTCAAGCGTGGACTTCAGAAGCTGAAGGACGATGGAAACGTGGCTGTGATCCTTTTGAAACTATTAATGTGCTACCGTTCGACTCCCTGCCCGTCTTCGCCGCAAGGGCTTTCTCCCGCTGAACTTTTTTTGGGAAGAAAGCTGCAGACTCCACTTACGCGATTGGTCACTGACGCCCGAGATATCAAACCAACTCGCCCCTATTATCAAACATCATCGATGGAGCAGCAGTTCAACAGCCACCACGGAGCCAAGAAGAGGTATTTCGAAGTCGATGACCAAATTTACGCGCGAGACTTCAGGAACCCTTCCAAACCTACTTGGACTCCTGGTCGTATACTAAAACGCAATGGTCGCTCTGTATACGACGTCGCCGTTCATGGACTGACTTGGAGACGACACGCCAATCAACTGCGTTTTCGTCACGTTCCAGATCCAGTTCTAACTCTTATGGACGAGTTTGAACTTCTAGACCATTCCTTGCCATGGACGCTAACAGCAGCACCGCTGGATTCGACCGCGCCTTCAACCACGCCGCCAGCCGCCAACGATGACGCCAGGTCTTCGACGGCCACTTTTCCATCAGAAATTACAGCCGTCGCCTCGCCAGACTTCACTACGCATTCTCCTACCCCAAGTCGATCATCATCTCGAATCCGTCATCAAACTTCCCGGCTCAACCTCAATCCCCGGATGAAATCCTATCTTTGAGGAGGGAGGTGTTGGAGGGATCAACGATGCGGTGCATTCTCATTGGCATTGGCCGTATCTATAGATATTATTATTATTAATTAACGTGTCATAGATTTAGATATGACAAATATAGTTCTCCCATTCTCCTATATCTTTCATTGATATTCCCTTCCACACATTTACTAACAAACGCGATAATAGAGACTACAACAGGTTGCATTTAAGATAGCGGTTATGCCCAAAAAAAGATAATCCTTTTTACTATATTTATATTTAGATTTCACCGCAAACAATACCTTTTTTCCTTTATATTGTACCAGGGCTAAGGTTGCACCTCGGGGTGTACTTGTTGCCTCGGCGCGACGTTACTTCTTGTCCTCAAATCCGAGGATGTCGTGACTCAAGCTCCAAATGGTGACGTTGGTCTCCCTGATTAAGGTCCCTTTTGTTGAGTTCTCCATTGAGTTTCCATCCTTTCTCTTTGGCTATACCGTACTGACGAGGACTAATAAGTCCGAAACACGTGTCTACGGTTGCATTTAAGATAGCGGTTATGCCCAAAAAAGATAATCCTTTTTACTATATTTATATTTAGATTTCACCGCAAACAATACCTTTTTTCCTTTATATTGTACCAGGGCTAAGGTTGCACCTCGGGGTGTACTTGTTGCCTCGGCGCGACGTTACTTCTTGTCCTCAAATCCGAGGATGTCGTGACTGAAGCTCCAAATGGTGACGTTGATCTCCCTGATTAAGGTCCCTTTTGTTGAGTTCTCCATTGAGTTTCCATCCTTTCTCTTTGGCTATACCGTACTGACGAGGACTAATAAGTCCGAAACACGTGTCTACGGTTGCATTTAAGATAGCGGTTATGCCCAAAAAAAGATAATCCTTTTTACTATATTTATATTTAGATTTCACCGCAAACAATACCTTTTTTCCTTTATATTGTACCAGGGCTAAGGTTGCACCTCGGGCTGTACTTGTTGCCTCGGCGCGACGTTACTTCTTGTCCTCAAATCCGAGGATGTCGTGACTGAAGCTCCAAATGGTGACGTTGGTCTCCCTGATTAAGGTCCCTTTTGTTGAGTTCTCCATTGAGTTTCCATCCTTTCTCTTTGGCTATACCGTACTGACGAGGACTAATAAGTCCGAAACACGTGTCTACGGTTGCATTTAAGATAGCGGTTATGCCCAAAAAAAGATAATCCTTTTTACTATATTTATATTTAGATTTCACCGCAAACAATACCTTTTTTCCTTTATATTGTACCAAGGCTAAGGTTGCACCTCGGGGTGTACTTGTTGCCTCGGCGCGACGTTACTTCTTGTCCTCAAATCCGAGGATGTCGTGACTGAAGCTCCAAATGGTGACGTTGGTCTCCCTGATTAAGGTCCCTTTTGTTGAGTTCTCCATTGAGTTTCCATCCTTTCTCTTTGGCTATACCGTACTGACGAGGACTAATAAGTCCGAAACACGTGTCTACGGTTGCATTTAAGATAGCGGTTATGCCCCAAAAAAAGATAATCCTTTTTACTATATTTATATTTAGATTTCACCGCAAACAATACCTTTTTTCCTTTATATTGTACCAGGGCTAAGGTTGCACCTCAGGGTGTACTTGTTGCCTCGGCGCGACGTTACTTCTTGTCCTCAAATCCGAGGATGTCGTGACTGAAGCTCCAAATGGTGACGTTGGTCTCCCTGATTAAGGTCCCTTTTGTTGAGTTCTCCATTGAGTTTCCATCCTTTCTCTTTGGCTATACCGTACTGACGAGGACTAATAAGTCCGAAACACGTGTCTACGGTTGCATTTAAGATAGCGGTTATGCCCAAAAAAAGATAATCCTTTTTACTATATTTATATTTAGATTTCACCGCAAACAATACCTTTTTTCCTTTATATTGTACCAGGGCTAAGGTTGCACCTCGGGGTGTACTTGTTGCCTCGGCGCGACGTTACTTCTTGTCCTCAAATCCGAGGATGTCGTGACTGAAGCTCCAAATGGTGACGTTGGTCTCCCTGATTAAGGTCCCTTTTGTTGAGTTCTCCATTGAGTTTCCATCCTTTCTCTTTGGCTATACCGTACTGACGAGGACTAATAAGTCCGAAACACGTGTCTACGGTTGCATTTAAGATAGCGGTTATGCCCAAAAAAAGATAATCCTTTTTACTATATTTATATTTAGATTTCACCGCAAACAATACCTTTTTTCCTTTATATTGTACCAGGGCTAAGGTTGCACCTCGGGGTGTACTTGTTGCCTCGGCGCGACGTTACTTCTTGTCCTCAAATCCGAGGATGTCGTGACTGAAGCTCCAAATGGTGACGTTGGTCTCCCTGATTAAGGTCCCTTTTGTTGAGTTCTCCATTGAGTTTCCATCCTTTCTCTTTGGCTATACCGTACTGACGAGGACTAATAAGTCCGAAACACGTGTCTACGGTTGCATTTAAGATAGCGGTTATGCCCAAAAAAAGATAATCCTTTTTACTATATTTATATTTAGATTTCACCGCAAACAATACCTTTTTTCCTTTATATTGTACCAGGGCTAAGGTTGCACCTCGGGGTGTACTTGTTGCCTCGGCGCGACGTTACTTCTTGTCCTCAAATCCGAGGATGTCGTGACTGAAGCTCCAAATGGTGACGTTGGTCTCCCTGATTAAGGTCCCTTTTGTTGAGTTCTCCATTGAGTTTCCATCCTTTCTCTTTGGCTATACCGTACTGACGAGGACTAATAAGTCCGAAACACGTGTCTACGGTTGCATTTAAGATAGCGGTTATGCCCAAAAAAAGATAATCCTTTTTACTATATTTATATATATATATATATATATATATATATATATATATATATATATATATATATATATATATATATATATATATATATATATATATATATATATATATATATATATATATATATATATATATATACAGTAAAAGTATTTTTTCGGGCATAACCGCTATCTGAAATGCAATCGTATACACGTGTTTCGGACTTATTAGTCCTCATCAGTACGGTATAGCCAAAGAGTAAGATGGAAGCTCTATGGAGAAGTAAACAAAAGGGACCTTAATCAGGGAGACCAATGTCACCAATTGATGCTTCGGTTGCAACATCCTCGGTATGGAGGACAAGAAGCAACGTCGCGTCGAGGTAAACAGTACACCCCAAGGTACACCTTTTAGCCCAGGTATAATAAAGAAAAAATGAATTATTTTCGGTAAAATTTAAACAGTAAAAGTATTTTTTCGGGCATAACCGCTATAAGAAATGCAACGGTATACACGTGTTTCGGACTTATTAGTCCTCGCGCGACGTTGCTTCTTGTCCTCCATACCGAGGATGTTGCAACCGAAGCATCAATTGGTGACGTTGGTCTCCCTGATTAAGGTCCCTTTTGTTTACTTCTCCATAGAGCTTCCATCTTACTCTTTGGCTATACCGTACTGATGAGGACTAATAAGTCCGAAACACGTGTATACGGTTGCATTTCAGATAGCGGTTATGCCCGAAAAAATACTTTTACTGTTTAAATTTTACCGAAAATAATTCATTTTTTCTTTATATATATATATATATATATATATATATATATATATATATATATATATATATATATATATATATATATATATATATATATATATATATATATATATATATATATATATATATAATTAAATTAATACAGTTTTTGTAAACATACATCTTCAAAAGTGATACTATGAATTTTAAAAATATATGTGAAGCACCAGACCAAAATGGGTAGTACTGAACTTCGCCGAAGTCTAGGGTACTCCTTTTGGGAAAGGGATAAATACTCTACAGCGAAAATTCAATTTTAAATTTTGAACACAACGCCAAGATTCCTTGCAATGGTGGAGAAAACTGTAGAAAACCGCCATAGCGTTGTGGAAAATAAATTACACATTATAAACTACTACACCTACAAACCATTCATGTCTTCGTGAAGGATGACTGATTTAAAGATGCCAAGACTTTTATCTGCGTAACGATCTTCACGACGTGCGACGATTGCAGCAAAGATGTCTGAAATTAATTAAATTACGTTAGTAAAAGTCGATAATACTTTCCTCAAGAGGTTAGCACTTCACTGCAACAAATTTTGATGCCAATCATATATCTGAGGAATAACTGTACCAATTTTGTAGTTTCTATCGTAAACGGTGACTGAGAAATACGGTTCTAAGGACCTCAGTGATGTATTTTTACTTTCCGACTAGTATCTAGAAGGAAAGAAAGTATTGTAAACGACGAAAAAATTTTTTTCGGGATTTCAATGGAAATACGCGTTTTGGGGTCCCCTGAATCGATTGCAATGATTTCTGGAAAATGGATGAATGTATGTATGTATGTATGGGTGTGTATATGTGTGTATGTATGTCTGTGAACACGATAGCGTCCAAACGGAACAACGAATCGTGTTGAAATTTTGCATACGTATTTAGAATTGCCGGGGGACGAACTGGATTGTTTTTGGCCACAATATGATAACCGGAAGTGACAAATGTTACATGCGTCTTCATCGGGATTTATACGATTTTGGCCAAACTAATATCAGCTCATCCTCCAGTGATTTTAAATAAGTATGCCAATTTACAGACCAATGGGATGAACGGTTTAGGCGCTATTAGTGTAATGGGTCGGAAACACATTATTTATTTATTAAGATATGATCAAATTAAGCGAGATATTTGTAAGAACATTCGGACATGTCAAAGGTTTTTGCTAGGGTTGAACATCTGGTTTAGTATTTGACCGCGTGTTATAAGTTTAAAATTGAAGAGTTGTCATTGGCTAAGAAGAAATGCTTCCGGCTTCCTTTGGGGTCGAGGGATTCAAACGAACAGATCTCGTTCTTCTCATTTCAACCACCGTCATGTAAAGTACACGTTTTTGTGGAGCGTTCTTAGGCGCTTAAGTTTATTCCTGGTAAATCTTTTCAACTTGTATCGCATTTCATTTAAATTAGAATTGTTTATTGATATTTCTGCTAAAAAGTGTGTCTGTCTAAATCAACTCCTAGGTTTAATTTAAACGTCAATATGTTCAAAGCTTCATTCATTTTTTACTTTCCGACTCCTACGAGAAAGTATTGTAATCGACGGAAAAAAAATTTGAGATTTTAGCGGAAATACGCGTTTTGGGGTCCCCTGAATCGATTGCAATGATTTTTGGAAAATGTATGTATGTATGTGTGTATGTGTGTATGTGTGTATATATGTCCGTGAACACGATAGCGCCTAGACGGAACAACGGATCGGGCTGAAATTTGGTGTACTTATTTAGAATCACCAGTGGACGAACTGAATTGTTTTTGGTGACAATGTGACAACCGGAAGTGGCAAATGTCACATACGTTTTCTTAGGTATTCATCCGATTTTGACCAAACTGACACCATCTCATCCTGCAGTGACATTAAATATGTATACAAATTTACAGATCAATGGGATGAGCGGTTTAGGCACCATAAGAGTTTATACCTATCGGGCGCCTTCGGTTTGTGTCGTAATGAAGGGCTCACGGATGGCTCACTGTATGTGTCAGCATTTATGCAGCCACATGTTTTCGGCTCGCGATCGAAGAATAAATAAACATCTCGCAGAAAAATACAGATACGTGACAGTATAATATTATGGTTATTTGTATCGAAAGGTGCCTTGTGTTATGATCTAATAGTAGTATTATTATCTTACGGACATTCGTTTAAATGTCAACATTGTAGTCGGAAAGTTGGGTGAGGGCCACCCCAGATATTTTTTCTATGTAACCTATCAAACGGGATTGTTGATTATTATTGTTAATAGATGTTATTGTTTTGATAAGTGTTTCGTTTCATTTGAGTAGTCTTGCTTTATCAGCCCTTATTAAATGTTAAATACTTAAACGCGTCAGTTAGTAGTCAGAAAATGTGTTCACAAGATTCAAGAAAAAGAACCCAGTTAGTTTTGCCTTCGAATAAATTGGAAGAGATTTGATGAATTAGAATTTTGACCAGTAATTAAAGCCTTAGACCGCGCTCGGCCAAAATGCTACCATGTTAGGGAGTCGCGGTAGTTCCCGCCATTTTGACCACCTACATTAGCTTTCATAGAAGCGGTTGACAGATTTTGACGAACGTCAGTTCCACTGACACGACATGACATTAAATGTCAGTGCGACAAATGTCATTATGTCATAGAAAACGGTAGAGAGTGGCTCTGCCCAATAATATAGTCGGAAAGTTGCCTATATAGTGCTTCGCATATCTGTTCAAAATGATTGTCAAGAATAAAAAAATTAAAAAGTTGTATGTAGCGTATCTGTATAAACAATCAAGTGATTAATAGTTGAGACGGTGGTTTGGTAACTGACATTCTTAGATCTCTCATCCTATTGGGCAATTTATTGGAAAATATTTGATCATATGTATCGGATTATGCGGCAGTGAAAAGGAAAAGAAATACTATGTTCAGTTCAAATCTGTTTTGATATTGAGGATGCAGTGATACGTTTCTTTTTAGGTCGGTGAACAGATTTCGATTTGAAATAAATAGATTTCAAGTAACAACACACAACTAATGTAGCGCAACAACATGCCTATATTTTGCTTTATCAATTTTCAGTGGATGATGGTAATAAATCATTTATTTACCCCTTTTATTGGCTCCATTATGCTACCACAGTAAAACCTTTATATTTTAATTGATACCCATTTACACTGTCGGTAATACGGGAATTTAAAAACAATACTAGCTTATATCAAACCAAAAATAAACACGTTAACTTACTTACATCGTCACGACGAAACGCGTGCATAATAGGTAGAGGCAACAAAACGATCTAAATTAAGTAGGTGCAGTAAATTATGTTTACTTTCCGACTAGTACCCTAGAAGAAATGTGTTGTACTCGGTGGAAAAATTGAATTTTTTATGAGGACACCAGAATCAATTGCAATGTTTCCTGGAAAATGTGTGAAAATGTGAAATGTGTGTATTGTGTGTATATAAATCCGATAGCGCACAAACGGTACAATGGATTAGACTGAAATTTGGTATACGTATTGCGGGGGGAAGGTGTGGATTGTTTTTGGTGACAATCCAATACGCGGAAGTGACAAACGCTTTCTTAGACCAAACCAATGCCAGCTCATCTTCTAGTAACTTTAACTACGCATACCAATTTACAAATCAGTAGAATCAATGTTTAGGCGCCATAAACATTTATTGAAGATGTCTGACAAAATGTGCAGCCTTAGTCACTATAGATGCTAATTGGATAATTTTAGATCGACCTTCCCTCATCCTTTTTCCTAATCAAATCTATATTTCATACAATGAAAGGTATAAATAAACACAATGTCCTAGGGTTGCCGCTCCATATCCTGGCAAGGCTATTTTTAATTAAAAGTTATTTAAAGTAGATTGGTACTAGTAATTTACCCTCATCGTTTTTCCTAATCAATTGTATACCAAAATGTAGGTTGCTTTGTTGCGAACATCGTGGTGTTGGGTTGCCTTTGCAAAAGTTGGCATATCTCAGGGTGGTCGCGATTTTAAATATGAATAGTTCAGTAGAAGGGTACGTTCACATCACAAGCGCCTAGCGCGCGTTTACACTATCGCTGTGCTATCACCTACTATTACGACAGACAATGAAGCAGAATAGCAGTTACCTTCCTACTTACCAGTTACCAATCTTAGTTTGGCGTTTTTTGTAAGTCTTTGGCTCTCGATTGGTACCAAATTTTACAAGAAAAAGAATGACCGGAACTATTAAAAAAATACCTTAAATAATATTTAATTAAAAATAGCCTTGCCAGGATATGGTGCGGCAACCCTAGGACATTGTGTTCATTTATACATTATATTGTATAAAAAATAGATTTGATTAGAAAAAAAGGATGAGGGAAGGTCGATCTAGGTCCGGATCTTGTACTATTAGGTGGGTATTCAGAGTGAATATGGCTTCACGAAATTGAAGTACTTATGCCCGATTGCACCGCTTTTCCATAACTACTAAGCCAAGCTTAAATAATTTAAGTATCGTTTATTGCATTGCACGTGAACATTAAGCGAAGCTTAATCACCAAGGTTCACCTAAATTTAAGCCGTGAAAATCTACGGCTTAAGGATTTGTCAAAATCTGCAAAATAAGTAAGGTTGTTGTCTGTCGTTTCTGCGGATTTTGGAAAGGATGGATCTTGATAACGACATGGTAGAAGACGATTTGGAGGTTATAGAATTGGTAGAACTTTTTCCTCGCCAGATACATCTGCGTATCGCCAGTTCCACAATTTTAACAAAATGGATTTTTTTCAGGGATTTTGTTTAAGAAAGCGTACAGTGGTGGAAGGTTTGGGAGGAATTGAGGGATTATTAAATAAATAAATACATTTAATTGGCAATGTATTTGCCAAGATATTATTCAAAATTACTTTGCCACATTATAATTTTAGTTTTATTTTTAGTCTATTACCAGTATTGTTTTGTTTTATGCTTCCTTTGTGCCCTTTAAAATATATAAGACATTAGAGTTACCTACTATGAGTAGTTTATTTTACATCTTATTGTGTTTTATCTTATTGTGTGAATTTATTGCGACTTCTTTTATTGGCGTCTAAAACATTTACATCAAATATAATCTAAATATTATACACAAGAACCCTTACACCTTACCTGCCACTAATACAGCTTCTTTAATTATAATAAAGTAATAAACATGTGCCCTCTGTACACTAACCACAAAAACTGAATTCAAACGTCAGTAATGCAAGTGACGGTTACATATAAATATTAAAGGTCACTAAAAAATATCACCAGAAAAATAAACGTTGCCAAGTCAAATTCATTCATAAGTGTACCTTTACTAAGTAACAGATATGTATGACTTGTGCAATCAAAATAAACATAAGCTTCACTTAAATACTAAGGACCGCTTAGCTAAGCTGGACATTTATGGGGAAGTGGTGCAATCGGACATTAATGTAAAAGGTTTCGACGTCTCAACGGGATAGCCGTAAGGTTAGATGGGCGTCACCCCAGATATTTTGTTCTTTAACATTAGGAGGGTAATATACATTTAAATAAATAGGAAGAAATCCGAATTCAATTATTCACTTTTATCTCTTGCCATCAAATAAAGGCTCTACCAATACAGGGAACGTGCCGTATCTGCCTGCGACATTTCGAATAATTAAAGTGTAATCCAAAGGCAAAGCGTTTCAATTATTGCTCTGTTATTGTCGGCCAGTCTTTCTGCAATTCTAGTCAGAAAGGTGGAGCTGGCACATAATTACAATTGAGTGTTTTCTCGGTTACGGTTCGCATTGAAAACAAAGCAGAAATGGTTTCATAGCTTAAATTAGTTTTATGTCCTTGAAAAAAATACTTATAATTCTAACTAATCATTTGTAATAATATAGTATCACAGTCATGTGTGATACTATATTATTTATCCCTATTTTTTCATAATTTTTTTACCGACCAAGATATAAGTCTTATATATATTCAATTCAATACATTTATTTCCCAAAACAACAATACATAGTTATTACAGAAAGTCAAAGGCAACTAGTTACATGCGCTTTCTTAGGGATTTATCCGATTGAGATCAAACTCATAACAGCTCATTCTCCAGTGACTCTAAATATGTATACACATTTGCAGATCAGCGGGATGAATGGTTTATATAGCGTTCACAACGACGGAGCGGATACGGCTCGCACGCGGCTCGCAAGGTTGTCATAGCAACTAGAGGGGTCACAGTCAACAAACTCTAAGCTCATAAAATAAAGTGAAACAATAAGCTTGGAGGATCCATTTTCGGTCACAGGAAACCGTACTATAGTTTTGTATCGCATGGACACATACTTTACATCTGAAGAAAGTGAAGCCTTTGTATACGCATGTGATTATGCTTTAAGTATCACAGATTTGATTTGATCATATAATTTAATCGAATACCTTGAGATCTACGTTCAGGTGATCAATTATTATTTTAAAATGGTAAATTTTAATATTTTATTTTTCATATAGTTCATTTAACTGAAGTATGTCTATTTGTCGAGATACTTTACTTGAAATGATGAATCACACTTTGTAATGGATGCACAGGAATTGAGAGTCTTGGAATTGAGAGAATTGAGAACCGCCTGCGGGCTCTAGTATGGGTATATACAACATCCAAAGAAGAATTAAGAATTACCAAAAACATTAATGCTTATATAAAAATTATATGTATATATAATTACTTAAGTAGATGTGTATATCGGTTGAGAACTGCAAGGTGCGAACATAGAAATAAGTTAAAGAAATCATAGTGATAATGCTTTCCAGATGGGGCGTAAATGGGCATCTATGTTTACATAATAAAGCCTACCAGGTTCATACGTAGCAGTTCTCATTTTGCCTAATACATAGTTATAACTAGTACATACAACTAGTACTAGTACATAGTTTATGTACTTATGTCAGTTAATCGGTTTACAGTTTTTTAAGTTCTGTAATTATTTGTGATTTTGAGACAGAATAACAGCTTTGTTTGAGCCGCTGTCAAGAACTAGTTCGTTATTAGTTTTTTAGAAGATACAACTAATCTGTTACTGTTATTTAGGATGCAGTGCCATTGAAACATATCTGGTTTATTCTCTCAAATTACCTTCAAACTAGCTATTTGACTGCTCAAACAAAACTAAATCTTCAAGCAAATTGTTTTAAACGTATAAAAAATGATTTTAATTTTGTTTGAAGTCTTGCACCACAAACTAGCAAGCTTTTCCACAAAAAAAATCTCTCGCACTTGTATCATGAATAGTTATTATATGAATCATTATTGTCTTTCTTAGGAATTTTTGTATAAAGCAGATTTTATTTAAATAAAAGCACAACATTCAAGTTGATATTTACCAATTTTGTTACTCATGAGCGCATATTTGTAATTACAAACTGTATGTTACCGGACTTGTTTTAGTTTGTCACAAAATAAATCTTATTTATCTCTTTTTTTTAATGGCATCGTTTAAAATTTCACTTATATTATTATTAATTGGGATTATACAGAAATCAAACAACCAGTCTCATAACTACTCTCTGTACACATCATATGTTGTACGTTAGAAACAATCGTCAGGGGACAGACGCTGTCACCGGCGACACCGCGCGCTAAACGCCTTCACATGCGCACGAGAAACGTATCAACTAAAGGTTGTTGACACTGAACCGTTTAGTTACTATGACAACCTTGCGAGCCGCGTGGGATCCGCCATTGTGAAGGCTATGATGTTCGCTGTCACCGCGCGGGGAACGAAGGCTATGGTTTCCGCTGTCACCGCGCGCGAAACGACATCGCATGCGCGCGAGAAACGTATCAACTCAGCTTAATATTTATTGAAAATGAACCCACTAGTTGCTATGACAACCTTGAGAGCCGTGTGTACGAGCCGTATCCGCTCCGTCGTTCTGAACGCTCCATTAGACGCTGTAAGAGTTGATAGTGGGAGTTGGACAGAATCCACAGCTTTCTTAGCTGTGTTACCGTTGTCAGATTTTCACAAACGTCAGTGTCACTGACCTAACATGACAATAAATTACAGTGACAAAAATCATTATGTCATAGAAACTGACGTTAGGTAGGGTCCACAGCACGGCCGTTTAACTCATATTACCCCCACCAGAACATTGTTTATGGTGGTTTCTTTCTATGGTTCGTACCACTTCCAAACAATGAGAGGCGCTGTACCCGCAATTTGCGAGTACTGCATCCTGTGATACCGACAGAGCAACTTAAATTTAAAATGATAACATTTTCAAGTGGGCTTATTTCATATATTTCTGAGTGGAAGCATTCTGTCAAATACTGATAAACTTGACTTAACTATTTTCTGTGAGTAAAACTCGAAGTGGTCGAGAATCGTCTAGTGTTTGATTTACCAATGTCTCCCTGTGTGAAAATATGTGTTAGGCAGTTTGAAGCAACCTTGTCCATCACCTCAAAGGTAACAAGAACAACCCTTTCAATGAACACCAGGAATGGTCTCCAGATATGCCTAGTGAACAGCATTTACTTGCAATTAGAAGTTTCTCAATCACAATTGTGAAATAAAAGAAATGTAAAATAAAAAGAAAGGCATTAGAAATTATCAAAAAAGGCGAAGATAATTAATGTTAAATATTCGTTTAAAATGATTACATTAGTAGCAATGCACTTTTTACAAATATTTAAATGTGTGTGATTTATTTCATTCAAATACCCAGCTATTTATTTATTATATATTTATATTTGTAAAAATACCAAAAACATTTTGACAACAAATAAACAGTTTGTGCACAAAAAGTCTATCTATATTTTTATTAAATATTTGTTATAATTATGCAATTGCTTTGATAATGAAATGCCCACATGTGAGTTACTATAGAACTCTTATGGGGTTTGTTCATTATATTGATCTAAAAAAAACATACCTGAACAAGAAATTAAATTTAAATTGCGCGCCGTTTCCCCACTCTTATTCTCTATTTAGTACCACTTCCAAACACGGAAGCGCTGAAACTTGGTGCCTACCTTTTGTGGGAGAGTTACCAGTCTATTAAGTATATAGTCTATGGTCCACAGTGGCGATATATTAACAAAATTGAATAATTACAAAAGGGTTTAGACAATTCATTGTGCCAACGATGTAGTCGGAAGGTTGAGTGAGGGCCACCCCAGATATTTACTATTGCTAAAGTAGATTCAAAGAAATACAAGATTTTCGACAAGTCTACGGAATATAATCTTTCCAGTCTGTGAATTATGTTTATGACGGATGTCAAGTGAACAATTTGCTGCTACGTTCGCGGCTTGAGACGACCATATAAAAGTATATTACGAAATAAATTTTGTTGGAGCGAAAATAAAATAGAGGGTGCGACTATGCGGTTGTAAATTTTACAAATCACGTTTAGAGAAAGAGCAAAGAGTGCTACGTGCCGTGGTTTTATCCCAAAAGTCATTCCGAAATTTAAAGCTGAAATATTTCCTAGCTTTGCTATTTCGCTGTACATGTGGGCAGAGCAATAACTTTTACTGAACATTCTGGATAATATGATTATATTGACATTTTACGGTATAACTTATATACGAGTTGTATAAAATATCTGTTGCTTCTTACTTTCCGACTAGTACCCTAGAAGGAAGGTATTGTAATCGACGGGAAAAAATCGGGATTTCAGTGGAAATACGCATTGGGGTCCCCTGAATCGATTGCAATGGTGCGTGCGTGCGTGCGTGGGTGCATGCGTGTGTGTGTGTGTGTGGGTGCGTGCGTGCGTGGGTGCGTGGGTGCGTGCGTGTGTGTGTGTGTGTGTGTGTGTGTGTGTGTGTGTGTGGGTGGGTGGGTGCGTGCGTGCGTGGGTGCGTGGGTGCGTGGGTGCGTGTGTGTGTGTGTGTGTGTGTGTGTGTGTGTGTGTGTGTGTGTGTGTGTGTGTGTGTGTGTGTGTGTGTGTGTGTGTGTGTGTGTGTGTGTGTGTGTGTGTGTGTGTGTGTGTGTGTGTGTGTGTGTGTGTGTGTGTGTGTGTGTGTGTGTGTGTGTGTGTGTGTGTGTGTGTGTGTGTGTGTGTGTGTGTGTGTGTGTGTGTGTGTGTGTGTGTGTGTGTGTGTGTGTGTGTGTGTGTGTGTGTGTGTGTGTGTGTGTGTGTGTGTGTGTGTGTGTGTGTGTGTGTGTGTGTGTGTGTGTGTGTGTGTGTGTGTGTGTGTGTGTGTGTGTGTGTGTGTGTGTGTGTGTGTGTGTGTGTGTGTGTGTGTGTGTGTGTGTGTTTGTGTGTTATCGTGTGTGTAACACGATAACGTCCAGGCGATACAACGGACCGGGCTGAAATTTTGCACATTTTTTGCCACAATATGACAACCGGAAGTGGCAAATGTTACATGCGTCTTCTTGGGGATTTATCCGATGTTGTCCAAACTAATATCAGCTCATCCTCCAGTGATTTTAAATAAGTATACTAATTTGCAGATCACTGGGCCATTATCTTTTATAGACGCGGCTTGACAGAATCCACGGCCTTCGTCGCTCTGTTGCAAATTATCAGACTTTGACAAACGTCAGTGCCACTGACATGACATCACATGACATTTAATGTGATGTCATGTGTGACAAATGTTATTATAGATAAAGATGGCTCTGGCTTCACAAAATTGAATAATTGCAAAAGTGTTCAGGCACTTCATTGTACCAACGGCGTAGTCGGAAAGTTGGGTGAGGACCACTCTAGATATTTATATTTGTTGGCATTGCAATAAATATAATCTAAATTGAGTCATTTTAATGTAAGTGTATTTAGAAATATACGAAGTTGTTTGTTAGGATTGTCTGATATTCTGCATTTCAGAATATACAATTCTATGGCACCGACGGGCAGATTTTGAAATTTAAATAAAGAAAAGAAATTGCCACTACGATGAGTTGAATTTCAATGCTATCACTATTTATCGTGGCAAAATGCGCTAAAATTTATATAAGACCTCTCCATTGTGGACTAGTGTTGTGAAGTCGGTCTCTTCGCAACTCTAGTGGTGTGAACAGGTCCTGAACATGCTTCTTGTAACAAAACGGCAACTGTACGGTTCCTCCCGGAAAATAGATTGTTTTACTTATATTAGTTTTATCCATTTTGAATAATACGGTCAGGTTGTAATAGGTTTGAGTACAAAAACATGAATGCATAACACATTTTGAGCTAATGACCACAAAATTCCTATAAAAAATATCTGGAGTGGCCCCCACCTAACTTTCCGACTATGTCGTTGGCACAATGAAATGTCCGAACACTTTTGCAATTATTCAATTTAGTAAAGCCAGAGCCATCTCTGGACGCTATGACAGAATTACATCTATCATCCTGACATTTGATGTCATGTGGCGTCAGTGACATTGACGTTTGTCAAAATCTGACAATTTGCAATACAGCGACGAAGGCTGTGGATTCTGTCAATTACAATACTTTCCTTCTAGGGTACTAGTCGGAAAGTAAAAATAATCTCATTCATCGGTGTTTTAATTAAACGATTAACGTAGAAATAGAATGCTGCGTTCTTACTGTCTAGCTTGCGGTGCATAGCTAACCTAGCAATATGACGTTTGTTGTGGACGGCATTCTGAATATTTTGTATGTAAGTTCATTATCTGTTCTAGTTATTGTTACATCTAGGAAGTTGAGGCTATTATTGTTTCTTGTGTAGGAGGTCAAAATGGCGGGAACCCCGCGTCCTCCTTACATGGTAGCGTTTTGGCCGAGTGCGGTTTAAGACTTTAATTAGGTACTGGTCAAAATTCTAATTCATCAAATCTCTTCCAATTTATTCGAAGGCAAAACTAACTGGGTTCTTTTTCTTGAACCTTGTAAACACATTTTACGGCTGCCAAGTGACGCTTCTAATTTCCTAACATTTAATAAGGGCTGATAAAGCAAGACTACTCAAATGAAACGATACACTTATCAAAACAATAACATCTATTAACAAGAATTAATCAACAATCCCGTTTGATAGGTTACATAAAAAATGAATGAGGCTTTGAACATAATGGCGCTTAATTGAAACCAGAAGTTGATTTAGACAGACACACTTTTTAGCAGAGATATGAATAATTTAATTTACAATGATATGCGAGACAAGTTGAAAAGACTTACCAGGGATAAACTTAAGCGCCTAAGAACGCTCCACAAAAACGTGTACTTTACATGACGGTGGTTGAAATGAGAAGAGCGAGATCTGTTCGTTTGCATCCCTCGACCCCAAAGGAAGCCGGAAGCATTTCTTCTTAGCCAATGACAACTCTTCAATTTTAAACTTATAACACGCGGTCAAATCCTAAACAAGATGTTCAACCCTAGCAAAAACCTTTGACATTCCCGAATGTTCTTACAAATATCTCGCTTAATTTGATCATATCTTAATAAATAAATAATGGGTTTCCGACCCATTACACTTGTTCCATAGCGAATTTGAGATTTCATTCATTATTAAACAGATTGAACAGAGCTTTAAGGCTGCATTGTTATTATATATTATGAAAAGATCGTCTACTATTGTTCTTTTCTAAGAAAATACTTTTTGCTAAGTGATCTAATATATATAGGATTCTGCTAGCAAACCAGATAAGGATGAACCCATAGTCATAGCCGTCAGACATGTAGTGTGTTTCATTGAACGTGAAAAAGTTTTGTTCTAAAACAATGCCTATCAATTCCATTATGGATTCAACGTTCTGAATCCATAAATATTCTGACAATCTTCATGGTGTCGATTATTGGCACGTTAATATATAGGTTGACTATGTCTAGTGCAAGGAGTTGTAATTTCCTATTTGGGCTCAAATCCCTCATGTCAGACATCAGCTGGCTGGTGTTGTGGATTGCGAATCGAGGTTTAAAATGAAAAATGTTGCGTAATGTGAATTGCAACATTTTGGCCAGCTTATATGTGTAAACATTAATGATATTTAGGCCAAGTTTATTCACAGTGTCGAATAATTATGTAGCAGATAGACTTATAAAGTCATCGTTAAAACTCATTGGGTCTTTTTACCGACTTACAGCTATCTGTCAGATAAACATCCACACAACTGTTTTTGTGCAGATTTTAACGAATATTCGCTTTTCTCTAGATATTGCGCTAGGTGGCGCTCGGCTCAAAGATCGACAAATTTCAACAATTATACGAATTATATAGATGGCGAATTAGATTTACCATATCTACGTTTTCTTGGAACAATACGTCTTCGATATCATTAAAAAAATCCATCCTGAGTTTAACATCATCTGTAACTGTCTGTCAATAACGGAGTCTTTCGGAGTGATTAGATATATGACAGTTTACTGGGATGTGAATAAACTGGACCTTAATGTCATGTCATGTCAGGGGCCAGATATGTTTATCAAAATCTCTCAATTGGCAACATAGTAACGAAAGCTGTGGATTCTGTCAGAATTAAACTCTTATAGCGCCTGAACTGCTCATCTCTTTGATATGCAAAAGTGTAAACGTATTTAAAGTCACTGGAGTATAAGCTGGTATGAGTGTGGTTTCAATCGGATGAATGTCCAGAAGACGCATATAACATTTCCTATATCCGGTTATCAGATTGACACTAAAACAATCTAGTTCGTCCCTCGGTAGTTCTAAATAAGTACAGCAAATTTCAGCCCGATCCGCTGTTCTGTTTGGGCGCTATCGTGTTCACGGGCGTACATAAATACATACATATGTTACGTACATATACACATTTTCCAGAAATTATTGCAATGGATTCAGAGGACGTCCAAACGCGTATTTCCACTAAAATGCAAAACACATTCTCCTTCGATTACAATAATTTCCTTCTAGGCTACTAGTCGGAAAGAAAATATGCGGCGTAGCCTCCACCCAACCTTCCGACAAGTGTCTAAACACTTACTATTGCTTACTATTATTCAACCAAACGTCATAATAAATGTCATGTAATGTTACTGACCACTGACGTTTGTTAAAGTCCGCCAATACGTAACCACAGCGACGAAGGCTGTGAATTCTGTTAGGTTGCATCTAATCTATATCCTCGTTTGTACGTATTCCTTAGAACTGTCCTAACTTTAGGAACGTCTTAAGTCGTAGGCCTTACTTATGTCATGCTTGGTTTGCACCGCCAACTTGTAGGTAGTTCCCAATATAGTCTAAGATCCCGACCTAGATCGACCTTACCTCATCCTTTTTCCTAATCAAATCTATATTTCTTACAATATAAGGTATAAATGAATACAATGTACTTGGGTTGCCCCTCCGTATCCCGGCAAGGATATTTTTAATTCAAAATTATTTAAGGTACAATTGTACTAGTAATTTACCCTCATCATCCTAATGGATTTTATATCAAAATGTAGGTTACTTTGATGCGAACATCGTGGTATAAAGTTGCCTTTGCAAAAGTTTGACTATCTTAGGGTTGTCGCGATTTTAAATATCAATAATTCAGTAAAAGGGTACGTTCACATGACAAGCGCTTAGCGCGCGTTTACACTATCCCGTACTATTTCTGCAGATAATGAAGTAGAATAGCAGTTACCTTTTTAGTTACCAGTTACCAATCTTAGTTTGGCGGTTTTTGTACGTCTTTGGCTCTCGATTGGTACTGCATTTGTCAAGAAAAAGAATGGTCGCAACTATAAAAAAATGCCTTAAATAATAATCAAAGCCCGGAATGTTTAGGCAACGAACGCCCCACCCCCCGAACAAACTGGTGCGACAGTGGCGTGCTGTTACTGCTCCCGAAAAACCTCGTTGTACGATATATGCGAATTGCTTCGCTCGACCAACATGCGTGGCACAGGCTCTACGCCACTGAATATTGAGAACGTAGTGGGGGGAATTCGAGAGTCAGTTGCCTAAAATTTCCTTGCACTGATAATAATATTTAATTAAAAATAGTCTTGCCAGGATATGGGGCGGCAATCCTAGGACATTTGTACCTTACATTGTATGAAATTTAGATTTGATCAGGAAAAAGGATGAGGGAAGGTCGATCTAGGTCCGGATCTTGTACTAATATAGGCATTACCTAACATACATGGCAACACAGTCCAAATTCTGGTTATATTTGGATAAATGTGTCAATTCAGAGTGTGTATCACACCTAACCTGCACAACTAACAATGGCGTTTGACGGTAATTGGCGGTAAGTCTGCGAATTGCTGTGAATACTGTATGAATACAATTGTGTAAATTGTAATACCACAACGTTGTCGTAGCTGGTAGACAGATACATTGCAAGTGTCATTAATTGCGCAAAACCGTAAGCATACCAGTATTTGGTTGATCGGTGTTACGCTTTGATTAAAAAAAAAATACTCAGGGGAAGTTAGCAATAATACTTAGCAAAAAGTTTGTTTTTCAACCGATTTCAATAAACGATACATCATTTTAATGCGCATAACGTCCTGATGCCAAAAAAATAACAAAGTACTAGGGTCCAAATCCCCACGATTTGGACAACACAGTGCAACCGCATACCTTGATTACCGATCAATAAAAGCATAGAAAATAAGCACTTCCTGTCATCCGATTTTAACGAATTATGCACCAATCGATAGCTTAGGGTGGCAACCACTTATGTTATTTTTGCTCGGTCCAAGTTCGAACAATTAGCAAGCAAGAATAATTAACAAAATTTGTGCTCCGGAGACATTGAAAAAGGACAGTGTCGGGTACAATGGTGAACCAAAGCAAGTTTTTTAAGCACTTCCTGTCATCCGATTTTAACAAATTATGCACCAATCGATAGCTTAGGGTGGCAACCACTTATGTTAGTTTTGCTCGCTCGAGGTTCGAACAATGAGCGAGCAAGAATAATTAACAAAATTTGTGCTCCGGAGACATCGAGAAAGGACCGTGTCTGGTACAATGGTGAACCAAAGCAAGTTTTTTAAGCACTTCCTGTCATCCGATTTTAACAAATTATGCACTAATCGATAGCTTAGGGTGGCAACCACTTATGATAGTTTTTTTCTTCAGGCGGTAATAGTTACAATTTCGATCGGGCAAAACTATGGGGGAGTCCATGAGGACTTGCTCATTATGATCGGTTAAGCCATAGCCGAGATATGATGCCGATAACTTTACCGAATTGTTGAAAAAGTCAACGTTCATTCTTATTTTTAGGGCACTAATTATGATTTGATCGACCGGGCAAAACTCTTGGGATATCTGGACGTTATGAACTTTAAAATGATGGATCATTTATTAAAATCGGTTTTTTGTCACGTTAATATAGCGGAATTCCGAGAGAAAACAAATTTTTTAATTTGAGGTGGCGGTTGCGCCCCCAATTGGCCATCTTAGAAACCTGAACATAATTTCCAGGATTTTGTCTTGGCCAAAAAAAAGTCCTTAACTTTTTTACCGCAACTCTCCGTAATGAGTACTTTCCGAGATACAGTACTTTGCACTCTTATTTGGTCACCCTGTACATCACATAAAGCGGATTAGTGCAATGCAATCAATTAATATAAACAATCAACACACTTCTAAACTGTCTGAAGTGACCAAAACAACAGTCAGCTGAATATACCATCGCGATGTGCATGCGCAAACAACTACCTAAATTTATGAATCGCGTTAGGTCTCTGTTTTTCGTCGTCCTAACCTAGGTCGTTCCTAACGGAAGTTAGGTAACAGTTTGATGACAGTGCAAGCGAAATTCATGACTTAAGTAAGATCCCGTAGTTAGGTAACACCTAACACAAATGGTGGAAACGGGCATAAACGTTTATAGCGCCTTAACCGCTCACTGATCTATAAATAGTACACATATTTGGTCACCGGATGAGCTGGTATTAGTTTGATCAAAATGGTATAAATCCGTAACAAAATGTGGGTAACATTAGCTATTTCCGGTTGTCAGATTGTGGCAAAAAAAATCAGTTCGTCCCCTGGAAATTGAAAATACGTATACCAAATTTAAACCCAATCCGTTGTATGGTTTTGACGCTATCGTGTTCACGGTCATACACACATACAAAATTTTCCCAGAAATTATTGCAGTCGTTTCAGGGGACTATTTCTAACGAAATCTCGTCTTTTTTAGTCATTTTGTGCGCCAAAAACAATCTAATTATGATACTAACTGCCATACTGATTTAAACTTTAGAGTGTATGCTTTCTTTCGACAAATACTGGGCAGACATTCTTGTTATATTCTATACAAATATAAGGCATACCGGGCAATAGTTGGACTAGAAATGACCCTTTCACTCGTTTGTCTAAAACATTACTAAATAAAAATGCAGTAAAGAAAATACAGTGGGGCCTAAAACGGTCCTCAGATGATTAGTCCTCACGTAGTATATAGAGAGGATGGAGATATCCAAAAATATATTCATTTCGTTTCACTTTCCGGTGGTCAATAAGTCCGCTTTATTGTCCTATCATCTGGCATTCGTTTCGTTCTTCTCTTTTATCCTATAAATGTCCCACAAAAATAAGTAGATTTCTTTGTATATACCCATCCCTATAAATATGAAATTTATAGCAAATCTCTTATATTAGGTTTTTCCGAATGGTCTTCGGTCCCGGTCATATGAAATATATCAACTTTTATTAGAGTCCTACTCTCGATCAATCCTAGAAGGGGAAACTCCATTGTTCAGAAATGTATTACCTCCCATTAATATACAACTGGTACACAATGAAGGAAAGACTGCAAACTGCAACCCAAATGACAATAAAATGATCAATCCTTGTGTCAGCGTTTAATTTTTAAGTATCGGATTCCCATTTAATATGATGAAAATTTTATATTTATTTCTATACAGACTGTTCAAAATTTACAAACATATCATTAGTTTTTGAAATAACAAAAACACATTTCTTTTTCCAAATGAAATACCCGAATATCAGTTCACCATTGGAAAGAAAATTGGTTTTCCTATCAGTCGATACCAGAGACCCCATAGCTATCCTCTTTAGATGTTGAGATATTACTAAGTTTGTATATTTCATTGAAATGCTTATTTTATTAGATATCTTTAAAAACTATAGATAATTATAGATAATGTGCCGCAAAGATACCATTAATTCTCATTGTAACAACAGCTTACAGAAAATTCCCAAGTTGATGTTTTTAAATGGGGCCGGTTGTTCTGACTGGAAAATAGTGGACTGTATTAAAAGAACTCACCAATTTAACTGGTATGCAGGCTGCAGGGTAGATCACACGTGGACAACACAGAATAATTGTCTAACGGGTTGCGAATAATTAATACGAGCAATACAATACTCAAAACGATCCGAAATCTTTGGGGTTTTGGGTCGTTATCATAACTGGTTTGATAGTCAGTTTCGGGGTATCGGTCAGGTACGTGGGAGTTTCAGGAAACTAGTACAGCAGGGATAATCAGAACATTTCGAAGTAAATAAATAAAGCATTATGTTGTAGCGTCAACATAAGCCGTCTATCAAAAATGCAAACCATTTTTTAGAGAAAATAATTAAAATGAGAAAAAAATTAATGAAGACACAACAAACACAACATATGTGGGCGAGTTGAACAACTCATTGCACTGGTAAAACTACCAACTTAGTGACACGCGCTTGTAGTTGCCGCTACTACTTTAGTGCAGGGTTTCTCGACCTGTGGTACGCGTACCACTGGAGGTACTCGGAGTACTTCCTGGTGGTACGCGAGAGGTACGAGAATATTTTGTAGAAATGACCCGATTCAGTGGTCAGTTTGAAATTTAACCCTTATTAACAGATTTTCAGCGTGATTTGAGTGTTATTCTGTGACGCTCTGTGTTATTACCTCTCCGTAGAGCTCTGCTCAGAATAAAACTTTAATGGAAATGTCTACAGCCATAAATTGTCCACTTAAAGTAAATATAATAGCAAATATTCTGTCAGCATTGATTGCTTGAAACCAGCTTTTATTTTGTACATACTCTTATCTACATTTGTCTATAAAAAATTGTTTGATTCTGATTTCGTTTATTATTAACCATGTAGGTGGTCAAAATGGCGGGAACCACCACGACTCCCTAACATGGTAGCATTTTGGCCAAGCGCGGTTTAAGGGCTTTAATTACTGGTCAAAATTCTAATTCATCAAATCTCTTCCAATTTATTCGAAGGCAAAACTAACTGGGTTCTTTTTCTTGAACCTTGTGAACACATTTTCTGACTACTAACTGACGCGTTTAAGTATTTAACATTTAATAAGGGCTGATAAAGCAAGACTACTCAAATGAAACGAAACACTTATCAAAACAATAACATCTATTAACAATAATAATCAACAATCCCGTTTGATAGGTTACATAGAAAAATGAATGAAGCTTTGAACATATTGACGTTTAAATTAAAGCTAGGAGTTGATTTAGACAGACACACTTTTAGCAGAAATATGAATAATTTAATTTACAATGAAATGCGAGACGAGTTGAAAAGACTTACCAGGGATAAACTTAAGCGCTAAGAACGCTCCACAAAAACGTGTACTTTACATGACGGTGGTTGAAATGAGAAGAGCGAGATCTGTTCGTTTGCATCCCTCGACCCCAAAGGAAGCCGGAAGCATTTCTTCTTAGCCAATGACAACTCTTCAATTTTAAACTTATAACACGCGGTCAAATCCTAAACCAGATGTTCAACCCTAGCAAAAACCTTTGACATTCCCGAATGTTCTTACAAATATCTCGCTTAATTTGATCATATCTTAATAAATAAATAATGGGTTTCCGACCCATTACAAACATATGAATAAA
Organism: Aphodius granarius; assembly: GCA_963971325.1. Lineage (NCBI taxonomy): Eukaryota > Metazoa > Arthropoda > Insecta > Coleoptera > Scarabaeidae > Aphodius > Aphodius granarius. The sequence continues at coordinate 14,478,700 of OZ020224.1, read as the reverse complement.
TTTTGTATAATACCAAAATCCAGTGTATTTTTACCCATTTGTATTTATAGATTTTTTACATGTTATTTATAGTAGGTAAGTATGTACATATAAGTATATTATTGTACAATTTTACATTTCAATATATTCAAAGACATGATATCCTAATATTGGTAATGATATAATTATTTATTTACGAAACTAGTTCAATGTACAGTGTACTAAGGCACACAATGGTTTTACAGGAATTATTAGTTACATTTTCAATTAATTTCCTATAATCACTCGTGTCATAACATAACACACATAACAATGTCGAGAAATGTCTGTTTAAACAGAAAATATAGCTCACATCTATTTAGTGTATGTATTTTAACTTGGCGGTTCCTTTTACTCTATGCGTGACGTCATGCGCGCAACCGACCCGTTTTGGATACCGTGATATCCTACCTTCTAGTGTTTGTATACATATCGTGACAAAAACAGTCCGCGGCGGTCTACGCCGACGTCACAATATATCTAGTCTGTGTATCGCCGACGTCACAATATATCTAGTCTGTGTATCAATATGCCCCTCTCACCGAACTCTTACCACGCCGACAAGCAGGGTTATGAGGCCACCGTATCTACTTAAATCGCAATGGTGCGCCTCTACTGGCTGTTCTAACCTTCAAGTAGTTACGGGTAGAAGTGGAATAGAAACACAGTGTTTCTATTAACTAGTGTCACTATTAACTAGTTTTTCACTGCTCGAACAAAATTTTATAAAACAAAATTCTAAGAAATAATTGTTTATAGATATAAATAACGTTAAAGGATATTTATTTGCAAAATAGATAAATGGTTAGGAATAGGAAAACGTAAACAAGACAACGACAGCGTCGTAGGTGAAATTGAGAGATAAGACTATGAAAAGAAAAGAAAAACTATTTGCAGAAAATATGATGACTGTTACTTAGCTTTCGGATTTACATGGCATGGCAATGAAGTGGAGCCACAACCTCAGGGGGGTTATGTTCGAACTGATGCTTTTAAATCCATACACGGATCTTGTCAGATTCGCATGCGATCGCTTTGTCGGCATGCTCGAGATCCGCACAGCAAAATTATTTGGTTTTTGGAGGTTGGGTACAATGACTAATCGGTCGGAGTTTAAAACGCGGAGATTTGAGTAATTTTAGTAGAGATAACTTTTGATAAATACATATTATAACAGCGTTCATATCGTATTCCCATAATACTGTTTATACTTCCGATGCACGGTTTATTCTATGGGGTAGATATTGCTGCCATCTAGTAACGAATAGCCAGAACTAAATTCTAGCTACTCAATTCACGTAAACTACATTGTCTCTAGCGCATCGGGTTGAGTTGTTGGTGGTTGTTGGATTGCGTTGTTTGCAATTCCGTGTTTCGCGTTGTGTATTGTATAAATGTTAAACATGAGCTATATAAATTACCAAAAGACTTCAATCTACACTTTTTAAATGTAAGTTATTATTGTGTCTTTAAGAATTAACACTGAGATATTGGCAACTCTTATTTGCGCTCATAAAGATGAGGCAACGTAGCTTTTTTTCTCGAAGCGTGAACAATTCTATCGAAGACCAAGATCCACAGGGTGTTAAAGTAATTTGTAGTAAAGTGCGAACAATACATATTAATATAGAAGAGGCATATCCACAGTGTGTTAATGTAATATGTGGTGGCAAACTAAAAGTAACCGTTGTATGTACATGTACGTTATACTATACGAACAATACTACAATACTATATAAACAGTAGTTTTACTATGATTCTTTAGCAATTATATACACCATAAAATTAAATACGGCAATTTCACAAACAAAATTACATATATTAAAGAATAAATAACACAAGGGAGTAGAATATAGGTAGTACACAAATTATTGTAGAAATCTTAAGTATATACATATTACAATGCTTCAAAAATTAATAAATGATATTTTTTGCGGGTTTGTCGTGAAAATTTACCCACCTACTGGATATATTGCTTAATGTAATTTAAAATGTTTAAGTTACTATAGTCCGCTGGATGTTTACTTCTTTTACTTGCAAGCGAGGCAATTTTATATTATAATTTATTGTATTTAAGTATTACGTATAGATGCAACAGTGGTATATATAAACATGTAGTTGATGTAAAAAGAATGTGTTGTTCAAAATAAATTATTGTAGGTACACGTGTTTGTGACATTGGCGGTATTGGCGTTTTGTTCCCTAAATACTTTATTGCTGGGTTTACAACCTATACATTTTCATAAAAAATATTAACCCTTTTTTTCGCGGGTATCCCTCTTTGTTCTCTAATTTGTTTATTGGGTCCGCATTTTTCCATACGTCTCGTAAATATTTCAGCATATATTTTTACCTGTGTCATAAAAGTGTTTGAATTAAGACGACACAGTAAATTCTCTTAAAACAGCCAGCTGTTACCATATCTCACTTACTGTATAGTTAGATTTAAAAATATTTTCTTCTCTATAATAAGTTGCATCTTAATTTCCAAACTTTTCTAACAACTTTTCATTAAAACAAGTAATATCAACAAGCAATATATTATATCATTTGAATATCTTTAGCTTTTCTGCCAGAACCAAAGTATTCAACAGCTAAACTTCAAAAAGTTGTAATTTGCCACTTCTTGGTTTAGTTTAGAAATAAAAAGAATTATACACGTCATCAAAAATAAAATTGTTAAATTTTTCGTAACCATATTGCTATAATTGTTTTAAATAACTGTATTAGCTCTATATGTAAATTATGAGTAGAACTAAATTGTCTTGGCTCAATATTACATTATAATACTTTCATAAATTGCATTATAAAAATTATAAATTATTGTTAAAGTACTCATTTCTATATAAATGTCAAAATATTAATCTGTTTTAGGCATTAAAAGCTCAACAAATCGGTAAATGCAAGAAATCCGTGCGCGGTCCGAGAGATCCAGCAGGTGATGACCGCCTGTTGCAATCCGATCAAAAAATTTGTGTAAATCCGTGTACGACTCGGTCCAGTAGAATCTTTTCCTTGCCGCTGCATTACTTTCTGTGTAAATGGGCGCGTAAATCTTTTAAACCGACCGTAGCCTGTCCTTTTAGCATTGGGCAACGTTGTCAAATCTCCACACGGATTGTCTGTACACGAAAAAATCCGAATACGGATAGTTTTGTGTGCGAAAATATTCACCATCTGGAGCATTCGGCCCCAGTGTGTTATTTGTTGTGAGGTATTAAGCAACCACAGCATGAAACCATCCCTTCTGAAAAGACATTTTGAAACAAAGCATTCAAATTAAACAGATAAATCAATAGAATATTTAAGTTAAAATTGGCAGGGTTAAAAATTCGTAAACAAATAATGGCAAATTTTAGCAGTACAAGCCAAATAGCTTTGGAAGCGAATTATCGAGTGAGTTTAAGAATAGCTGAAACTGGAAGTGCGCATACTGTTGAAGAAAATTTGATTTTGCCAGCAGCAAAAGACATTGTTGCATTATTTAACCCAGATTTAGTTGCAAAATTAGATACTATTCCATTATCCAATGACACTTTACGAAGACGAATTGTGGAAATGGCAGATAATGTAAAAGAACTCGTTGTTCAGAAAATTCTAAGAAGTCAATATTTTGCACTGCAACTGGATGAAAGCACTGACAACATATTTTGCGCAGTTGTTAATTTTCATCCGATTTGAGGAACAAGGGACCATTGCGGAGGAATATTTATTTCGTGAATCCCTTCCACCGAGAACGACTGCCGATGAAATATTTAAAATACTTAATAATTTTATGTTGAACAATTCTATTCCCTGGGAGATATGCATTGGAGTTTGTTCAGATGGAGTCAGAGCTTTAACAGGAAAAAATAGCGGCGTGTTTGTCAAAATTAAAGCAGTCGCTCCAAAGTTTTAGATCAAGCCGTCAAAGTGGTTAATTTTATTAGAAGTCGCGCACTGAATTTTCGCATGTACTCAATATTGTGCCAGGAAATGGGAAGCCAACATGAGATACTGCTATTACATACTGATGTAAGATGGCTTTCCAGAGGAAAAGTTTTGAGTCGCCTATTTGAATTGAAAAATGAAGTTCAAATTTTCCTTTGTGAATGTAGCTTCGAGTTAAAAAGGTGTTTTCGCGACGAGCTTTGGTTATGCCGATTGGCATACTTGGCTGATATATTTACAAACCTGAATGAATTAAATTTGTCTCTGCAGGGCCCAAATGTTAATATATTCATCATTAAGGACAGGATAAACGCAACAATAAAAAAATAAAATTGATTTTGAAAGAACTCGAATCTTTAAAAATTGATTTTGAAAGAACTCGAATCAAACAAGTACAGCCTATTAACAGTTTTGGAAAACTTCTTAGAAAAAAATTCTGTAAACATAAACAATGAATTAGCGGAAGAAATCACTGCCTTTCTTTAATAAATAAATTTGACAACTATTTTCCTGAAAATTATGATAATAAAAATTGGATCAGGAATCCTTTTACTGATAATATACCTGAGAACCTGATAAGAATAAATACAGATCAAGATTGGCACTTGATCCGAATTTACGGCTAAACCTAAGTCGCACAGTTCCCGAAATCTGATGTGGCCAGGCACATGACTTTATCATACGATACAGCCGTGTTCAGGGGGGCAATTTGGAAGTTCAAGCGGCATCCGCTTACTATGATTTAATTTTTTTTCCAAAAAATGAAATGGACCTAAATTATACAAAATTTTCCCTACTATAGTTTATTATTTAACTATTTTGACGAAATTACAGAAATGGCGGCTAATTTGCAAAATCGTTGAAAAATGATAAGAGTAAACCTCGAGTTCCTTTGGGCCCTTTTGGCCAAACTTCTTTCAGCTCTAAGTTTAGTCACGAAACTTCTAAATATGAAGTTCTCGATACCTTCAGTAGTTTCTCCGGAATCGTCGCCACAAAAAACGGGTACACACACATACATACACACACACAGACATTTTTTTGTACACACGCAGACACACACGCAGACAGACAGACACGCAGGCAGGCAGACAGACACGCAGGCAGGCAGACAGACACGCAGGCAGGCAGACAGACACGCAGGCAGGCAGACAGACACGCAGGCAAGCAGGCAGAGACGCAGGCAGGTAGACAGACACGCAGGCAGGCAGGCAGACAGACACGCAGGCAGGCAGACAGACACGCAGGCAGGCAGACAGACACGCAGGCAGGCAGACAGACACGCAGGCAGGCAGACAGACACGCAGGCAGGCAGACATTAATAAGTGCCACCCCAGACGAGGTGGCTGCCGGCCCGCCTTTCGGCATTCAGCATTGTTTGAGCCCTCTATCCAGCAGAAGCCACTCTCAAGGGAACCCATCCCAACTCCACTACTCCCAAAAATTAGCGGGGGAGGGGGATACCCCCCCAACACCCAACACTCACTCTCTGCTCTCTCACTCCTTTCTCCCTGACCATTTTCCGCTTCGTAACATACCCACTCTCTGCTGTCACTCTCCAATTTCATTCTTCCCACTCCTCACCTCCACCCACACACACCGCTCCGCTTTCACTTCAAACTACCTCTGACCTTCTTTCGTTCAACATCACTTAACCACTCATCCTCATACCTAGTACCATTCGCACATTCTCTCCGTATTTCATTTATTTCATCACTGCACCCACTTATCATATTCATAAACCATCACTCCCGCTATTTCATTATAATCATTCACGTCACTTGCACTCACCAACCTTTCCAATAACACACGTTCTTCCATCCTTCTTCTGCTCCAGACCCGCTCTCTTACTGTCGCTCTCCTCTCCAGCTGGCATCGGTATACTACGTGGCACGGTCCGTCCTCCTCATCCTCGCACTCGCAAAGGGGGCTTGTTTGGCGCAGCTTAAACCTGTTGTAATATTGATTGAAAGGACCGTGCCCCGTGAGCAACCACTCTGCCTTCGATGTTAGTCCCTTTCGCTCAAGGCCTACAGTCTGGAGCCACTCATGCGTCGTTCTACCATCTTTTCCATTTGTCCATTCTACCTGCCATTCTCCTAACATCCTGATCCTGCTCTCCTTTACCATGCTTAGTTTATCTCTCTTCACTTCAAGTTCTACGCGATCCAGTCCCTTCGCAAGCACATCTGCCCTTTCTCCGAATTTGTTGTGCATTCTCCTTCTCCACGTAATCCTAACCTTCCTTCCACTTTCTTCTAGTCTCCTACCCATTTTCACTACCCGATTCTCTTCCTCTGTTCTCTTCCCCGATCCATTCAACACTTTCACCACCGCTGTACAATCTGTCACTATTACACCATCTGTAAACTCACTCATGCCAAACCACTTTAAAGCCTCACTCACCGCACATAACTCTACCTGACGCGCACTAGCATATATACACACTCCACATCCATTTTCGTATATCGCACTCCCGTCTTTCACACACACTATTCCTACACCACATCCTTCTTCCTTTCTTGATCCATCCACATACATCACTACCTCTACCGCCTCCTCCAATTCATCCGTGTCTTCTATGTCACGGTCCCAACCACCCCAGTACTCATACTCACTGCCTCTTACCGTCTTTTCCATCCTGTTTGCCGTTCTATCTTCTTCCAACTTTGCCCTTCTGGCCGCCTCTAGGTGCCATGGTGGTACTCCTGCAATCACCTGCAGCGCGGTGGTTGGGGCCGTATGATTTCCCATAGTTATAATGGGGTGCCGTAAGAGTGTTTTTGCCTCCACGAACATGCCCTGGGTCTTCTGGATCGCGTATTCTAGCTTGTTTTCTGTCGCCCATTTCTCGCATAAACTCCATATTTTCCTCCATGTAGCTTCTATGTTTTTTACAGATGTTCCGGCCACTACTATCACTTCGTCATCGGCGTACGCCTGCTCTTCAACGTCCTCAGATGTGTCCTTCAGTGCCCAGAATCAGCTTTCCATCAAGATAATCCATAATATAGGACCTAGGCAGGATCCCTGTGGGCACCCTCTATTTGCCTCCGTCGCGACGCCCTCACTAATGATTACTCTGTTTTTCAGGAAGCTCTCCATCGCCAGGACCAGATACTCGGGGCATCCCCAACGGATCAGCAAGGTAAGTATAGACGGCGTCCATGCCGTATTAAACGCGTTTTTAATATCCAGGGCCATTACTATGCAGTGTTTTCCTTTCTTTTTCAGGTCTCTTATTGTTTTTATTAATCTTTTGGTAGCGTCAATTGTCCCTCTGCCTCTCCTAAAACCATATTGTCCCTCTGAAAGGCGTCTGTTTTTCTCCATCCAGTTTAGAAGTCGGTTGGCTAGGATCTTGTCGTAAACTTTACCTATCACTGGGTCAGTGATAGTCCTCCGCTGGATTTAGGTAACCAGACGATTTTGGCTTTCTTCCAAACTCTCGGGAAGATACCTTCCTTCAGTGCCCCGTTTATTACGCTCAACCATTCCTCAGCGTGATGTTCAGCGAGCGGCCGCAGAACCGAAGCAGGCACCCCGTCTGGTCCCGGCGCCTTCCTTGGATTAATCTTTCGAATCGTGTTTATCAGCTCTCTCTTAGTTACTGGTGAAACGTCCCACGTACGTATGTTCTCTGTCATTCTTTTTATTTCAGTGTCAGTCCTCTGTCTTATGTCTTTATGTTGTCTGTTGTCAAGGTTTTTGTCGTCAATAGGAAAATACTTTTGGGTAATTGTCTTGGATATGTCTTTTTTGTTTGTTATTATTTCGCCGTCGTCTGTTTTTATTCCCTCCCACATTGAACTGTTTGTGCTCCCTCCCTTACGTATTATATTGTATAGCTTGCCCCATGGATCTTCTCTTCTCTCTTCACAGTACTGGTGGAAGGCATCGACTCTTCTCTGCTTGATTTGCTTCTTGTATTGGTTTTTTAATGTTCTGTATGTTTGTATTTTCTTCTCCCGTTCTTCTTGATCCATTTCCCCCTGATATTTTCTTCTTGCTTCTTTAATTTTTCTTCTTGTTTTCTGTAGGTCTTCGTTCCTCCAGACTGACTGCCTCTTCTGTCTTCTCTTCGGTCTTCCTTTCCTTCCCATTGCCTTCTCGCACGCCTTCTCCACCATCCTCTGCCACTCTTCCGCTCGCTCTTCCGCTCCCATGGATCTTCTTTCTTCCTCGTTGCCCCATTCTTCTTTGACTGTGTTGTGAAACACCCCCCAGTTAGTTTTCTTTGTATGGAACCTGACACTTGCCTCTTCCTCCTCTTCTCTTTCTCCCCCGATGTCCACCTGGACGTTGAACGTGATGGCGCAGTGGTCACTCAGGGTTTCTTCTGCTCGCACTCTCCAGTCTTTACAGTACCCCTCTCTGATCATCGTGACGTCTATCCAACTTCTGCCATTTGCCGTTTGGAAAGTCGGGCCCTCATTGCTGTTGTTGGTAATGGTCAGATCGTTTGCTACCGCCCAGCTGTTAAGCGTCTCGCCTCGCTGTGTGGTAATCTCTCCACCCCAGCTTTCATGCTTTGCGTTGAAGTCGCCCCCGATGATTATTGTCCCTCGCGCTTTGGCCAATAAGGTATCTAGCTTCAAAAGTGTCGCATGTAGCTCACCGTCTGGTGTGGCATAGACGCTCACCACGAGGATCATGCTTCCCTGCCAGTCCACCGAAACCGCTACCACATCTATCTCCTTCAGTATTGTTACGCACTGCGCTGTGGAGTCTCTCGTCCAGATAGCTGCCTTTCCCCTTTCTGCCATTGTTAGTGTGCCATCGTTTTGTGTAAGTCCCTTCTCTCCGTTCTGCTCTTGTATCAAAATCATCGCGAAATTTTGAAATTTCGGTTTTGAAATGAAACACACACACGCACACACACACATACACACATCCTCACGTGTCCTAAAAGGAAAGTTCGGAAAGTCTTTCTCACGTCCTCGCCGCCGTTGTATATCCACTTCCATTGTAAAATCTCAATATTCAAATGATCATAACTCTGCGGAAAAAAATCGTATCGACCTCGACGATATCATGTTATGTTCGTCTCGAAAGCCCCTTTCAAACAAACCATCGCACGACCCAACATTGCATTTAAGATTTTTGTGCGTCCCCTCCCTCTGGACCACCGGATGTGGCAAAATGGGCGTTCTTGGTGCCATCTACCACATGACACCAAGAACTGTGTGATACCATTGAAACCTTGTGAATTTCAATCCAAAGTCTCCGACCCTTCAGAAGTTATTTAGGTGTCCCGGCACTTTTTCCTCACCCTGTATAATAAGAAAATAATAATAAATGTACGCGACAAATACTAAATATAAAAAAAATAATAAAAATTTTTTGTTTTGGTATAGTTAGTTCTTGAAAATGTAAGTACATTTTCATTTCATTTTCAGCTTATATATGTTGGAACGGTTTTCAAAGATTGAGGATTTGCTTGTGTTGTATCTCAGCGCAAATCGTAATAATGTCCTTTGACGACTGGATAGATGTTCTAAAATATGAAGAAATATTGAAACAATTCGAAGAAATTACTAGAAACTTGAGTACTTTTATCGGTCAGTCACCTTTAATTCATCTTCTTATGTCCACTTCATATACAGAGTGACCCTACACTTCCGAACAATAAGAACTTTTTTTCAACGAATGACAACAAATTTAGATCTACCATATAAATTGAAAAAAATTATTGACATAGTCACGGAACAAGTTGAGTCCGAAATATTTAATTTGATGACTATCAGAACCAGACACAGAAACGCAACTCAAGAAGCAATTCTTTATTGCAATCCGCCTAGGAATTGAAATTGAAAAGAAAAATAATAATCAGGAACAGCAACAAGTTGTGCCTCAGTCACAGATATTCCAAATACATCTCAAATGCAAACAGCGTTGGAAACGTTAGAATATATTATGATGAAAGATGACGACCAGTACGACGCGACACGACACGACTACCAAAAGCGACAATCTACTGTCGATGTTAACATCAAACCCCTTGGTGTACAAAAAACTAAAAGACTACGTCTGCAAGTAGTGTGGTGGACATTAAATGCACACAATTACACTAATTCTTTTCCAGTAGTGGGGCAGTATTTGTCAACTCCTCCGAATAACGTTTCCAGTGAAGAATTATTCAGTGGAGCTTGCCTCATTTACGAAGAATACCGAAACAGGTTTAAGGACGTCAAAGCGGCAAAATTACTTTTTGTGTAGTATAACATGCCGTTGTTAAATTTTGAATATTGAGTAAAAAAATACAATAACAATTTACAAAAATTGTTGTTTTGTTATAGTATTTGCATAAGTAAAAGTCAAGAATTGAGCCCCTAAGCGTATTTTAATTAGGTAATCTAAATTATTCATGTCTTGTTCGTTTGTTTATTTATTGCACTAATTTATTGTTGCTCCTTTACTGTACCGTGTTGTTTACAGTCACGAAAATTGTATGAATTAATTGTTGTTTTTATAGCTTTACCTTTACCTGATGACGGCCTCTAAGCTAGTAGCCCAAAGAACAAATATCCGGGATGGCCTCACCCAACTCTCCACAGCCACTCTGGAACACATCCTAACGTCAGTCACAGAATATCATATGTCATGGCATGTCAGTAGAAACTGATGCTTATCAAAATCTGGCAATTCACAAAAATAGGGACTAATATAGTGTTGATGAAATTGTTCATGCTGCTTGGTTCCTGTACACCGGTGTCGGCAATATAGTTTGGGGAGAGGTAAATAAAATACCGATGTCGTTTTTGTAGTGGTCATTAAAATGACAATTTACGTATTAACAAATATGCATTGAAAACTACGCATTAAAATAATTAAGGATTACAAGTTACATGTTGAAATATGATTCTTTACCGTCAAAACTGCTGATTGATATGTATCATTTGCTGGTCGTATGTATTGTCGACTTTGTGAATAGCTTTCTGTCGCCACTGTTGTTAATGAACGAGAGTCAGTACACCACGTTATCTATGTTATTTTATAGGTCATGTCGTGATGGTATACCGCGGTGTTCCGGAAACAAAAAAATTATACCCAACAAAAGTTGTTTGCAACTTTTGCTATAGTAACAAAGGCACTGCACTATCGCTAACTGTACACTATACCACCGCCGGAGTTACACGCACGCACGTACGCACGTCGATTACAATACTTTCTTCCTAGGGTAGCCAGAAAGTAAAAATCAATCTACTGAAATAATGACGTAGTCTTTATCAATTCTGATGGACGCAATCTCCACTGAAAGTGGAACAATATAAAAGTCGGTAATGAATTTCACTAATTAAGAGGGTCGAGAAATAGAGCAAGGATAAGCTGTAATCTGTGTAACAGGTTTTAATGTTAGGGCAAATTATTGCGAAGCGACAGGTGCGGTTTACTAGGGTAACGTGCTTAGTCTCCGTCAGTGGTTTATTAACTATTTAGGTGTAATAGAGTTTCACAGGGTTGCTTTTGAACTGCCCTAGGCCCAGCTGGAGACGTAAGTCGCAAACGTATTCAGATGAATTGATGATTACTTATATCATTTGAACTGCTGTTAATACCAACCGTCATCCACATATGAATAATGTTAATAATGTGATGGTGTGTCCAGACTATAGTGAAAATTTGGGCAAACGTTCGGGCGAATATTCGGACTAACACAAACAAGCTAGAAAGCTCGCCAATGCATAACAGCACCCGATAAAAAACCGCCAACCTGTTTCGCAAACATTGAGCCTCAAATCCATTTCATTATGTCACGCGTTGGCGAGTTTTTCTACCTTTCCTTGTGGGATCACCCGCATGTTTTCCCAAACGTTTGCCCGAATATTTGCCGTAGTCTGGAAACACCATTATGCTCAGTATAAGTTAACCGTTTCTTTAACCATTCTGTTCTAAGATAGAAAGATGAGTTATGTACTTTCCATTTGATAAATGCGTCGGCAACTCGAGAAACACATTTAATATTATAGATAATAATATATCCATTACAAGGAAAACATGATGTTTATGACATATCAACTTTTTAACTCCAACTTTGGATTTACATTAGTCCTTAGGAAACCTAACAGTATAAATTCGTTAGTGTTGCCGAATTGTATCCCTTGTGGTTACAAGGGTATATCGGGCCAGTAGAAGGGTACAACAGTTAATGCGAGAATTTAATCACTCGTTCCATTGTTAGCGTGACCGCATTGTGATATATATTAATTAACCTCACTGGGAGAATATATGTTAATGAATAATTTACAGTCTTATCAATCATGCTAATTTATTACTGTTTAATATCACATGCTGTGCCAAACAGATATACGAGAACATTGGGTTTTTTATTTATTACTTTCCGACTAGCATCCTGGAAGGGAAGTATTGTAACCGACGGAAAAACAAGAAATCGAGATTTCAGCTGAAATACGCGTTTTGAGGTCTCCTGAATCCATTGCAATGATTTCTGGATAATGTATGTAGGTATGTGTGTGTGCGTACCAACCGATGATGGTAGCGCCCAACCGGAATAACGGATCGGGATGAAATTTGGTATACATAGTTAATTCTAACTGGAGACAAATTGGAGTGTTTTTGGTGACAATCTAAAAAGCAGAAGTGGCATATATTACATGCGTCTTCGTAAAGATTCTACCTCATTATCCAGTGATATTAACTATATCAGTGGCACTGACGTTTGTCAAAATCCGACAATTTGCAACACAGCGACGAAGGCTGTGGATTCTGTCAAGCCGCTTCTATAAAAGCTAATAGCGCCTAAACCGTTCATCCCATTGGTCTGTAAATTAGTATACTTATTTAAGATCACTGAGGATGAGCTGATATTAGTTTGGCCAAAATCGTAAGCCCAATGAAAGCTCATGTAACATTTGTCACTTCCGGTTGTCATATTGTGGCCAAAAACAATCCAGTTCGTCCCCCGGCAATTCTAAATACGTATGCAAAATTTCAACACGATTCGGTGTTCCGTTTGGACGCTATCGTGTTCACAGACATACATACATACATACACACACACACTCAGAAAACATTGCAATCGATTCAGGGGCCCCAAAACGCGTATTACCACTGAAATCCCGAAAAAAATTTTCCGTCGATTACAATACATTCCTTCTGGGTACTAGTCGTAAAGTAAAAATATGCTTCGTCATTCTGTCATCTGTCATCCATTTACTGTATTGTACTACAACACACGGTACAGTATTGCAGCGACTGGAGAATTCTGAATATCAATTGAAATAGTTGAATGACAATTGCCGCTTTCAGAAATCAACTGGAAATGTGTAGTAGCGACATGTTTCACAATTTAATGATAGATGATGTGATTAAGTCAAAGTCAAATTAAATTGAATGTGGCAACTACGGCCCAGTGAAATGTTGTTGAAGATTGCTCACCCCGTAGATTACCACTGAGGTATTTTGTTTAATATAGCAGATTTAGATTATTAATACAGTATAAATTGAAATTATTGAACTTCAAATATTCTATGAGGAAGATATATTTTATTATGTTATATAAATGTATATAAGAATTCTGTCACCATCTTGTATTGTTGGACAGTTTTTACACTAGCAACCATACTGAAATTGCCATTTTTATCTCGGATGTCGGAATTTGATCAATTAGATATTGTCACGTAGCTCAATAGGGCTCGGATCCAGATCGAGGAGGAGATGATTAAGAGACACACTGGTGTTAAGAGATGTGGTATATTTAGGATATTGGACACGGGAAACCAAGGCCTCCCGTGTCGAATGTCACACAGCAATACAACTGGCTATTCTCTGGTAACTGCTTACTGACTCAATTACCGACTGATCCCCTACTACTCCCGTCTGTGGCCTTTTATGTTTAGATTTTGGGTCATGTGTTGTGATTTGCAATGCAAGCCATTGCACCTCGATTCTTTGCAGACCTCCTATCAACACAAATGCCGCATAAGCGTCTAGAGTCGGAATGTCCTGATTCAGCATACTCGTCTAATGTTCTATTTTCCATTTTCGTTCACTGACTTTCAATTACTTTGTAACAATATAAGAAATCGGGGAGTTTCATACATATCGTAAAATCAGATTTTGTGATTCTTAGTAATTCTGACTGTTCTTTGTATTTGAACTATTGTATATATACCCACTGTTAATGAGGCTTATATTTGCAAGAAAAACGCTATATGTGAAGAAATGCTTTTCTTTTTAACTGAGAGTCTATGTATTTCTATTTTCTTTCTTCAATTTGTGTGGATTTATGAAGTCTATATTTGTCAATACAGAAGATGCACAAATAATACCAAATATATATATTATGTAATACACAAGGTGAACCTATCCCCAAAGTGTTTCACGTCTACTGCCGTAAGATACAAGTTTCTAGTTCAGTTGGGGTGAAAGTGGGACGCAGTTCTACTGTACACAAATTCTAGGACCCGGAAACGTGGTTAACTTTGGAGAGGCGGTACATGCTTCCTCTAGTTTATCAAACGTATAATCAATGTATAGTAGCATTTGAAGCTGCTTAATAAGCATAGTATCTTACTGTATACGATTCACTACTCATTTGTGCAACTACAACGTCGTCACACCTAAGCAACTCTGACGGAATATCATGTTCACTTAGAAATGGTAACATTCTATCCAACCTACAATTCTGTAGACCACAGACAAATTGAAACGCAAAAGAATAAATATGTGTTGGATAATAACCGATTTTACTGATAAATTCATTGTTTCGAGTTTCTGATACTTTCCACCTTCCGGCTACATTCCGGCATCTTTCATTTTTACTTGTCGTCTAGTATCCTGAAAGAATTATTATTAAAAAAGTATTGGAATCGATGGAAAACAGCGGGATACCATTGGAAATATAGGTCTCATGAATCTAATATGTCTGTGAACACGATAGCGCCTAATCGGTACAACGGAAGTAACAATATCAGCAAAATTGTAGAAGACCAGGTAATGTACTTTATTTCTTCTACTAAAAATGTAGCAAGTAGTAAAAACTAATGACAATGACAGAATTATAATATTAAAAATATATAGTTGCTAAGAGTAACAATATCAGCAAACTTGATGCAGTCGCACTTTCCGTCGTGGTTTCGGAAGATTAATATGATCCGCCACAGTACTCCTCCCCTTGGAGAGTTGAGGACTAGATCGGCTTGAGGTGAAATCAGTGGATGGCATCAACACATGACAAGCCTTGATACGATCTATGGAAACTAACTGGTCGATCCTTAATTTTCAGTGTCATAGTTTTCTCGTCTCTGTCCATAATTTTGTACGGTCCATTGTACGGTGGAGTTAGAGGGCTATGCACGGAATCAGTGCGTATGAAAGCATGAGTGCAGTCTTGTAATGCTTTTTCTGTAAAAATTTTGTTTTTCCTTGGATATCTGCATTGAGTAGGTTTAATGTTGTCCATAATTCTTCTTAGTTGTTGACTAAATTCGTTTTTCGAGGTATCTACAACGTTTGTCCGAAAGTTAGTTCTGCTGGTGCTGTTCAACTATCTTCTTGAAAAGCTGTTCTTAATCCCAGTAGCACTAATGGTAACGCAAAAGTCCAAGAACAATCTTGATTTATAAGAACTGCTGTAAGAGCAGTTTTAAGTGTACGGTGCATCCGCTCTACCATATACCATTGCTCTGTGGGTGGTACGCAGTAGTACGATTGCGTTTGAAGCCTAGTAGCTTTCCCATTTCGCGGAACAGATCGGATTCAAACTGGCGGCCTTGGTCTGTAACTACTTCTGTGGGTATGCCATATCTTGCAATCCAGTTTGCCGCAAATGTTTTAGCTACTGTTTCTTCGGCGATGTTCTTGATTGGGATGGCTTCGATCCACTTCGAGTACCGGTCGATAAATGTCAATAGGTAACGATTCTCCTCTGAAGGAGGAAGAGGACCAACTATATCCATGTGAACTGTGCGAAATCTTGCTGTTGGTAGCTGAAACTGTTGCAATTTGGAATGATATTTATGGATCTTAGATTTTTGGCAGATGATGCAACTCCTTGCCCAGTCGCAAACATCTTTTCTTATCGAAGGCCAAACATATTTCGAGGTAAGTAATTTTGTTGTTTTTCGAATACCAGGATTTGCAAGAAAATTTCACGTCGCATCTTTTTCGGAACAAAAGGTCTATTCTTATCACATAACACTTGGTCTTCAGATCCAATAATTGGAATTGGTTTTAGTGTTAGTGAGGTTGGTTGACCTGCTAATATTCTTTGAAGTTCTTCGTCCTGTCTTTGTTCTGCGGCCATCTGCTCAAAGAAATGTGGATTTGTCAGTGTTAAGGAAGTGACTAACGAATTTCTGGATAGTGCATCTGCGACTTCATTTTCGTCTCCGGGTATATACTGAATATCAGTGGTGAATTGGCTGATATAGCTTAATTGTCGTGTTTGTCGAGGTGACGTTTATGATCGGTAAAAACAGTGAAGCATCTACCTTCCAACCATGGTCGAAAATATTTGATTGAAGTGTAGATTGCTAACAACTCACGATCGTATGTTGAGTACTTTTTTTGTGGATCTGAAAGCATCCGCGAGAAAAATGCTAAAGGAGCAAGTTTGCCATCTTGTTGTTGTTGAAGAGCGGCTCCAACAGCAACCTGAGATGCGTCTACAGTAAGACATAGTGAGGAATTTGGTTGTGGATGTACCAGAAGTGTTGCATGACTTAGTTCTTCTTTAAGCTTCTGAAAGGCATTGATAGCTTCTGTTGTCCATTCTACGTTTCTGTTGTCTCGCTTCTTATTGTCAGGTATCAGCTGAAACAGTATATTTTGCGTGGCTGCTGTGTTAGGTAGACACTTTCTGTAGAAGTTAATGATGCCGAGAAACTGCCTTAATTCTCGTATTAACGTTGGCTGTGGAAACTCCAGAATTGCGCGAATCTTTCCAGTTTGCGGTCGAATGCCATGCGGCGATACATTATAGCCAATGAAATCCATTTCTTTATTACCAAATGAAGATTTTTGAATGTTCACCTGCAAACCATATTTGCTTAGAAATTCGAAAATAGTGTTGATGTGATTTCTATGTTCTTCTTCATTTTCCGATGCAATTAGGACGTCGTCTAAATACGAAAATGAGAAAGGAACGTCGCGTAATATTTGGTGCATAAATCTTTGGAATGTTTGAGCGGCATTTCTCAAACCAAAAGGCATTTTTAGAAATTCGAATAAACCAAAAGGTGTGATTACAGCTGTTTTCATAATGTCTTCTTCCGAAACAGGAAGATTGTAGTAGGCTTTTACCAAATCTAGCTTACTAAAAATTTTCTTGTTGTGAAGATCGGAATTGAAATCTACTATGTTAGGAATAGGATAACGGTCAAGTACTGTTACTCGATTTAAAGCTCTGTAGTCGCCACAAGGACGCCAACTTCCATCCTACTTCTTTACCAGATGAAGAGGTGACAACCACGGACTTTTTGAAGGTCTGCAAACTCCTTCATTGCACATTTCCTGGAAAGCGAGTTTTGCATCTTTGAGCTTGTCTGCGGGCAGAGGTCGCGCTTTAGCAAAAACTGGTGGACCATTGGTTTCAATCACGTGCTGAACGTCAGTGCTAACTTTTGATGATTGATTTGGCTGGAACAGAATAGAGTATTTATTCAGTAAATCGCTATAATCAGAATGGTTTTGAATGATGCATAAGCCTTCTTTTATTGGAATACGTCGTATCTTTCCACGCGATGTGAGTCTTGTTGTTGAATCAATGAGTTGTCTTGCGGCGAGGTCAACCAATAAATTAATTTTTTTAAGAAAATCAGCTCCATTAATTGGCAAAGTTACATCAGTGATGATAAATGGCCATGCCATCGAACGACGTAGAGCAAAATTTACGTCAATTAAACTTGTACCAAAAGTTCGAATCAGAGTCCCTGAAGCTGTGTATAGAGGTGGCCCATTTATCACTTTGCCGCGTGTGATCGATCCTACTGGAATTACTGAAACGGCAGCACCAGTATCAATAAGGTACTGTACGCAAGTACGCTGATCCCGTATGAATAGGCATGGTTGGCAGTTGACCTTGCATCCATCACTTACCGTCTTTAGTGATGATGCTGTTGGTTTTCCGAACCGGCAGCCGAACAAGGAGGAATGCACTTCTTGTCATCGTTTCCAAATTTCCAATGCTACCAGCATTTCCGTGTAAGTGTATTGGATCGAGATTTTCGTTTTCGCGTATCTTCTCGACGTGAAGAAGAAAGCCTGGCTACTGTTTCGGTTAACTTTTCCAGCTGCTCTCTGATTATTGATAGTTCGCTAACATCTGGCCTAGGATTAACGCTTTCTGTCACTACGTTAATTTGAGCTGAAGTGACTTCCATGATTTTATCCGCTAAAATTGCGAGGTCACGTAACGCGTCTTTACTTGCCGATAAAACCATTTGCACACTGGTTGGCAAACGTTGTAGCCACAATGTCTTCAACGCAGTGTCAGCAACGGATTTTCCCGCTAATTCTTGCATTTTCCGTAGTACAGGGTGCGGCAGAGAAACTTGCTGATTTCAATTGGGCGCCAATGGGCGAGATGTGGTCAGGAAGGGGCAGGGAGGATCACATTCGAAAGAGGGGGTCTTGAAGTTTTGTTACCGCTCAAAACAGTTGTCGTCATGTGTTGGATAAAAGAGCAGCGTGTGTTCGCCGTCGAGGCCTACTTTTCCAATGGCCGTTCGGTGGTCGCAACCCAACATGCCTTCCGAACTCGGTTCAATATTCGACCCGTGGGCCCCGTTCCTGGCCAGCAATTGATCGTTTCATGGGTGAACGTATTCAGGCGAAGTGGCAGTGTGGCAAAAAAAAAACGCCTGGACGTCAGCGGACTTCCAGAACCGCAGAATGCGTCGAGAGAGTGAGGCTGTCGTTTTTGCGGTCTCCCCGGCGTTTGGCGCGCAAACACGCAGGTGCTATGGGGATTTCTGATCGCATTGTGAGACGAATTATTCACGACGAACTCAAGTTTCATCCCTTCAAACTTGCTGTGTTGCAACAGCTCAGTGAACGCGATTTTCCTTGAGGGGTGACGTACTGTGGCCTGCGCGCTTTCCAGATTTGGCTCCCTGTGACTTCTTTTTATGGGGATATCTCAAAGCAATTGTTTACAATGACAAACCACGGACCCTGCAACATCTGAAAGACAACATTTGGCAAGTCATCGTCAACATTCCCGTCGATATGCTCGAAAGAGTGGAGGGAAACTTCAAAAAGCGAATGGATCAGTGTATCGCTAAGCAGGGCTGCTATTTGTCCGATGCAATTTTGAAAACCAAATGAGACAAAAATTCATGATGTGAACAATACGATAAAAAAAGAATTAAATCGATATGTGAATCACTTTGTCTTTTATTGACCTTTCAAATCAGCAAGTTTCTCTACCGCACCCTGTAGTTGTGATGGTTTTTGATCTCCTAAATGTACTTCGGTTAACAATCTTCTCAGACGAGAGTCGTTGCTTTCGGAAAACCGATCGATGA
Source organism: Aphodius granarius (assembly GCA_963971325.1). Lineage (NCBI taxonomy): Eukaryota > Metazoa > Arthropoda > Insecta > Coleoptera > Scarabaeidae > Aphodius > Aphodius granarius. The sequence continues at coordinate 14,459,261 of OZ020224.1, read as the reverse complement.
GAGCTGTATTGATTGTTAGATATTTGTCGGTTTCAGGTGGGTTCAAGGCAAGATTACTGTAGGTAAGGTTGCGCAAAGGCCTATATCGGTAATGTATTAGCGAGCAGTGACGTCATCGGCGTAATGTCAAACCAGCCGAACAGCTGGCACCAATAGGAAGGCGATGCGTTTGACGGTTGACGGATATTATTTTGACAAGCACATCTACTTACTTTTAGATTTGAAGTCTGTCGTCTAACTGTTAATCAGGAAAATTTGTTGAATTGTTGCTTTTATTTTGCGATTTATAGAACGACATGATGAGTATTGATTGTATAGTTACAAAAAAATAACATGTATTATTTTTCTTCTGCTGTAAAATTTCCTAAAAATATGTTCGTGGTAAGTAGTGCACATGCTCAAATAACTTTTATTCTTGTATTGTTAAGATCAAATGCCTTCTTTTAGTGACAATTCAGTTCCCTTAAAATCTCAAATTAAAATGTAATTTAAAAACGTCCAGATTGATACCCAGTTCTTGGACTCTTACTCCACACTATGTCCAACACGTTCAAATACTCTTTGCTGGTAATATTGCAAGTCATTCCGCTGCTATTAATATACACATTTCTAGAAACTTATTTTTGACTATTTGATTATAATAATTGCGCCAATATTTCTTTAATTTCTAAATTATATTCATCAACTATAAAAAACGATTTTAAAATATTTAATGAGAATTCCAATTTATATTTTTGAAACCATAAAAACGGAGAAATTACAAAGCATATTTGGTTGCATATGTTTATCCTTCAATTTTCCAGGCACTCTAGCAATACGTGCCGCTATGCGCCAGTGACGTCATCGCACGCACATCACAAAATCGCTCTGTCTGCGCAACCTTATCTAGATTACTCTAGATAAGGTTGCGCAGGGTTTGGATGGGTTGGATAATATGTCACTCACATGATCTAGGACATCCAAATCTATGCTTGAAACTATGTAGTTGAATTTGGTGGCATCGGAGCTTACTCCACTAAGAGCAAAACTACATTCAACTTGGACAAACCATAACTCTGCTCTATCCTTCCAAAAAGGAGGTAGCTTTACAGCAATACGGGCAACTTGTTCTTGGTCCGCAGATGATGTGGCCATATCGAGAAAAGTTATGTTGCTGATGTCGGGTATTCTACTTGAGTCGGGGGTCGCCAATTGTAGAAGACCAGGTATAACAATATGTACTTTATTTCTTCTACCAAAAATGTAGCAAGTAGTAAAAACTAATGACAATGACAGAATTACAATATTAAAAATATATAGTTGCTAAGAGTAACAATATCAGCAAACTTGATGCAGTCGCACGATTAATATGATCCGCCACAAATTAAACATATAGCCGAGTCGACAAAAACAATAATACAAACAACAACAAGACAAGGTAGAGTTGAAATGTGTCATAACTGTTATGGGCGTTCTTGTTTGTAGTGTATGTCCTTGTAGAGCCGCTTAAAGGGAATGTTCTCTTGTGGTGATATTTGATCACGTTCTCTGCTCTTCTTCTGTCTATTTGTTCTCCTTTTCTTCCAGCACGTATACGCTATCCATAGCAACAGAACTGTAGCAACAAACTGCTATAGTTGCATAGATTATATATATATATATATATATATATATATATATATATATATATATATATATATATATATATATATATATATATATATATATATATATATATATAAAGGAAAAAAGGTATTGTTTGCGGTGAAATCTAAATATAAATATAGTAAAAAGGATTATCTTTTTTTTGGGCATATATATATATATATATATATATATATATATATATATATATATATATATATATATATATATATATATATATATATATATACAATTTTTCGTTGATCGAATATTTGCACATTTTTTTAGTGTTGCCTTTTTGACAGGGTCATTAATAGAGAGTCATTGCCCTTCAGAATTAAATTTACACACATGCTTATATAAGCAGCACTAAAAAAATGTGCAAATATTCGATCGCTTTTTGTTTTCAAGTTACGGGCTGTTGAAGTTATTTAATTTTTCTGTTCCAAACGGGCTGTATCCGTCAACAAATGTTGAGAAAAGAGAACAATTCGAGCATTTGCGCTAAGTTTAGTGTTTGTTTGGGTTTATTAATAATTTTTTCCATTAAAATTAAGTCTTTATTTGTTAAAAAAAAATTGCTATTTTTTTTTAAAGGTTATGTAAGGTACCAATTATTTTACATCGTCATTTAAGGAGTAAAGTGTTCTACTGAAAAAACAGGAAAAAAATGGGGTTGTGATTAAAAAAATAAGGATGACCTCATCGCTCCGAAATAAGTGACGTGATGGATAAAACTTTTACGTCATAAGGTGGCTATTTAATAGTTAAAATTGACGTGTCCGAGCGTTTTTCTTGAAAACATTAAATAAAGATATTATGATTTTTTTTCCAAACTTTATCATTACTTTGTATTTGAAAGCTTATTAAAAACACTACCTAAGCTACTTGATTTTAGCTTGCTTTGATAGTACCATAGGTTTAGTTTCATGAAATCAAAGCCTTTTACCTCTACTGCCTAATTAAAGTAACCCTAAATAACATTTATAAAAAAATCTTCAACAGCCGCTAACTTGAAAACAAACAGCGATCGGACATTAGTGTATAGGAACATTTTTTATTATTTTGCGGCCCTCTATCACGTGGTGCTATGCATTGTAGTTTGTTCTATGTCACCCTATGTCACTCTATGTCACCCAAAACGGTACAAATTTTTAATTACCTGTATTTCCAGTAATTTTTAGTAAATTCAAATATTTCTTTAAAAAACGAATTGCTTATAGTTTGAAGAATGAAAACATACTATATTCACGATAATCGAACGTTTGAATTCAAAGTAATGTTACTTTATGTGTGACTATGCAGGATTTTCTAATAATATCGGATCACTTTAATGTGAAATGTGTGTGGTTTTAACAAAAGGGTCAGTACAGATTTTATAGACTCGTATACAGGATGTTTTTTTACCGGCCTCATGGAATCTCGATTATGTTATGAGATACAAAGTGGGTTAATTTGGGGTAATTTTCACTTGTTCGATGTTACTTTACTTATGGTTATCTAAATGTTGAGTTTCTAATGAGAGATGGTCACTTTATTGTTAAATAAATTCTGTGTAAAGTTTTTTAAGCAATGTGATTTCTTTATTTGTTTGGTTGCTTAGGCAACGTTTATTAATAACGTTTGTTAGTAACTGGAATCAGTTGCCTCAAAATCAAATAGCTATAGCGATTAAACAATGGCAAATGATTGTCGAACAAAATGGTGGTCACATTGAGCCCTATTTGTAAAAGTAGTTGATAATTGTTATTAACTTCAGTTAAGCACCAAATTAAAAAAAGAATAAAATAAATTTAATAGATTTAAATAATAATTAAGTTATTGTTATTATCTTTTATTTCTTATTTTTTATAAGCAATTCGTTTTTTAAAGAAGTATTTGCGACCACTCTTTTTTAGGGTACTTCTTTAAGATCTCACGTGCAGATAAAAAAAATGTACCCAGGCTTTATTTAACATTAAAGTGACTAGATTTTATTAGAAACTCAACATTTACATAACCATAAGTAAAGTAACATCGAACAAGTGAAATTAACCAAATTAACCCACTTCTCCTAAGATATAAAGCTCCCATGAAGCCGATAAAAAAAAACATCCTCTATACTAGTCTAAAGTCTGTACCGACCCTTCTGCTAAAACCATACAAATAAAACCAATGTCATTGCCCACCAACTCACAATATATGGGAGAATTCGGTCAGTTTGGGTTTATTAAAAGAAACTCCTTTTATCCAGTTCGAATTTTCGCTTTAATTAAAAGCTTCTTCAGGAACACGCTGTTAACAATAAATAGACGAAAGGCATCAGTTTGATGTAACATTTAACGCAAAACTTATTAACGAAAACTAAATTTACTTACAAACAGAGTAGTAAAAGTCAACCTAGCGAGACAGCACATTAAAGATGGTAAATAATTAGCAAATCAGCCTGCATCACAACTCCACGCCTTCTACAACACTTAAGACAAAACATACTACACTTTAAAACTACTTAATATTATTTGAAATAGAAAATGAATCGTTGAAAATTATAAAATCGCCACACACCACCTGCTCGGAGTAAAATGTATAATGGACAATGCACACCACAAAGGTCAATAGAGTTTACAACACCAAAAAACATCACCCGTCAGAGCCTTGTTCATTCGATTCGCGCATATTTTTGAAGTTATAGTTTATTAAAAATGAGTAAATATTATTAAGCTGGTTAGTGCCAGATTTAAAATTCATGCTGGTATTTATATTTCGTTGAATGTAAAACATTTCAAGAAAGAGCCTGGACTTATAGTTATTCTCCACCTCGACAATCCTTGTGTTATCCCAATCTATTGGATGGCCCGTGTCATTACATGTTGTGTTTATATATATATATATATATATATATATATATATATATATATATATATATATATATATATATATATATATATATATATATATATATATATATATATATATATATATATATATATATATATATATATTGGTGACGTTGGTCTCCCTGATTAAGGTCCCTTTTGTTTACTTCTCCATAGAGCTTCCATCTTACTCTTTGGCTATACCGTACTGATGAGGACTAACAAGTCCGAAACACGTGTCTACGGTTGCATTTAGTTAGCGGTTATGCCCGAAAAAATACTTTTACTGTTTAAATTATACCGCAAATAATTAATTTTTCGTTTATTATACCATGGGCTAAAAGGCGTACCTTGGGGTGTACTGTTTACCTCGATGCGACGTTGCTTCTTGTCCTACATACCGGGGATGTTGCGACCGAAGCATCAATTGGTGACGTTGGTCTCCCTGATTAAGGTCCCTTTTGTTTACTTCTCCATAGAGCTTCCATCTTACTCTTTGGCTATACCGTACTGATGAGGACTAACAAGTCCGAAACACGTGTCTACGGTTGCATTTAGTTAGCGGTTATGCCCGAAAAAAATACTTTTACTGTTTAAATTATACCGCAAATAATTAATTTTTCGTATATATATATATATATATATATATATATATATATATATATATATATATATATATATATATATATATATATATATATATATATATATATATATATATATATATATATATATATATATATATATATATATATATATATATATATATATATATATATATATATATATTAGGGTGGTCCTTAGCTATACCTGGTAAAAATTTTTTTCAGGACACCCCGTATATTGAATACACTTGATTAGAAAATAATTCTTGTACAACCTCAGTTCATTCAAATAAAGGAAACACGTGCCGCAGAATTGTTGAAATTTGAAAAATAAAAATACAAGGAAAGAAATGTCTTTTATTTGAAAGCAACATACAATTCCAAATTTAGAAACTAAAATTTGCATTTGTCTACAAAAAATATGTATACAAAAAATTCAAAAATCTGTTGATACAGTAGTTCTTTTGGAATTCGGATATTTACGTCGGTAGTCCGAGACTACCTGTAAAACAAACTGCTTTTGGGTTTCATTTCTTGTCAATAAATTGTTAAAATCCTCCATCAGCTTGACTCCCCTCTCTGCAGCGTCATTGACGACTCTTAAACGTTTGACGATTTCTAATCCTGCATTGTAGCTATCATCATTTTTCCATGTCGAAGGGTCGAAAAGAGATTCCTCTAGGAGGAAGACCGCCAAGAAAAATAATCATTAGTTCGAGAAGTTCTCGGTAATCTTCCCGGGGATGATGTTTCTGTACATTTTGCAAAGCAAATTCCTTTGTATCTTCTGCCGTGCCTTGTAATTTTTCTATCACGTATTGATCCTCCATACCGGTTTTGAAATTCTGCGTGTTAATTGTGGGCCAGGCCTGTTGAAAACGTTTGAAAAGTTGGATATTTGGGCCGGTGGATCTTTCTTCAAGTTTTGTGTCAAATACGCTTCTTAAAATGATCTCATACATGGCAAATATAAAATGTCTCTTCCTAGTTTTTGTTCAAGTAAAACGCAAGCTCCTTTTAATTGTCCTGTGTTAGACGCAGTTGTATCGCAGCAGAGTGCTTCCACTTTATCTGCGAGATGCCACTCCTGGAGAGTTTGATATACCGCAAGAGCTTGATTCCGTCCAGTTCCTGATGCTAGCTGAGGAACTCCCAGTAGATGTTCTACTCCCTTGTAGGTGACAACAACGGGAAGTCTATCAACAATTCCCATTAAGGCAGGAAGCATTTTTCCATCCCAATGTACAGTTACTGCATTGATTTCCGTTTCATTAAACGCTTTACGAAGATTTGAAGCATGTTCTACACGTAAACGTTCCCGACAGCGACGAATGGACGATCTATTAATAATCAAATCATGTACGTCTTGATTGAGCGCTTCAGCAGTAGCGATTAAAATATGCACTGCGTCTCTATCACTTATTTTACACTTGTCCAATGCTGCCACCAGTTTCATAGTAATAAATTCTCGACGAGCACGCTTTCTTTTTGGGTTTCGTGGAGTACATGGGCCTGGTTCTGCTTCTGGTTCTACGAACTGACTACTTGGGCCAGGGTTTTCTGCCAAATTCCTAAACAGATTACCAGGATCAGGCTCGTGGCCTAAATCTATAAATTCCGTATTGTCCTATTCATTAGATAATTTAGATATCCGTCCCAGTTCTTCACTACTACTCGAAGACATCAATGTAACTGTCTCTACTGTAATAAGAACAACTTAATAAAATTATTGTTATCACAAATTCAAAAATAGAAGAATTTTAATACATCCTTTCTAAACTGTAATTAGTTCTAATCTATTTAATGTAATATGTAATTTATAAAAAGTTAAATAACTATATTAATTTTGTAATTACTTACAACTCATTGATTTTGTTTTTTCGGCTCGCTCTTTTCTTAATTGTTCTTGTTTTTTTCGAAGTAAATGTTTCTTCTCCTTTTTCAATAGACCACGGTCCCCTCCAATCATAGCTCCTGGTCGTCCCTTTTTTCTTTGGTTCATGAGAAATTCCTTGTCATCCTGATTTAGCATTTCCCAAGCCGATGTATGAGCTATGTCGAACAGATCGTCGAGTTTTTCACGAAAGGTATTCTCTTTCTGTATTTGTACTTCTGATGTACGCTTACAGAATTTTTGTAAAGTTTTCCATTCATTGTAGAGTGCCTCTAACTTTTCCACACAATGTTGGAATTTTCGTGTTGGTATTCTTGCCTTTTCCCAAAAAACTTCCACTTCTTTCACAACCAAATGAGCACTAGAGCGCAAATTTAACTTCACTTTACGCAAATTATAAAAAAGGACTTTTAAAACCTGTTCGTTTGATGGCAGTTTAGCACCAACAATCTGACTGGCATCATATTCTATTAAATATATTTTATCGTGACATCTAGTTTCCATTTTACATAAAATACTTTTTCACTTTATTGACAATTTGTCTTTTTTTTAAACCGCACCAACTTGAGTGACCAGTGACCACTCACTGACATCAAAGCGAATAGACCAATATCGTATACTTTTGTGATCAACGTGCAGGCCGTGCAGGCCCAAACTTGGGATAACTATGACTAGATTTTAAAGTGTTTTGCGGCACGTGTTCCTTTTATCTGATCGAATTGGGATTTTGTATAAATTTTTTTCTCATCAAGTGGCATTATTTCACGGGGTGTCCCGAACAAAAATTAAAAGTTGTAAGATAAGGAGCACCCTAATATATATATATATATATATATATATATATATATATATATATATATATATATATATATATATAACGAAAAATTAATTATTTGCGGTGTAATTTAAACAGTAAAAGTATTTTTTCGGGCATAACCGCTAACTAAATGCAACCGTAGACACGTGTTTCGGACTTGTTAGTCTTCATCAGTACGGTATAGCCAAAGAGTAAGATGGAAGCTCTATTGAGAAGTAAACAAAAGAGACCTTAATCAGGGAGACCAACGTCACCAATTGATGCTTCGGTCGCAACATCCCCGGTATGTAGGACAAGAAGCAACGTCGCGTCGAGGTAAACAGTACACCCCAAGGTACGCCTTTTAGCCGATGATATAATAAACGAAAAATTAATTATTTGCGGTGTAATTTAAACAGTAAAAGTATTTTTTCGGGCATAACCGCTAACTAAATGTAACCGTAGACACGTGTTTCGGACTTGTTAGTCTTCATCAGTACGGTATAGCCAAAGAGTAAGATGGAAGCTCTATGGAGAAGTAAACAAAAGAGACCTTAATCAGGGAGACCAACGTCACCAATTGATGCTTCGGTCGCAACATCCTCGGTATGTAGGACAAGAAGCAACGTCGCGTCGAGGTAAACAGTACACCCCAAGGTACGCCTTTTAGCCGATGATATAATGAACGAAAAATTAATTATTTGCGGTGTAATTTAAACAGTAAAAGTATTTTTTCGGGCATAACCGCTAACTAAATGCAACCGTAGACACGTGTTTCGGACTTGTTAGTCTTCATCAGTACGGTATAGCCAAAGAGTAAGATGGAAGCTCTATGGAGAAGTAAACAAAAGAGACCTTAATCAGGGAGACCAACGTCACCAATTGATGCTTCGGTCGCAATATCCCCGGTATGTAGGACAAGAAGCAACGTCGCGTCGAGGTAAACAGTACACCCCAAGGTACGCCTTTTAGCCGATGATATAATAAACGAAAAATTAATTATTTGCGGTGTAATTTAAACAGTAAAAGTATTTTTTCGGGCATAACCGCTAACTAAATGCAACCGTAGACACGTGTTTCGGACTTGTTAGTCTTCATCAGTACGGTATAGCCAAAGAGTAAGATGGAAGCTCTATGGAGAAGTAAACAAAAGAGACCTTAATCAGGGAGACCAACGTCACCAATTGATGCTTCGGTCGCAACATCCCCGGTATGTAGGACAAGAAGCAACGTCACATTACACCGCAAATAATTAATTTTTCGTTTATTATATCATCGGCTAAAAGGCGTACCTTGGGGTGTACTGTTTACCTCGACGCGACGTTGCTTCTTGTCCTACATACCGGGGATGTTGCGACCGAAGCATCAATTGGTGACGTTGGTCTCCCTGATTAAGGTCTCTTTTGTTTACTTCTCCATAGAGCTTCCATCTTACTCTTTGGCTATACCGTACTGATGAAGACTAACAAGTCCGAAACACGTGTCTACGGTTGCATTTAGTTAGCGGTTATGCCCGAAAAAATACTTTTACTGTTTAAATTACACCGCAAATAATTAATTTTTCGTTTATTATATCATCGGCTAAAAGGCGTACCTTGGGGTGTACTGTTTACCTCGACGCGACGTTGCTTCTTGTCCTACATACCGGGGATGTTGCGACCGAAGCATCAATTGGTGACGTTGGTCTCCCTGATTAAGGTCTCTTTTGTTTACTTCTCCATAGAACTTCCATCTTACTCTTTGGCTATACCGTACTGATGAAGACTAACAAATCCGAAACACGTGTCTACGGTTGCATTTAGTTAGCGGTTATGCCCGAAAAAATACTTTTACTGTTTAAATTACACCGCAAATAATTAATTTTTCGTTTATTATATCATCGGCTAAAAGGCGTACCTTGGGGTGTACTGTTTACCTCGACGCGACGTTGCTTCTTGTCCTACATACCGGGGATATTGCGACCGAAGCATCAATTGGTGACGTTGGTCTCCCTGATTAAGGTCTCTTTTGTTTACTTCTCCATAGAGCTTCCATCTTACTCTTTGGCTATACCGTACTGATGAAGACTAACAAGTCCGAAACACGTGTCTACGGTTGCATTTAGTTAGCGGTTATGCCCGAAAAAATACTTTTACTGTTTAAATTACACCGCAAATAATTAATTTTTCGTTTATTATATCATCGGCTAAAAGGCGTACCTTGGGGTGTACTGTTTACCTCGACGCGACGTTGCTTCTTGTCCTACATACCGGGGATGTTGCGACCGAAGCATCAATTGGTGACGTTGGTCTCCCTGATTAAGGTCTCTTTTGTTTACTTCTCCATAGAGCTTCCATCTTACTCTTTGGCTATACCGTACTGATGAGGACTAACAAGTCCGAAACACGTGTCTACGGTTGCATGTAGTTAGCGGTTGTGCCCGAAAAAAAATTTTTACTGTTTAAATTACACCGCAAATAATTAACTTTTCTTTTATTATACCATGTGCTAAAAGGCGTACCTTGGAGTGTACTGTTTACCTCGATGCGACGTTGCTTCTTATCCTCCATACCGAGGATGTTGCGACCGAAGCATCAATTGGTGACGTTGGTCTCCCTGATTAAGGTCCCCTTTGTTTACTTCTCCACAGAGCTTCCATCTTACTCTTTGGCTATACCGTACTGATGAGGACTGACAAGTCCGAAACACGTGTCTACGGTTGCATTTAGTTAGCGGTTATGCCCGAAAAAATACTTTTACTGTTTAAATTACACCGCAAATAATTAATTTTTCGTTTATTATATCATCGGCTAAAAGGCGTACCTTGGGGTGTACTGTTTACCTCGACGCGACGTTGCTTCTTGTCCTACATACCGGGGATGTTGCGACCGAAGCATCAATTGGTGACGTTGGTCTCCCTGATTAAGGTCTCTTTTGTTTACTTCTCCATAGAGCTTCCATCTTACTCTTTGGCTATACCGTACTGATGAGGACTAACAAGTCCGAAACACGTGTCTACGGTTGCATGTAGTTAGCGGTTGTGCCCGAAAAAAAATTTTTACTGTTTAAATTACACCGCAAATAATTAACTTTTCTTTTATTATACCATGTGCTAAAAGGCGTACCTTGGAGTGTACTGTTTACCTCGATGCGACGTTGCTTCTTATCCTCCATACCGAGGATGTTGCGACCGAAGCATCAATTGGTGACGTTGGTCTCCCTGATTAAGGTCCCCTTTGTTTACTTCTCCACAGAGCTTCCATCTTACTCTTTGGCTATACCGTACTGATGAGGACTGACAAGTCCGAAACACGTGTCTACGGTTGCATTTAGTTAGCGGTTATGCCCGAAAAAATACTTTTACTGTTTAAATTACACCGCAAATAATTAATTTTTCTTTTATTATACCATGGGCTAAAAGGCGTACCTTGGGGTGTACTGTTTACCTCGACACGGCGTTGCTTCTTATCCTCCATACCGAGGATGTTGCGACCGAAGCATCAATTGGTGACGTTGGTCTCCCTGATTAGGGTCCCTTTTGTTTACTTCTCCATAGAGTTTCCATCTTACTCTTTGGCTATACCGTACTGATGAGGACTAACAAGTCCGAAACATGTGTCTTCGGTTGCATTAAACAGTAAAAGTATTTTTTCGGGCATAACCGTTAACTAAATGCAACCGTAGAAACGTGTTAGTCCTCATCAGTACGGTATAGCCAAAGAGTAAGATGGAAGCTCTATGGAGAAGTAAACAAAAGGGACCTTAATCAGGGAGACCAACGTCACCAATTGATGCTTCGGTCGCAACATCCTCGGTATGGAGGATAAGAAGCAACGTCGCGTTCAGGTAAACAGTACACCCCAAGGTACGCCTTTTAGCCCATGGTATCATATAATATCCCAGGTATAGTACTGCGAAATATTATATAAAGCAGTTTTCATATTCAGCAACTTTTATAGTGTGTTATGTAAACGCATTGATTTTAGTTATAGAGGCTCACCAACTACAAATCCGTGCTTTTTGGCAATCTTTCAAAGAACACCAAGTAATTATGACCACATGTTATTAAATATAGCTTTACTTTCTCAAGACATGTACAGAACATATTTTCACAATTTTGGGGCTGGAAAAGAGTTGACGGTCTTATGGATTGCTTTGGCAACGTAGTCGACATTGCTCTGGTTTAGGCCACACATGTTAATCCTTCCTGATCGCAACAAATATACATGATGATTTTGAATCAGATGTAAGCACTGTTGCTCAGTTAGTCCGGTATAGGAAAACATTCCGATTTGAGATGTTATGTGATCCCAATGTCCCGGGGTTCCCATACGTTCTAAGCAATCTCTTAGTAAATGTCGCATTTCTAGGATACGCTTCGCCATTGTTTCTATACATTGTTTCCATTCTTCAAATAACTCCTGATTATTAAGCACATAAGTAACTACCCTTGCTCCATGACTTGGTGGGTTTGAGTACAACCCTCTTATAATGAGGGTGAGCTGCGACTTGATATCTGCAATGACGGTGCGGTCGTTCACAACGCAGATCAGATTACCGACCCTCTCGTTGTACAAGCCAAAGTTTTTGGCAAAAGATTGAGCACAGAAAACTTCAAAACCCCTGTCGATGAAATACCTAATTGCAAATGCGTCTCTGTCTAAATTTCCCGAGGCAAAACCTTGATAGGCGCAGTCAAAGAGTGGAAATATTTCCTTCTCTTGAATGACATCAGCTATTTGTGTCAGTTCTTCAGTCGTTGGATCGCACCCTGTAGGATTATGAGCACAGGCGTGCAAGATGACTACTGACTTTGGCGGCGCATTCCTGAGATCTTGCAGCATGCCCTCAAGGTCCAACCCACGCTTCAATGAGCTCCAATAACGATAGGTTCTTTCCTCTACGAAACCTGCATTTCTAAACACCAAATGGTGATTTTCCCATGTAGGCTTAGAAGCGTAAAATGTCTCGTATCCCAAGTTTTTCTTTAGGAATTCGGCGGCAACACGTAGTGCTCCAGTTCCTGAAAGGCATTGCACTCCAAACGCCCTATTTTCTCTAAGAGCTGCGTTATCGTCACCTAAAAGCATTCTGGTTGAGGCACTTGTAAAAGAATCTATCCCCAAAACCGGTAAATATTCTTTGTTTAATGTTTCGTCGGCAGCTAAAACTTTCTCTGCTTTCCTAACGACCGGAAGGACCCATGGTTGCCCCTTTTCAGTTCGATAAGCTCCAACGCCTAAATTAGCCTTGCTCTCAAAAGTATCTTCAATGTACGCTTTGGTAAGGGCCAATACCTCAATCGGCATTCCGGTACTAACTTCCGAAAATATGGACGCCATGTTGCTGAGACAAAATTTGAATATGAATGGTAACCGGCCGAATGGTGATTAGTCAATATGAGACCATCTTTCCTTGCCAGTCCTTTCCTGTAGACTATCCGTGGACTGACTGGTTTTCCAAGCTAGCTGTCATTTTCTATGTTACCTGATAACCTATTCAACAAAAATAAGCCTGCCACTTTGATGCTTATTTTCCACATATCAGAGTACACATTACGGTATGACGGATGTCAAAAAGTTATGACATCAACTGTGATATTCGGTTTGTTTGTTAGAATGATACAAGACAGCGCCACGTAAAAGCGTATTTATTTAAAATTAAGGATTTATTACTTTCCGACTAGTATCGTAATCGACGGAAATAAAAATTTCAGCGGTAATACGCGTAGAACAAACTACAATGCATAGCACCACGCGATAGAGGGCCAAAAAATAACAAGAAAGGTCCTATACACTAATGTCCGATCGCTTTTTGTTTTTAAGTTACCGGCTGTTGAAGTTATATAATTTATCTGTTCCAAACGCCTGCGCCCATCAACAAATGTTCTAAGATTAGGAAGTACCTTAAGTAGATATCTCTCGTGATAGATATGTTGAGCTTCCGAATAAGGTAATATCAAGAAGTTGGGGCAGCCCATTTTTACGTGTTTTTTTTTTTTCGGAATGACCTTGAAATGGTTAAAAACGTCAATTTTAAGATGAAATTATGTTGGGAAAGTGATAATAAAATGAAAAAACCACTATTTTCTGTAATTGAAAACCTAACCTCAAACCAAAGTGTGTTAAGTTGCCTATCCATTGAAAATTTCGCACCCACTTTGTGACGTCATATTTGACACAAACATCGCTTAATTATCGCATTGCGGGCGGAATGCACCTTTTTCTGATATTCTGATGTGAAGAGGTCACCCGAAATGCGATTTTATGAGCATATACTGAATAACTTGTACTCACTTGTCAATTATAAACCAGTGTTGCCTTTCCATGTCCCCAACTGCTTCGATGCCACTAAATCACTACAATCACTTAAGCTATACACCAAATTATGCCCATTTTCATCTGTAATTAACGGAGATGACTTGAGACAGTTTAAATAAAAAAATATGAATTTGTCAAACTTCTTAGTAACCATGACAACTGTTGAAGAAATTTATAGTAATTTAAGTACTTCCAGGCACCTTAACTTTACCCAAAAAATACCAATACCAATTCACAATCCTACAAAAACCAAAAGGTAACATAACAGTTCAATAAAACAAAAATCATTGTTATATTTTTATTGAAAAAATACAAAGAATTATAATTAAAATACAATTTAAAAAAAATGCTAATTTTATATTGTACATAGTAAAAATATACATAGTAATTTACATTACATAGCTCTATTATAACATTTAAAGCGTTCCAAACCAATAAGACCCGTTAACCGACCTCAAGTTACCCTAAAACAACGCATGTCGGGTGCATCTCTACGGTACAAAGTAAGAATATACGTAGTAGTGTACATTAGATAGCTCTATTATAACATTTAAAGCGTTCCAAACCAATAAGACACCTTAACCGACCTCAAGTCACCCTTAAACAACGCATGTCGGGTGCATCTCTACGGTACAAAGTAAGAATATACGTAGTAGTGTACATTAAATAGCTCTATTATAACATTTAAAGCGTTCCAAACCAATAAAACCCTTTAACCGACCTCAAGTTACCCTTAAACAACGCATTTCGGGTGCATCACTACGGTACAAAGTAAGAATATACTTAGTAGTGTACATTAGATAGCTCTATTATAACATTTAAAGCGTTCCAAACCAATAAGACCCCTTAGCCGACCTCAAGTTACCCTAAAACAACGCATGTCGGGTGTATCTCTACGGTACAAAGTAAGAATATACGTAGTAGTGTACATTAAATAGCTCTACTATAACATTTAAAGCGTTCCAAACCAATAAGCCCCTTTAACCGACCTCAAGTCACCCTAAAACAACGCATGTCGGGTGCATCTCTACGGTACAAAGTAAGAATATACTTAGTAGTGTACATTAGATAGCTCTATTATAACATTTAAAGCGTTCTAAACCAATAAGACCCCTTAACCGACCTCAAGTTACCCTAAAACAACGCATATCGGGTGCATCTCTACGGTACAAAGTAAGAATATACGTAGTAGTGTACATTAGATAGTTCTATTATAACATTTAAAGCGTTCTAAACCAATAAGACCCCTTAACCGACCTCAAGTTACCCTAAAACAACGCATGTCGGGTGCATCTCTACGGTACAAAGTAAGAATATACGTAGTAGTGTACATTAGATAGCTCTATTATAACATTTAAAGCGTTCCAAACCAATAAGACACCTTAACCGACCTCAAGTCACCCTTAAACAACGCATGTCGGGTGCATCTCTACGGTACAAAGTAAGAATATACGTAGTAGTGTACATTAGATAGCTTTATTATAACATTTAATGCGTTCCAATCCAATAAGACCTCTTAACCGACCTCAAGTCACCCTAAAACAACGCATGTCGGATACATCTCAACACCGCCTAACTTCCTCTTATGCGTGATAAAAGCATCCAAGACAACCTCACGACAAAGGCCAGCCCAGTCAACTGCGGTTATCCTGGAAATACTTACTTCGGCACAAGCAAAAGTTCGGCGCAAGCAATGTTGCAAACCCAACAGCGAATGAATGCTAATATTTGGAACAACGTAAGATGGGATTGAGCAACGAAGGTCCTCGTACGAAGTCCGATACGGTTCCTACAAAAGCTCTTCTTCCGGTGACCCTTCCGCATACTCTTTCCACAATACCACCTCACTCCATCATCCCTACAAAGAAATAACGCACAATAAAATAGTGAAATACGCGTAAATACACAGCAACACCTATAATTGTTGATAATGAAACATACCGATCCTCATCTGCCACCAATCGAAGCGGCGAGCCACACCGCCCACAGGGACACTCTCCCTCTTTGGGGATTGCGCCCCATTCCTCAAACTTCCTTATTACACAACACAACATTACAAGCACACAGGCGTAAAAATCCACTAAATATAACCAATTTTACTAACACAACTACTGTCAACATAACTTAAAAGATATAATTTTAAACCCACTTTTTTCTCACTAATACGCGTTTGCCGACCTTTTTACTTCGTTTTCGACGTTTTAGAGCATCTTTCTTCATTTGGAGTACACTAAACCATAAAATTCTACTGCCCCCATTTCTTGACATCAAGGTAATGTCAAGAAGTTGGGGCAGTAAGATATAATATCTATGACGTCACCAATTTCGGAGCGATGACGTCATCATTAATTTTTGTAAATGGCAACCCAATTTTTTTGCTGTTTTTCAATATAACTCGTTACTGCTTAAATGGCGATGTAAAATAATCGGTACCTTACATATCCTTCTTTTTTTTAAATAACACATTTACTTTATCAAATAAAAACTTAATATTAATGGAAAAAAATATTATTGAACCCAACAAAACACAAAATTTAGCGCAAATGTTGAAGTTGTTCTCTACCGCAAAGAATTCGCGTAGAATTGGAGCAAATTAGTCTTGACAGTTTGGTGAGCAGTGTACATACAAAGTGTTTACGTTCGTATCGGTTAAATCGTTGGTGGAGAACAATTTGAGCATTTGCGTTAAATTTGTTCTTGGGTTTAATAATAATTTTTTCCATTAAAATTAAGTTTTCATTTGTTAAAGTAAATGTGCTATTTTTTTTTTTTCAAAAAAAGTTATGTAAGGTACCAATTATTTTACATCGTTATTTACATCGCTTCGTAATAGGTGACGTCATAGATAAAACTTTTACGTCAAAAGGTGGCTATTTAATAGTTAAAATTGAACTATACACCAAATTATGCCCATTTTCATCTGTAATTAACGGAGATGACTTGAGACAGTTTAAATAAAAAAATATGAATTTGTCAAACTTCTTAGTAACCATGACAACTGTTGAAGAAATTTATAGTAATTTAAGTACTTCCAGTCACCTTAACTTTACCCAAAAAATACCAATACCAATTCACAATCCTACAAAAACCAAAAGGTAACATAACAGTTCAATAAAACAAAAATCATTGTTATATTTTTATTGAAAAAATACAAAGAATTATAATTAAAATACAATTTAAAAAAAATGCTAATTTTATATTGTACATAGTAAAAATATACATAGTAATTTACATTACATAGCTCTATTATAACATTTAAAGCGTTCCAAACCAATAAGACCCGTTAACCGACCTCAAGTTACCCTAAAACAACGCATGTTGGGTGCATCTCTACGGTACAAAGTAAGAATATACGTAGTAGTGTACATTAGATAGCTCTATTATAACATTTAAAGCGTTCCAAACCAATAAGACACCTTAACCGACCTCAAGTCACCCTTAAACAACGCATGTCGGGTGCATCTCTACGGTACAAAGTAAGAATATACGTAGTAGTGTACATTAAATAGCTCTATTATAACATTTAAAGCGTTCCAAACCAATAAGACCCTTTAACCGACCTCAAGTCACCCTTAAACAACGCATTTCGGGTGCATCACTACGGTACAAAGTAAGAATATACTTAGTAGTGTACATTAGATAGCTCTATTATAACATTTAAAGCGTTCCAAACCAATAAGACCCCTTAGCCGACCTCAAGTTACCCTAAAACAACGCATGTCGGGTGCATCTCTACGGTACAAAGTAAGAATATACGTAGTAGTGTACATTAAATAGCTCTATTATAACATTTAAAGCGTTCCAAACCAATAAGACCCTTTAACCGACCTCAAGTCACCCTAAAACAACGCATTTCGGGTGCATCACTACGGTACAAAGTAAGAATATACT
This sequence comes from Aphodius granarius, assembly GCA_963971325.1. Taxonomy (NCBI): domain Eukaryota; kingdom Metazoa; phylum Arthropoda; class Insecta; order Coleoptera; family Scarabaeidae; genus Aphodius; species Aphodius granarius. Next base: position 14,441,298 of record OZ020224.1, on the reverse strand, counting down.
TAGTAGTGTACATTAGATAGCTCTATTATAACATTTAAAGCGTTCCAAACCAATAAGACACCTTAACCGACCTCAAGTCACCCTTAAACAACGCATGTCGGGTGCATCTCTACGGTACAAAGTAAGAATATACGTAGTAGTGTACATTAGATAGCTCTATTATAACATTTAAAGCGTTCCAAACCAATAAGACCCTTTAACCGACCTCAAGTCACCCTAAAACAACGCATGTCGGGTGCATCTCTACGGTACAAAGTAAGAATATACGTAGTAGTGTACATTAAATAGCTCTATTTATAACATTTAAAGCGTTCCAAACCAATAAGACCCTTTAACCGACCTCAAGTCACCCTTAAACAACGCATTTCGGGTGCATCACTACGGTACAAAGTAAGAATATACTTAGTAGTGTACATTAGATAGCTCTATTATAACATTTAAAGCGTTCCAAACCAATAAGACCCCTTAGCCGACCGCAAGTTACCCTAAAACAACGCATGTCGGGGGCATCTCTACGGTACAAAGTAAGAATATACGTAGTAGTGTACATTAAATAGCTCTATTATAACATTTAAAGTGTTCCAAACCAATAAGACCCTTTAACCGACCTCAAGTCACCCTAAAACAACGCATTTCGGGTGCATCACTACGATACAAAGTAAGAATATACTTAGTAGTGTACATTAGATAGCTCTATTATAACATTTAAAGCGTTCTAAACCAATAAGACCCCTTAACCGACCTCAAGTTACCCTAAAACAACGCATATCGGGTGCATCTCTACGGTACAAAGTAAGAATATACGTAGTAGTGTACATTAGATAGCTCTATTATAACATTTAAAGCGTTCCAAACAAATAAGACACCTTAACCGACCTCAAGTCACCCTTAAACAACGCATGTCGGGTGCATCTCTACGGTACAAAGTAAGAATATACGTAGTAGTGTACATTAGATAGCTTTATTATAACATTTAATGCGTTCCAATCCAATAAGACCTCTTAACCGACCTCAAGTCACCCTAAAACAACGCATGTCGGATACATCTCAACACCGCCTAACTTCCTCTTATGCATGATAAAAGCATCCAAGACAACCTCACGACAAAGGCCAGCCCAGTCAACTGCGGTTGTCCTGGAAATACTTACTTCGGCACAAGCAAAAGTTCGGCGCAAGCAATGTTGCAAACCCAGCAGCGAATGAATGCTAATATTTGGAACAACGTAAGATGGGATTGAGCAACGAAGGTCCCCGTACGAAGTCCGATACGGTTCCTACAAAAGCTCTTCTTCCGGTGACCCTTCCGCATACTCTTTCCACAATACCACCTCACTCCATCATCCCTACAAAGAAATAACGCACAATAAAATAGTGAAATACGCGTAAATACACAGCAACACCTATAATTGTTGATAATGAAACATACCGATCCTCATCTGCCACCAATCGAAGCGGCGAGCCACACCGCCCACAGGGACACTCTCCCTCTTTGGGGATTGCGCCCCATTCCTCAAACTTCCTTATTACACAACACAACATTACAAGCACACAGGCGTAAAAATCCACTAAATATAACCAATTTTACTAACACAACTACTGTCAACATAACTTAAAAGATATAATTTTAAACCCACTTTTTTCTCACTAATACGCGTTTGCCGACCTTTTTACTTCGTTTTCGACGTTTTAGAGCATCTTTCTTCATTTGGAGTACACTAAACCATAAAATTCTACTGCCCCCATTTCTTGACATCAAGGTAGTGTCAAGAAGTTGGGGCAGTAAGATATAATATCTATGACGTCACCAATTTCGGAGCGATGACGTCATCATTAATTTTTGTAAATGGCAACCCAATTTTTTTGCTGTTTTTCAACATAACTCGTTACTGCTTAAATGGCGATGTAAAATAATCGGTACCTTACATATCCTTCTTTTTTTTTTAAATAGCACATTTACTTTAACAAATAAAAACTTAATATTAATGGAAAAAATTATTCCGTCTAAAATTTATATTAGCATTTGGATTGCCTTCTAAACAAAGACAGTTCTACACTTACGTCAAAGCAAAACAAAAGGCAAATTCTCGCCTTGTTCAAAGTTTCCGTCGCTGTTCGGTAACGAGATGCACAAGTTCGAGTAGCGAATCATTTGCCAATTCATGCTATGCAAACAAGGCCCAAGCCTAGCATAAGACAGTATTGAGGAGACGGCTACTCTGGCGAATTACAATTTCAATATTCCAAATTCTAGGCAAACATTATTTAAGTTGAGATATCCTGTTTTTGCATTGGGTAAGTGCTATTACAAAATGCAATGCGAATAATTATATTAAAGTTTAGAACTTAGTTCTGTAACGGCACAGAACGGACGTCAAATGGTTAAAGAATTTGAATTACGAGCTGCCCTGGGAAAATTTCCATGACGCATTGTTATTTCTGTCAATTTAGATTTTTACATTCGCGGGAGTCTGTTCTTGCAAGAAAATTTGATAAGAAGAAGTAACTGTGAGTATTCAAAAGCCCAAATTTGCATAGGTTTAGGTGACACCTATACTATATTTTATCTAACAATGAAACGTATGCATCTTAATAATGAGATAAATGCAGGCATTCACAAAATTCTCTCAAAAAAGAAAAAGAACTAAAGAAAGAAACCATGAATAGGATAACTTCTTATCCATCGCGTCACTGGTCACTGACTTTAGAATGGAATTCAGAGTGGCTGTAGGATCAGAAAATTGAATGCATCAGGTATTTGTCATTATAAGATGGACCAGTTGTTTTACACCAGATCACTAACTATAGCAATGTGTACAATTAACTAGACGATTTTGTTCTTTTGATGAATTCACTTGTAATTTCCATGGTTAATCACTGGAGAGATAACTGCGGCAGTAGTATATAATACAACTAGCGACAGTTTTCATACCAAGGTGATAATAATTTTCCATCACAAAAATTGAATCAATAGTTTGGCGCCCTGTGCAAAATCAGCAAAACGTTTTGCTAGCTTTTGGATTTGTTTATTACTGCAAATGTCGCACTGCAAAATGTTTTGCTGGCTTTCGGATTTATTTATTACTGCAGTTGTGGCACTGACTGACGCAGTATCGCAAGTGGGTACTTTTTATAATTTTACTAGCACTTACTCGCGTTTTCACTCGCAGAGTAACTGTTATTCATAACAATAGAAACAAAGCATCTGTGGTCGCAACAGTACTGACTATCTCAATTTAGAGAGATTGTTGACATCGCCCTCACTCGTGCTGGAAATCACATTTGGCGGTATAATCAAATACACCCATCCAATTATTTATTGAAATTATATGTATATCCTAACCAATTTTTACTATTAAATTAATTTACCAATAAATTAATAGATAAATTACTTTAATGTTAAAAATTAGCTATATTAGTTTACTTATAAATGTATGATACGTCCATAATTATGCAGTAAAACACAATTTTCTACGTAGGTTTATATTTTTTCTTTTTAAGTACATACTTCTAGCAGACAGAAATACCTTGGGGTCTGTATTTTTCAGAGGACTTAATCCTTACCTTTTAAGACATTATTTACCTGTTTTATGTAGTTAAAAATCAAAGTTGTGACAAGTACTTATATATTTTGAATTTGTTTGCTTTGCCATGGTCACAGTTACTTGCAGGAAGATTAATTTTATCTATTAAAGTAGCACTAATTATAATTTTAATATTCTTGTATTCTAAATAAATATAATAAATAATTGTCCAAAATATATAAAGTTATAGAATAAGCTTTTAATAAGGCTTTTAATGTATCACTGTTAATGTAGATTAACCGTTTTCTGTCCTTTCCTATGTCCTTTTCTCTAGTAAAGTCATGATCGCTGCCTGATGTGTCGTCACATAGTAAATGTTGCTGGCATATATTACAAGTCTTTAACGGTTTCAACTTTCTGCAAATAAAGCCTGAAACATATGAAAGCACAGGCCGATGTAGCAGACTCTCAGACCGAGGCAATTTTCATAGTAAGAGGATTTTTTCCATAAAGAAATTCTGGTTTTCTGTATTAGTCTGTAATAGAAAACATGATCTGAGTTATGAAAATAATGTATTACTAAAAGTAAAGTAAAAAATATCTTTGAGTTTTCATGCTCGCAGTTGCCTTTTAACGAATGCAAATTTGTTATATTTTTTTATGAGCAAGCTCTTATACAGTGTCGCTAATGATGTGGAGGTTCGATTGTTGGAGCCCTTTGCCTTATTTGCCCAAAGAAATTTTCCAAAGGATCTTGATTAAAAACTCTTGGCTTCAAATGACGGAATCCTAGTTTCTATAATGACGTAAATAATAACTTAAAATTATTTGGAGTCATTTTGAAGTTCCTCAATGTTGGTGTGGTTTGTACTGCTCCGCCCTGTGACACAAATTTCATGGTATCTAGCGTCTTTAAACACTAATTCCAAAACGAAGTATGTCCAGTCTCGGCCGTTGCAGCTTCATGGCTTAACGGAGCTTAAACTGCTTCCATTCAAACTGTCGAACAGTTGATCGAAAAACTCGCAACATTCTGCAGTTTGCATTGCATCATGTGGGAGATGCAATTCTCCTTCAACAGTTTCGATACGAAGTCCTAAATTACATTAATCCGAATAATTCAATGAATTCATATTTTGTATGAAAAATACCTTTGTACGATATCAGGTTAATAGTTTTTGCCACAGTACTACTCAGTACTTGTGCACAATACGACACCTTCATCTTTTTAATGATAGCTGGATTCACATGGTATTCAGTAATTTTGGGCATCGAAGTTTCTTTCAACATGTTGGACGTAAATTTCTTCTTCGGTCGTAGGCGAAGGCGGCGGATCTTATAATATAAGCTCTCTGCTTATAATATGTTAATTTTTTTAACAGGTGCGAACATTTTGGTGATAGATCGCTTGCTTTCTTTATGGATAAGTTGAGACTTGAGTGGACTGTATTTGTTTAATAGTTGGTAAATATAGCCACTTATCCACTTAAAATTCAAAGAATGGCACGAGGCCGACAAACTGGAACGAAACTGCCAACGCCGAGTATGTTTAAACAGATGCAATAATATTGATTTAAATATCACGTATAAGACTAAATAACTGATGCCTTGCTCTGTAGAAATGTAAACGACGAAGAACGAATAGGATAATACAGAAACAAAGACCTTATGCTTTGTTCTGTAGTTCACTTAAGACACAACCAATTTGACACAAATATGCATCGACAGAAGCCTTATGCTTTGTGCGGTAGCTTCTTCTTGTAACGGAACGTAGAAAACACTTAATAATTGCTGATTGACCAACTAACCAATTCAAAACGACACCAGAACTAAAGCGACTGCTCGAGGCAACGTTCAAAATCTATCTATGGTTAGATATACGGCCGCAAGTCTGAAGTAAACTCGACCCGTCACCCGGGCAGAAAAAGTGGTGTACAACTCGAGCCCGAAAATACATATCCGACCAAACCAACCATGCCAGTGCATACGGACGTATACAATATTTAACAAAAATCAATCCAACAAATAATGTTAATGGCGTCAACACACATCATTCAGAACATTATCTCTAATAAATATACATATGCAAGAATTTTCTTTGTGCTTATTGTTATTATTTTAACTCTATTTCAATATATTACAATTTCCTCCATAACATACAACGTTTTCCAATAATTTCCAAAATTGCTTGTGTATTTATAGAAAAACATGTAATAATTTAATAGCATCATTAGCCATAAATTAATAAGTTATGGTTATTGATGCTAACAATGTAGTATATTAGCTATCAACTGCATAGTACCTTTAAATGTTGGGCTGGTAGCTGGTATTATCTCTCACGCATTCCATCGACGAAGTAGACGGTAGTAGACGGTGGGGTTTGTATTTTCTTGCCATATCTGATGATCTAACGGATATGTTTCATAAAATAATGTTAACTTAAAATTTATCATTTAATAATATACTTACATGGCAACAACAACACTGGATAAGCATTTCTTTGTAGTCTGTTGTTAGGTCCAATTTGGTCGACAGTAAAATGTTGTCTACATACACGATAATTTGCGTGCACTATGCCAGATTCTTTTCCCGCCAATTCTAGCCAACCACAGATATTAACCCATTTCGCATGAAGTTCTGGGTGCTTTTGTGGATTGGGAATGCGATATTTGCTTTGAGCATTCCCACTGCATGCAAGCATAGCACAATGTCTGCTCATCGTGAAGTAAAGTTGCTGTATAATAATTTATAATTCACTACTCTAACCAGTTTAATGAAGTAGTTTACCGAGAAAGTAAATGAGAAACCACGGATAGGTATAACCTCAATTTAGACGCAGACACACTCTGGTGTTCCCCCTAGAAGTGGAGAATGTCGGTAATACAAGCATTTGTTGGTAGTGATAAGAGCGCCATCTTACAGTGGGAGACATCTCAAACCACAGACTAGACAGACACGCATTGAGATTGCAATATGTGCCTCATCTCTCTGTTTCTTTTCAACGTATCAAATGCTGTATATAACTATCTTCAATAACTCCGTGGTCAGAGGGCGCCAACTCATCATGTAGAATTAGTAAAACTTCATAGGAACCTGTAACGTTATGTTACTAAATTGGTTATATCGTTCATAGACAGCGCCACATTCGATTGAAATAGTTTGTGAAGCACCGACTACGTAGTTTAAATGTGTCGCATATTTGTCATATGTCACACGTTTGTCATGTGTCACGCAAGTAAAAATTGCTAACTGGCAAGTTTGTTTGGATATTATCTTGTTTGCGTGTGTTGTTACAATGTATTGTATTGTTTGTGGAGTTTCGGGTGGAGATAGAGAAGAGTTGAAACTATTTTGTTTTCCGAAACCTCTTGATAGGTGAGTACAACATTTGGTGAAGTATTTCTTTCTCTTAGATTGTTTTTTTTGCCACAGTAAGTACATATTTTTTTATAAAATTAGCATTCATCCCCTAGAGTTGAACAAGTTGGATAACTTGTTGGGAGTAGTAATCAACAAAATGGTTCAAGCCCTAAGAAATTAAGGAAAATACACATCTTGAAGAATGAGCTTGCATGTCCAATAATAAATAATCTTTGATTGTACGTAATCAAGACAGTTTGCAATTTGGACTATGGTTCTGGTTCTTTTTCAGTATCAGATATTCATTTTTGTATGGTCTAATAGAATTTGAGGCCTCAGAAAAGCCTTTGCCAAATTTTATCGTCTTTTAAATTTTTTTTATAATTTTTATTGGTATTAGGTCCATCAAGTGGCAGCGCTCGATGTGCATGGTACCTTCGCGCCTACCAAGGTACATCAGAATTTGCAGCAAGCATTTTAGCGTAGAATGCTTTGATCCTCGCTTTACCTCACAAGTTCGGCTGAATAAATAAAAATAATAATAATACTTTTATTCATGTAACCAGTTTACAAGAAAATGAACATCAAATGTCATACACACGCAAAGAGGCATTCTTACAATACTAAAAGGAGTTACAAAACTCTTCAACACTGTAACATGTAACATTTAACAAATATGTTCGAACACAAGACTTAAACAACTTTACACTGGATATCGCTTTGATCTCACGTGGGAGCCGGTTATAAAGCTTGTATCCCATGTAACATAAGCTCCGTTGATACGAAGAGTGGCGATACAAGGCCGGCAGTAAGTGATCGGCGTTTCTGGTGGGGTAACTATGACCCACTGCATGATTGAACCTATCAGTATGACTGTGCACAAAACAAACAATCTCAAGTATCAGCACATCGTAAAATGTTAAAAATTTCTGAGAACTGAAAGTCCGTCTACATGAATCTCTACTGCGCAAGTCAAACATGGCCCTCAAAGCTCTCTTCTGGAGTAAGAAAATTTTACTGGCTTCCGCGTTCAAACCCCAATGAATTGTGCCGTACTTTACAAGGGAGTAGAAATTTGAAAAATAAAAGGTTCTGACGATGTTGGCACCACAAGAGTTTTTCAATTGGTTGATCGCATAGCAACACCGGGACAGCCGCAGCGCCAGTTTCTCCACATGATTGGACCACCTCAAACAATCGTCGACTTCGACGCCAAGTAATCGACAAGACCTATCCACTAGCACGGTCGAGGTTCCAAGGTGGACCTCAGAAACGCCAGGCCCCGAAAAAATCATGCATTTGTGCTTTTTTGCATTGACAATTAATCGGTTGAGTGACATCCACCGCAGAACGCGGTCATAAGTGCCGGAAGCTTTTACAATTAATTGGCCAAAGGCATCAGCGCAAAGGAAAATATTTATGTCGTCTGCATAAAGGGTCGTCTCAATACCATGTAGATATCTTGGCAGGTCATTCACATATAATAGAAAAAGTGTGGGGCCCAAAATTGATCCCTGAGGTACTCCCACTGACAGCTTATGGGGATTTGACTTCCTGCCATTAACACAAACAACCTGCTCACGATCCGCTAAGTAAGACCTAAACCACTCAAGTGGAACGCCGTTGATGCCATACTTTTCCATTTTTACGGTCAGGATTATGTGGTTCACGCAATCGAACGCCTTCGATAGCTCTATGAAGAGACCTAGACATGAGATTTTTTTGTCGATACAAGAATAAATATTTTTTTGTGAAGTTGAACAAGGCAGTGTCAGTTGACTTTCCTGGACAAAACCCGTGCTGACACTCAGATATGTTATATTTAATCAAAAATGACCGAAGTTTGTTGTTAGAGAAAAAAGTCAATAAGCTGATTGGCCTGTAGTTATTCAGATCGTTGTGGTCACCCCTTTTAAATAGCGGCTTTATTATTCCTGTTTTTAGTCGGGTTGGAAACACACCCTTAGAAAAGGACAGGTTTATGGAATACGTTAGTGGCTGCACCACAAATTTAAGAGATTCTTTAACTATGGTGGCGGGAATCATGTCATCGCCAACGCCACACGCCGATCGCACGCCATGTATTGCCTCCGAAACCTCCGCCTCACAGACCGGCGCGAGAAAGAACGAGGCTGGTGTCTGAGGGACAGAACCACTAATGCTGTCGAAATCAATGGCGTCGTCAATACAATACTTCTAGTTATTGGCATAAAACAGGGCAAAAACTAGAACAAACCTTTGAAAAAAAATCTAAAATTGAAAGTGGAGGGCTGGCATGTCGCCATCCCTACCAACTAAATTTATGTATAACTCAACAACGAAAAGAGCACAGAACTTCTAGTTTGCGGCACAAAACAGCACGAAACGTTGACATAATAAAAATTTTAAATTACGTATGTAAGGGGGCTGAGGACATCGAACAGTAAAGTACACCAAAGTGTAGATGTGGCAAATTTCCTCCCACTGTATTAAGAATCGGTTTGATTCAGTTTACATGATGTGACGTACAATTTTGCAGTTGATCACACTGTCACACGTGCTATGACTTGACGTAAAATATCTTGCACAGTTTCAGGTTTATTAATAGTAAAAACTGAAATTTCAAAGGTTTATTGAAGAGAAAAATGGCTGGCTTTATTGCAGTCCCAATATTATGTAGGTACACATATTATACAGTATTATACCCTTTCCGCACAGAATCCTATTCAATGTAATATTATAATAACAGAAGAATAGCAGCGAAGAGATCGGATATTAATAAAAGATTTTAAAGCAGCTTTCATGACGTCCCGAATAAAGCTAGCAGAATATCCCATAAGTTATCTTAAATGCCACTGTGATCTGGATTCAGTCGGATAAAAGACCCTTTGATGTATCTATCGGTCCGGGAATATTTTATCATTTATATTCAAAGCACCTCCGGTTGCTTCGCTCTTCGAGTATAGTATTATAAATTCGAGTATCGATTTTGTTGTGTGATATATTCCTACGTTCTAATTATATTGAAATAAGTTATTTGAAACCATGTAATACTACAATTTTGGGGTTTGACATTTGTACACAATCTGTCGTCATTATGTTGACTTTTGTCGCAACTAACTATTACAAAACATGTGTGTATATTTCACATACGATGAGCAACAACATCATCCGTCTGCAGGTTGACGTATTTGAGCCAAAATCGATCTGATACAAAGCAATGTAAAGTACATCTAAAACATGTGTACAAAATTTCATATCATTACACTAATGTTTTGTTTATAGATACCACAGGACTTTGCACATTTGTTGCTGTTCCAGGTTAAAATTCCAGGTTGATCAGTGTGATTGTCAAAATTATTATATCAGACAACTATCGAACCTAGAAAACCCAAACACGAGCTCTGACAAAAGCGTCTAATCCTTATACAATTCCTTGATTTCTTTAAACTAAAACCATTCTCGATCCCAATCTAACGTCAGTGGCCGCTGACGTTTATCAAAATATACCAATTCGCAACCATGGTGGCACTAAGGCTGTAGCCTTTGTGCAGCTGCTGTCAAACTGCGTCTATGAAGGCTTATACCCTAAACCGTTCATCCTATTGACCTGAAAACTCAGTCACAGAAGTATCAGCTGGTTTCAGTCGGATACACTTGGTTGATACCTAAGATAATGCATGTAACATCTGCCATTTTCGACTTCAGATTGTCACCAAAACCAATTCATTAAAATAATATATGATGACAATCAAATGTTAATATTATGAATGTTGTTTATTTATTTACGGGTGATCATTTCGGTCTAATGAAGGATCATTTTCAGGTCAATCTAAAAAAATATATACAGCACTGACTAAAATAAGAAGTACAACGAAGACACTTATAGACGATAGGTAAAATGTTTTGCATATGTCCTAGGCTTATTATAATATCAGTCTTATTATAATACACGTAGGCTTTTTTAATGTGACTAGACGTACTGTAAAACTACCAAAGTAAATGAAAATCTGACAATATGACTGATTATTTAAGAGGTGTTATAATACGCCTGACGCTTCTTAGTCTTATTGTTCAAAAGAATCTGTACGCGGTTGTTTTTAGAATTTGACTGATTAAAATACGTCGTATTATAATATGACTGGCAGTATGCCAGGTAAATTATGGAAATCGCTTATAAATTTAGCTTATTTATTACAACATGGTAAACTCTTATGACATTTGCTTGTACATTTCATTTGGGATTTAAAACATAAACCTTTATTGTTACGACACTGTGAGGTCACTTTTCGAATCCCTGTCCTTCGAATTTTGAATATAATCTTAAAGCTTTTTTTAAGGAAGTTACTTTATCCTCTGGAATACTAATCCCTTCATTACTTTGGCAATCAGTCATTTCATCCCTCCAAAACCATCGTCTGTCGTTTTTTTTTTTTTTTTTTTTTTTGATAACTTTTCTTATTCCTCCGATTTCAATAGTCTCGTAAACTCGTGAAAAATACAGCTGATTATTGTTTCTTCTAATTACTTTATTTTTTGCTTCACGCAAACTAATCAAAATATCAGTAACTTCTTTTATTTTTTCCAGTGTCCAAGGCTTTTTGCAACTCTTTTCGTGTTCTGAAATAACATACGTTCATAAAAAAATATCTCAAAACGCACTATACTCACAAGGAAATTAAAACCAAGCAAAGAACATAGCACAATAACACAGGGCGTATGCGAACAACATGATTATAAATGCTTCAGACAGTTTTTTCAGTTTTGTCCCAAAAGTGGTGGGGATAATTATGGTTATTAATACAACGGGATCACTTCGAAGGTCTCTTAAATCGAATAAAAAAAGAATTGAAAATCGGCTGATCTGTTCAGAAATCATGCTATAACAAACATTAAGATGGGTGGTCGCATATACCACCGGGGTGAAAGCGGGATTGCGAAGTTGGAAACACGGCGGGGGAAGGGTGGGCTACTTTGCCACAGAGTTCATAGATGTCGCGGATGGCGCCATACGCCAAGAATTCCTGTAGTTAAAGATGCCGAAAGAAAAAGGTAGATGGCGCTGTCGGGTTTTAATATGAAGTGACGCTCGTAAAGAACACGTACGTAAGTAAAAGTTTGCTGTTAAATTATTAACTACATATACTACTTTCAGATTCATTGTTTACGCACAAATATATCCGGACCACCCTATATCCGACGAAGAAGATCATGTGTTAGTTGTTTGGTGAGTATCGTTTTAAATATTGTTAGTAATGGCATACATATCTCTTGGAAGAAAAAAGTATTCATGTAAATACCCTCAGGGCACAAATTCTTATTTAGTTTCGATCCAAGACAAGAACTATAAAAACAAACATTTTTGTGAATTTCCTTCAACCAATGCCATTAAACTGAATATTTGGAAAGAAAATTGCAACTTTAGCCCTGATAAAGATTGCAAATTTTATCATATTTGTGAGGACCATTTTGATATTACACAGTTCAGGCACCCTAAAATTAAAAAGCTAAATTCGAATGCCGTACCATACAAGTTTATTAATGATTTATTGCCACCCGAAAATATTTTACAATTACCATCAGCCTCACAATCTGGTTCTTCATATAAAAATGATCACCCTTTAGAAAGTGATCCTAATATCCTTATTAAGATTTCTGACAAGGTTTCCTTTGATATAAGCTATCCAAATATTTCAGATTCTATTTACAATAATGTCACAGAGCATTCAGATGTTTCAGTATCTCATTTAGAACAAGGTAATTCATACAGACAGTCTGATAAGAACAATAAATATTCATTTCTTTTGGAACAGAATGCTGGAATTCTATCAAAAGTAGGCGTATCAAAAAAGGATTTATCACCCCGTGAATTATATATGTACAAAATCCACTCAAAAATGTCAAAACTAAAATCTTCTTTACAAGCAGAAAGTAATAAATTGAAAGAATTAAAGAATATGTGAAAGACAAAACTGGTATGTTTTCTTTTGTTAAAGGTTGGCAGACAACATTAAGATCAATTATTTTTATTTGGAATAAATTAAGTTCACAGGGGTTACAATACCTTAATTTGAAAGCTTTCAATCAGGATGCATTAGAACATTTGTTTGGACAAATTAGGCAACATGGTATTACAAATTCCCATCCTACCTGTGATCAATTTGTTGCAGCCTTGAAAAGTATAGTAGTCAATAGCCTTTCTGCACCTGTCGCAAAAGGCAACTGTGAAGATGATAACTGTAATACTCTTACAAATTTTACTAAATTTTTATCAGACTACACCATAGATTATGATTCAAATCCACCCACTAATGATCCTGTCAATGAAGAATATAATGATTTAGATATTTTATCTAATGAAAATCAAGCTTCAGCTTATGTTGCCGGTTATATTCTTATCACTATTTCTATACCAGATTGCTAAACTTGCAAAAGTTATTTTTTTTTCAGAGGATTAGTAACCCTGGCGCGCACTGGTGACTACTGTCACCGTGACAAAAAAAATTCTGTCACTGTTACGTCACGTCGTCAAAGTGGAGTGCGCTCACAAAGGATGACAGTCACCAAACTTTTTTAAATTTTAAGCGTCATTTGTCGACAAGGATTTTTCAGAGACGGTCATTATCTCAGAACTCAGAAGGCGTAAACGAAAATACCGTAAAAAGAATACTGGTATAGTCCTAGTTGAATTAATGCTGCCTGTGTTTAATTTTTTGTTTTAGGAAGTGCCTTTGGGACATATGGCTGTGCGAAACTGTATTACATGACATTCCGTTGATCTCAGTATAGTATAGCTTTGTGATATTTTCTTCAAAACATTATTTTTATGTTTTATTATATTTATTTATTACAACGTTATTTTATTTATAGCAAAGAATATTATTTATTTTATTTTGTTATATGTTATACTGTTTGCATGTAATATTATTTTGTGTAGAAACAGTTGGCCCATACCCAGGAGTCACTGACTTTAGTTGCTGGGTCAACACTTGGTGATGGGACATTTGGGAAAGCGTTATGTTTTGTTTATTACTGAAAGGATTGTTTATTTTATTGTTAAATTTTATATTATTTTTATAAGTGATAAGCTTGTGGCTACAGTTGACCCATACCCAGGAGTCACTGACTTTAGTTGCTGGGTCAACACTTGGTGATGGGACATTTGGGAAAACGTTATGTTTTGTTTATTACCGAAAGGATTGTTTATTTTATTATTATATTTTATATTATTTTTATGTGATAAGCTTGTGGCTACAGTTGGCCCATACCCAGGAGTCACTGACTTTAGTTGCTGGGTCAACACATGGTGGTGGGATATTTGACAAAAAAAAATCCGTTTTGTTTATTACCAGAAGTATTATTATTTATTATTTATTTTGATCCCTGGCCATCTATGGACAGAACACGTAATGCTTTTCTGTCGAGTAAGCTAACTTTGGCTACATCCATAAGCTGGCTGCTCGTTAAGGATATATAATACAGAATGGGAACGGAGGCTGGCACAAAGGATCCACTGCTATGCCTGGCATAGTGCCTTCCAACCCTACATACATACATGTTTTATTTTATTGTATTAATACTGACTTATGCTACATTTTGAAGACTCAACTCGAATTTTTCCATCGGAACCGGGGTGAAGATCGACGATTCTTCCCAGCTGCCAATGTTGAGGCGGTAAGTTTGATTCCTTGATTAAAACTAAGTCATCAATTTTCGGCTGGTCGGGACTGTCTCGGAACCATTTGCTCTTCTATTGTAAACTGGTCGTTGCCATTTTCTCCAAAAATGTTGTAACATCTGTTGTAGCTGATGATACTGATGATACTGATACTGATGAATCTATTCGATTGGATGGTGGTTAAGTCACGCTGTGGTAATGCTGTCATGGGCTCGCCAATCAGGAAGTGGCCTGGTGTGAGTACCCCAAGGTCGTGACGATCAGAGGAAAGGGGACACAATGGCCGTGAATTCAGGACTAATTTTTCCACTTGGCACAACAACGTGGAAAAATTCTCAAGAGTAAGTACATTATTACCAACAATCCGTTTCAAGTGTAATTTCATACTTTTTACAGCCACTTCGTGGAGTCCACCAAAATGCGGAGCTCGAGGAGGCATATACTTCCAAGATATAGAATTACTGGTTAAATAATGTTTAACACTACAATCATTTTGACATTCAAGTATTTGTTTAAATGCGGACCTTAATTCTTTATCAGCACAAATAAAAGTTTTAGCAATGTCTGAGTAAATTTCTTTTGGTATACCTCTCCTAGCGACAAACCATTTTAAGCAATTTAAAAAAGTATCAGTAGTCAAATCTGAGACAATCTCTAAATGAACTGCCTTTGATACAAAACATACGAAAACGCACACGTATGCTTTAACTATTCTTATTTCGATATTTGGTTTCTTTGACTAGAAATGGTCCTGCAAAATCAATCGAACTATAGTAAAAGGCTCTAGTAGGATTTAGTCTATTCGCAGGCAAATTAGCCATCTGTAAAAACGTAGGCCGAGCGCAATACCTAAAACACACAAGGCACGACCGTATGACCATTTTAACTGTAGTCTTTCCAGAAATTGGCCAATAATGTTCGCGTACAGCCGAAAGTGTAGCTTGCGTTCCAGCGTGCAAATGTCTGATATGTTTGTCCAGTATAACCAATTTAGTTAATTTATGACCCTTCGGTAAAAGAATAGGATGTCTTATATCGTACGGTATGTCTGCCTTATGAATTCTGCCTCCTGCCTCGTACACCATTTTTATCCAAAAATGGTGTTAAACATTTTAAATTACTTTTTTTGTCAATATTAACGTTATTATTTAGTTATATCGAGTTATATCATTCTTAAATGAACTATACTGTGCCATTTTTACTAATGTGATCGTGGCTCGTTCGAGTTCTTCGATCGTCAAATCTCCAAATGTTTTACCGTTTCTATGTAATAAACAATTTGCCTTAAAACGCAATATGTACGCAGTAACTCGTTTTAATTTACTTAAATTTGAAAATTTATTAAACATTTCATTACAGGAGGAAGTTACTATCGCACACGTTATCTGTTTAGTTTTCATTTCTTCCAATTCTTGCTTGTCAAAACTGTTATTGATTGGCCATTCTTCCAATGGATTTGCTAAAAATGAAGGAACATTCCACCACATTTTCTCATTGTTCTTATTGATTCCCGCACATCTTGTTGCAATATCGGCAGGATTGTCCTTTCCAGCGACGTGATACCAATTTTGTGCATCAGTTAAACCTTGTATTTTAGAGGCTCGGTTTCCGACAAAACGTTTCCATCTATTAGGTTCGGCATTTATCCAATTGAGAGTAATGGTAGAATCGGTAAAATAAAATTTGTCTGTGAATTGAAATTTCAATGAACTTGCCACACATTTTACAAGCCTTGCGATCAGTAACGCACCGCATAACTCTAAGCGTGGTAGAGAGATTTTTTTGAGAGGTGCAACGCGAGTTTTTGCACATAATAATGCTACCTTTACGTTTCCACTTAGATCGTTACTTCGTAAGTATATGGCCGCTGTGTACGCCATTTCGCTACTGTCTGAAAAACCGCACAATTGAATACTTGTGGGGCTAATACAGAGAACTTGTCGTGAAATGTTGATTTCTTTTATTGAATTTAATTGTCTAAGTAAATGTAACCAAACATTCTTTAGATCTGGTGGAATTTCGTCGTCCCAATTTAATTTAAATGACCATAAACCCTGAACGAATGATTTTGCTTGTATGGTAAGTGGAGATAAGAGTTCTAGAGGGTCAAATATTTTTGAGATTGTTGAAAGTATTTTTCTTTTGGTTGGAATTTCATTTTCATTAACGTTTGAATTAAATAAGAAATTGAATTGATCGCTCTGTGTAACCCAAGTTACACCTAATGTGCGATTGTCAATGGAGTCCTTTATCAAATGATCATTGTGGTAATTATCGTTAGATACTGAACAGTTATCGATTATTTGTTTTGAACTACTTGCCCATTTCCTTAAATTGAAACCGCCACTACTAAGAATTTTAGTTATCTCATCTTTCAATTTAATCGCGTTATCGATAGTGTCACTTCCGGTAATCAAATCGTCTACGTACATGTCGTTAATTATTGCGTGTGCCGCAGGAAGAAATTTCGTTTGATCGGCTAGATCCCTTAGACATCTTGTCGTTAAGAATGTTGCAGGTCCGGTACCGTATGTCACCGTATTAAGTTGATAAATTCCGATTTGTTCATCTTTGTTATCTCGCCACAATATTTTTTGATATTTGCGATCTTCTTCCGTTATTACTACCTGTCTGAACATCTTTTCGATATCGGCTATTAAAACAAAAGTCTGAATCTCAGTAATATAAAAAATAGTTCACTTTGAATTGGTGGGCCAACATGCAATATATCTTTGAGAGATAGACCGGTATTAGTTTTCGACTCGCGTCGAAAACGACTCGCAATTTAGTTGTTGAACTGGATGGTTTTAATACTGGATGATGCGGTGTGAAATATTGCGCGACGCTATCAGAATTTTTTAGCATATCCGTTCTAAAGTTTTTGATCAGTTGCATGTGTCCTAAATCCCTATATTCGGACATGAATTTTGTGTATTCGTTTTTTAACTCAGCATTGCGTTCAAGTCGTGCCTCCAATTTTCGGAATCGTACTAACACGTCTTGAAGGTTATTACCTAATTTGGTTTTGTTATCATTAAACGGTAAAGAAACAATGTAACGACCTGTCTCTTCTCATGTTGTTTTTAGTTTAAATTCGTTTTCGCATTGCGTTGCGGCATTACCTAGAGGTAGCTGTTCCGGACAATCGTCCAGTTGCCAAAATCGTTGCAAACTATCATTTAGATCATTATCTTGTAAGGTTAGATGACAATGTTTTATATTGTTTTCGTATGAGTCCAATCGACCAGTAAATAGCCATCCCAATTTAGATTGTCTTAGTACTGGTTTATTCTTTCCCAGACTAATTTTAGATTAGATCGTAAGATATTTCAGCTCCAATCAACATATGAATTTCTTCCGGGTGATGAAATTCGGGGTCAGCTAAACCGATGTCGTTTGGTATATTCATGGTATCCCTATCTAACTCTACTACCGGTATTTTGTCAGTTATTCTCGATAAGATAAAGCATTTTAAATCGTGTTGATAATTCGAGCATTTTGATTTTATTGTTAAACTCGTTGCTTTTGATACTCCTGAAGATGCGGCATTTACACCTACAATCGTGGTGGGATTTGTTTTCAGATAATTTAAGCCTAATTTATTGAACAGTTTTTCGGTTATGTAATGACTATCACTACCACTATCGAGGAGTGCCCGTGCACTTATCAAGTTAGCACGGTGATTTTTTACATAAATTACTGCTGTTGATAGAAGAATATGTGTTCCTTTGTTTAAAGCGTGTGATGCGAAAGTTTTTTCAGGTGATTCATTGCGATCAAAATGCAACAAGGTATGATGGCGTTTATGACACTGAAAACAGCCTCGATTAGATTTACACTGTTGAACAGTATGTCGTGAGCCTAAACAATTTGTGCAATTTCCCAATTTCTTTATCGTATGATGTCTCTCTTGAGGGCTGCTGTCTAAGAATGTTTTGCATCGATAGATTAAGTGATCGTTTCCATTACAAATAATGCAAGAGTTATTTTGCGTGCTTAAATTCGTATGTATGCGTGATTGATTTCGTTGATTTGCGTTGTTTGCAACGGTTTCTAGTACCTGACATCTTTGGTCTAAAAATGTTATTAGTTGATCTGTTGTGGGTAGGTCGGTGCCCAAGTTTGATTGCTCCCAGAGCTTGCGTGTGTTGTTATCTCACTTGTTTGATAATAAATGTACTAATAAGGCATCCCATTGTTCTACTGGTAATCCTATTGCGTTAAGAGCGCGAAAATGTTTTAAAAAATTATCTAATAATGATCGTAATCCCGTACAATTTTCGCGGGTGAGAGTTTCCAGTCCGAATATCTCTTTCATAGACCTTATAGTTGTGTGCCGACACTTCGAGTGCCTTAATAACTTCGGCCGCGGTGCCTTTGAGTGACGAGGATAGATACATGAACTTTTGCACGTCGGAAAGCCTTGTGTTATCGTGCACTAACGCGTCAAAACTATCTCGAAATCCGTACCAATTTTCGTATGAGCCATCGAATTGCGGTAAATTTATGGCCGGTAGTCGTACATTAGTAGCTTCTAGACCCTGCGCTTCGTTTTGGTTTACTGAAGACACTACATTATTAGGACGTTCCGCTTTTAATAAGTTATTTGCTTGAGCAAGGACGTTATAATAACTCTTGTCAAAATCTACTCGATTCTTTTCATAATCTGCCGGGATTACTTTGTTGTGCGCAATGCAAGTCGTTAGTAATGATGGAAATAATGGAAGGATTGTTGGGTACTCACGTGATCACCGCAATGGTGGCTGGCTTGGTTTGTTGTTGGATCTTATACACGTCGAATGGCAATCAATCGACGATCCAGGCTCGACGGACCAAAATTTGTAGGGTGATATGATGTTTGTGGCGAGTCATCACTCATTTTCAATGCAATAATTTGCACGAATATTGCATAGAGAAACAGGAGGTGAATTCTATAAATTGGTGAGAATTTTCACATAGGTGAAAAGTCTCACCGGTTTCGAGCGATTTGATTGGTCTAGCGTTCGACCTTTATGTAAACAGCCTGCTTCGTAGCGTATATTCCTCACGTTACTAGCAAAAAACTTCTCGCCCCGACCCGGCAGGTGAGGATTCTCACCTGACAGTGACCAACCTTCTAGTTGTAAATACTGCTTCATAGCTTTAATAACTGCGAAGTGTTCGAATTTAAAACGTGGTTTCGCTGTGGTGTCATGAAAAAGAAATAAAAGCGTTCAGTATATTCATTATTTTGATTGCATGAGAAAAATATCTGCGCGGTTTGTCTATTCTATTGCATAAATTAGTAATCATTTATCGAGGTACCATATAATGGGTGCTTATTTTAATCCCTCTGAGTGCTTGATCATGCTTGATACTTTAACTTAATTATCGAAAATGATTGATATAAAATGCATTACATGTAAATATTGTATAGATTGATAAATAGTTTTTTTGATTTACACATGGACTTGTTAGACGTTCCATGTTACACGAATGATAATTCAAGCATAATTCTATTGAACTCATATTACAATCTACTTCCCAATGCCTTCTTACCACAAAATATGAGGAGAATTTTTGAGAAAATATAGGTTAGATAAGTTATGTATCTAAAGTAATGATATGTCACTTATACATAATAAAAATAACACTACATACTTCAGAATAAATTTTATTGTGCAAAATAGTAAAAAATACAACAAATATGTAGCTTGCGAAAGATTATTTCTAGTTTTGTGGATTGCGTGTGCGTCCTTATTGACAAATCTTGAGTTCTTTGACTATTTTGTTGCGGTCAAACGTAAACTGTTCCGTGCACTGATCGTATGCATCAAGCAATTCCGTACCCCACACAGCGTGTGTAGATTCTAATTAGTGATTCTGTGCTGTAGTACGATAGCAAAAAAACATGTACCGTATAGGTAAAAGATCCAATTTCTATATTTTATATTCTAATATTGGACCTGCACCTTCGCATATGTTGCTAATTTATCTAATCATGTTTTGTAGTGTTCATTCTTGTCTGTTGTTTTATATTGCATTCCTTGAGTCTAACTCCTTGTAAGATTCTTTTCATTTGAAAAGTACTTTCTTTAGTGTGCATGTAACCAATGGATCGTGCAAACATATCTTAAAAACCAAAACATCAATTACACTATTGTTTATAACAACACATGCATCAAGAATTACCTCACTTATCTACCAAAGCCACTAACCAAATCCTTTAATAAGGTTGTTTGATGCATCCTGCAAACTGTTTCTTCTAAATTTCTTTGTCCTTTGAAGATAAATATCCAACGGACAACACAACTGTCCATTTTAGTACGCGATCGTCATACGAAGTGGAACAGTTTTTTATCATGTATTCGGTTCACGATGAACGCTGCAAATAATGTTTCTACCGGTTATACGCCTGCCTATTTGAATTTTGCTCGCGAACTAAGAACACCGTCTAATGTTTATCGCGATCTACGTTTAAGGTGGCGGTTACGCCCCCAAGCGGCCATCTTAGAAACCTGAAAATAATTTCCAGGATTTTCTCTTAGCCACTTTAGTAGTTATTTTTTTACCGCAAGTCTATATAATGGGTAGTTTCCGAGATAGTGCCCAAACAGATCAACGGATCGGGATAAAATTTGGTATACTTATTTAGAAGTGGCAAATGTTACATGAGTTTTATTAGTTATGTGCAGATTCGTCCGACCTTCACCAAACTGATACCAGCTCATTTTTCAGTGACATTAAACATGTGCATCAATTTACAGATGGGATGAGCGGTTTAGGCGCTATAAGTCTGACAGAATTCGTCACTGTAGTTGAGAATTGGCAGATTTTGATCAACGTCCACTGACTTGACACGACATATGTTATATTATGACTGACGTTAGGATATGGTTAGGATGGGGCGAAATTGAATAATTGCAAAAGACACTTCAATGTATCAACAATGTATTCGGAAAGTTGGCTGTAGGCCACACCGGATTTGTTCAGAGTTGTGATTGGGTCTTTATTATTGATTTGCTTTCCCTGTGGTCCTCTTTGTGGCCGATGTTATGGTGATTTTGAATTTATTCATTATCTCTTTGATCTTACGCTGGACAACGGACGTAAATGGAACAGACGTGTACCATCTTTTTGTATTAAGATGAGGGTAGGTTTTTTTCACTAGATGTTTTTACTTAATTGATTTGCAACCGAAATCGGAATCGATCGCCTATAAAGAAATAAATAACACACACAATATTAATGTTTGGTTGGTATTAACCTTTGTTGGTATATTATATCAACTTCAAAGTCAAAACACCGATTTCGACAAAACAATAACCAGATTTATACTAAGTACGTCAGGAATAAACTTTCATTATCATTAGGTGGTTACACACACGCCTACACAAACATATAGAGTAGTTTCAAACTAAGAAGAGCACAGTTGTATATGCAACCAATCATACCCAGTGTATGGTTTATAAATTGCCTGTGTATATTTGGTTGCATATACAACTGTGTTCTTCTTAGTTTGAAACATCTATACAGACCGACACTATTTCACGTTTTTTTGTTTGCATATTTGGGGTTCTGAGATCTCAAAATTTGATTCCATAAAACGAAACTGGTGGATAAAATTTAAACAGACTATTATACTTCCCTTATACAGTAATGTATTACTTACTGGTTTCTAAAAATGTTGCTTAATAAAATGTTTAATAATAATATTGGCCATAAAATGTGCCGTTACAATGCGACAAATAAAGAAACAACAGAGCCACCCATCAGCTTCAGTTAAAATCTATAAAACATTCTCTCCCCGCTTGGCGTGACTCGCAACAGTAACACTGCACAATAACAGAACAATGCCAAACAGAAACAGAGCCTGAGTTGCTCTTTGTATTTATAAATTATGTCGACATTAGGTTGATAAAAAACGTATGCAATTAATCCCTTCAAACATTAAACTTTCAAAGCATAATGTCTGGGTTAAATCTATTCCGATAAAGAAATATTGCATTCAGTATGTATTCAGACTTTCATAAGTATGAATGCCCATCGCTGCGGCTAAAATGTAAAGGATATGTTTCACATTTGACACCAACACTTACAGAATAAAATTGGTAAAAACGTTTGGCCCTTTATACATATGAGCTTATAAGTATATACCGGTTCATCACAGCGACGTCCGGATCTGGTTACCGTGAGTGAGAAAAGAACTGCTATACGGCTTCTGCTAGTTAACAGAGGACAGATTGGGAGTGGGCACGTGTCGCTGGTGTTCACATGGATACAGTGAAGTAAGATAAATATTTGGTCGGACTATTAAACAACCAAGAGTTTACCTTGTTGAGCATATTGTATGAGCTTCTATGAATTCAGTAGAGTTAGGTAGTTTTGTTATAATAATATGTTGTAGTTCTTTATCCGGTGAGGCAGGGATCTCTTCTGGTTCCGGCATCAAAAGCCAATAATTTGAAATGCATCGCCATGAATACGTATAACGAGGAGTGGTTCAAGCCATCTCTCATTTATATTAATAAAATTTGTACATAATCAAATACAGAAATCGTTATGTAAAAAGGAACCAATTCTAAAAATAAATTGGAATCAAATTTAATTTATGGTGACCGAACTATAAAAAAACGTGACCAACTTTGGAAGTTGCTTAGTCAACCGTCACTATCACACCCTTCGAAAATGTGATTAAACCGGACAGGAAATTTTCCCTGAGCGGATGACGGGTATCACAGGTTTTGGGATATTGGCAAATAATCTCGTCACAATTCAAACGGTGTCCGTCGCTTCGCCGGCCGAAAACTTTTTCCCCGGCATTCCACTACCTGAAAAAGTATAAAATACGTGACATAATTTCATGGTGGAAAATTATTCCTCTAAAAGGAAAAGGTCACGTTTGGCACCATCGCATGGAATTATTAATTATTACAAAGCCTGCCTATTTGAGATAGAATCCATTTGCCAACCACTAGGTATGTAATTATTTTGACATTACATAATTAAAATAAAAAATCATAAATATTTTATTAGAAAATTAAATGTTTACGGTAAGCACAGGCAACAAGGAGATCATATACGAAAGAGCACATTTTACACATTTACTGTAGTTTTAATACAATCGAATGATGATTATTAAAACTTGAAAATTAAGAGCACATTCAACAACAAAACGACATAACTACTTTAACAACTCAGTATCCTTGAAGTAGTATTGTAATTGATGAAAAAAAAAAGAGATTTCGGCGGAATAATATTTATTGAGGTTCCATGAATCGATTGCAATGATTTCGGAAAAATCTCTGTCTATGTGTGAACACGATAGCGCCCCTACGGTACAACGGGTCGGGCTGAAATTTGGTATACATATTTAGAATCACCAGGGACGAACTGGATTGTTTTTGGTGACAATCTGATAACGGAAGTACCAGATGTTATATGCGTCTTCTTAGAAATTCAAGATTCATCCTATTTGGACCAAATGCATACCAACTGGGCTTCCAGTGACTTTAAGTATAAATATACATAAATATAGAGAGTGATGATAAAGTTTGGAACAAAATTCATAATTGCGTTATTTAATGTTCGAGAAAAACATTCGGACGCGTCAATTTTAAAACAATTTTAAACTATTAAATAGCCACCTTATGATGTAAGGATTTCATCTATGACGTCCCCTATTTAGGGGACGTCATAGATGACGTCATCTTAATTTAAGACAACCCCAATTTTTCTTTTTTCCATAGATTTTCTTACTAACTTAATTTTAATGGCAAAAAACAGAAAATTTAGCGCAAATGTTCAAATTATTCTCAATCAATCATTTGGCGTTGACCGATGCGAGCGTGTACATGCGATCCAAAATTTTAGGACTATTTCGCTCCACTTCAGCGCAAATTCTTTGCTGTAGCTCCTAGAGAAAACACTTCAATTCTGAATTAAAAAATGTATCGATCGTCAATTTCTATCGTAATTAACTTATCAATGTCCACTAAACATAATCCAACTCGATTTTCACCAATAATCACTGACGCTTTCTAGCACAATTTAATTTTTCTTTCAGGTACTTTGTTCCTAAATAATGATTCTTCGACAGAAAATAATTTAAACATAGAATTTGGAATCAAATACACAGGAACTAGGTAAAGATAAAGATGAAAATCTCTATTTTCACTGCGTACACCAACGGAATAAATGACCTGTTATGGTAGGATCCGAAGCAGAAGGTCGTGGGTTCGGATTCTGCCATAACAGGTAATTTTTTCCGTTGGTGTACGTAGGGAAAATCGAGATTTTCATCTTTATCTTTACTTTGCTCTTATGTATTTGATTCCAAATTCCATGTTTAATTGTAATTTCTACCTCTCGAGAGTATTTTCGGAATCCCTATTTGACGTTGGTTATTAATCGTGCTTTGTTAAAAAACATTACATACGCCAGATCCTTATAAGACACACGGAAGAAATGAATTGCACACCTGTTGTGTAGCTCAGTTGGTAGAGCACCTGTCCGGCTAGCAGAAGGTCGTGGGTTCGGATCCTACCATAACAGGTCATTTTTTTCCGTTGGTGTACGCAGTGAAATCCAGATTTTTATCCTTTTATTAAAGATATTTTGGCTAAACATTTAACTAAATTTTATGATAAAACGGTTTATCACGAGAATCCCCTCATACGAGGAATCTCTGACAAAATCAGGCTGAGAAAGCATAGGTACCCATTTGAGGCCCACAACCTCCTACCGCCACCTGTGGAGGAAGGCGCGCCGGAACCGCCTGAGCAGCCTGAGCCCCAACCTGAAGCAGACGCCGTCGGCGCAGTTGAGGACGCCGTTGATGAGCCGGAGGTCGCCGGCGAAGATGACTTTGTCGGCGATGAGGACTTTGAGCCTCGTCCGGCTAGCAGAAGGTCGTGGGTTCGGATCCTACCATAACAGGCCATTTTTTTCCGTTGGTGTACGCAGTGAAATCCAGATTTTTATCTTTATCTTTAGAAAATAATTTCACGGTTACAGTGATACCAAATACGTGATGTTTTCAAGAAAATCCAACAATATTAGTTTAAATCAGAAAGTCAACACAAAGATATTATAAATTGGCGACATAGGCAGCTATGGACGATTTTCAATCATTCGACAGTTCTCTGCGTTGGTTATACCTGCGATCTAATGTTTCATACGGTTTTCAACAACTGATCGATTGTTATGTTTATTAGGTGGATCAAATATTTCAGGACCGATGGATGAAAAAACTATATGGTTCAATTTAAAATTCCAAAGATGTTGTCATCTTTGCATGTCATACTATCATCAGCGACACGTCACAAAATGGTGTTTTCTGTTACCGTCAACTGTGTTATCGCAAACGACAAAACATTAGCAAACTTTAAACTACACTACTATGCACAGAAAATCATATAAAAATCAAAATGACGACTATATCCACAGTTTCTAAATGAAATTGACAATGTAAAGATTTGATACATTAATATCTAAAAACCAGGTTGAGATGGCCGTACTGGGCGTATAATTGAAACCAACTTAATTCCATTCCATTAAGCATCCGTTATACAATGGAAACAAAATTGTACTCGCTATTTCAAACAAAACGATCTGGTGCGGCCCTCTCTTAAATTTCCGACTATCTCGTTATTGCATTGAGGTGTCAATATGTCAATTTCATGAAGTCACAGCTATTCTGGATCCCAACTTCATGTCAGTAAAAAGTAAATATGTCATGTCAGTGTTACGGAGGTTTACTAGAAATCATTTCCACTGAGATTCCCATTTTTTTTTCTCGTCGATTACAATACGTTTCTCCTAGGATACTAGCCGGAAAGTAAAAAAGAAATCGAAACCGTTCCCGATATTTCCGGCGCTTCGTATTCATACATGATGAAGTGGGCACGGTCAGCACCAATACTAATAGCGTTTTCTATTGACGGCACTTGTGCTGCCCTGCCGATGCGCGTGGATACTCTAAATCGGTTATCTGCGTTGCACTGGTGCTGCACTAGTGCAGTCAATAGAAAACGCTATAAAATTGAGAATCATACTGGCGATCATACTGTGCTCTCATATAGCCCCACAGCCTCAAATTGTGTCCGTTTGGCTGTCGAATGGTTTCCCATTATTTATTGGACAATTGGACTTAGACGACGATATTGGGATTGGCATCAGAGCACGGAATTTAATTAATTTTGTATCTCTCAAAGGAGTCCGTGATTTATTTGCTAGCTCAAATTGGGTATTTCTACAAACACTGCTATTGATTAAATAGCTCTTATGGACCAAACATAATAAATAATATTTCATTAAAACTAATGCATCTGGATGGAGTGAACTGTTGTTAAAATAGCTCTCACGATATCATCATGATATAGCTTAGCATGTATTTTTGACTTAAAGATTCTTATGTAACGTATTATAGAAATAGAGAAGAAGGAATATCAAATAATCATGATGTCTTGCTCGTGTGGTTTTACTACTGTTTTAATGACAGCACTTTGAAGGTGATAGCCATCACCATCAATACGGCGCAAGAAATTAACTGAACAAAGCATTGTTACATGTGTATTCACATTTGATATAGCATAAATCCCCTGAGACTGATAAGACCATCTGTCCGCAGTGCATGAATTCGGATCATTTGGGTATTCATATGCATTACATGTAATATAGCAGATAATAAACTTGATTAGTTAACGTATGGAGTAGTTTTGAATTATTTTTTTATACAACGAATTCAAATCAACATAGATGGCACTGTGCTGAAACTGAAGTGTAATTAACAGCAGAAAAGTCCGTAAACTCCCAATGATAGGATCATGAAAAAGGGGGATAATTTGTAGTATTCACTGATTAATATGAAGACTTTCGGCATTTTCATTTTGAGCTTGTTATGAGCAAAATTGTAACAACTTTGCCGAAATAGTGTAACATTTCACTACATCTTCAAAAACATCACCAGCGGACAAGTATAATAACATTACAGTAGACAATTAATTTATTCACAATTTTCAATACTTTCAATTGTGGGGGAGGCGCAGATGATGTTAACTACACTAATTCTAGTTGTAATATGATTTGCTTTATTTTATTTTTGGGTTATGTATCAAACATACATGCGCATGCATGATGTAGACGTGATGGCTCTATAGTCTATACCATGACAGTAGCATAGTCTTAAAACGCCGTAGTGTCAACAATGAGGGCGTTCAGCCAGGCTCTATGCTAGCGTTGTGCTGTGAGCGCAAACCTGCTACGCTTGTCCACAACAATCAGTTGTCGATAACAACCAGTTGTTATAGACAAGTGTAGCAGTTTACGCTCGCTGCTATCTAGCCCGGCTGAATGCCCCCATTGTCAAACGCTGTTCTATTTTTCGATAGATAGGGCTATTTTATTTACCTGTCCATGTCCTGAATATGCGTGAATAGGGATGTGTCAGATACGGCAATTTTGCAGATCACCTTTTTACAATGACAGAGAAGGTGTGGTGCCCTAAATATTCGGCAATAAAAGTGACGTTATGTGACGCCGCCATATGGGCAAAATTAGAGCATTAAGATTAATAATATTGTCCTCATGAAGGCTGCAAATGCGCCACCGGCTTCTGAGCGGTTTTGGTATCTCGTCGCATCGGCGTTGCATCGGTAGGTCGAAAGCAGAGTAAAAATTTAATAATATACCTTCTCAATGGGTTCCGTTATGTTTGTGACGGGAGATAAGCCGAGAAGGTAAAATAATTCTATATTTAAGCCAGTATGATGAAGGATATCGTCCACAAAAGATTTCCCTAAGAATCGTTTGCAGTTTTAAAAACTGGGTGTGAATAAATTGATGCAAAAGCTACATGTGGTGATTTCGTTTTAAATTCTAATAAAATTTTAATACTAAAATGTTGTTTTATGCTTCGCGTGTCTAGAGGAGGCCTACTAAGTTTAAATATTCAGTCCGTCGATGAGCATTATTACGCATTATACTATTCTTATCATCCTACAATATTTCTGTGTTAAGATTTCAGAGTTTTAGTAAGTATACGTGTGGCATTCCAGTATTTTTGTAGACTTTCAAAGAAAGCTTAGAATTTGGATTTTTTACTTTCCTACTTTTTCGATGCTATTAGCAATTAAGGTCCGGCTCTGATTAAATTTGTTTAAATAAATAAAAAGAAATTGCAATATTCTGTACAGCATGTTAAAAATCCGGGGTGATCCCATTCCAAACTTCTGACTACATCGTTGGTACAATGGAGTGTTTAAACACCTTTGTAATCATTCAATTTTGTGCAGTCAGTCTGGAGCCTAACCTAATGTCAGTCATAGAATAACATTTACGTCAGTAGCCACTGACGTTTATCAAAATCAGCCAATATGCAACCACACCAACGAAGGCTGTGAATTCTGTTGGCCGGCTTCTATAAACATTTATAGCACGTAAACCGCTCATATTATTGCTATGCAAATTTGTATACATATTTGACGCCGCTGGTGGATGAGCTGGTATCAGTTCATCAAAATCGGAAGGATTCTTCAGAAGACGAATGTAGCAGTTTCAACTTCCGGTTGTCAGAATGTCACGAAAAACAGCCCAGTTCGTCCTCTGGCAATTATGTGTACCAAATTTGAGCCCGATTCGTTGTGCCGTTTGGGCGCTATAGTGTTCCCAGACATAAACATATACAT
Organism: Aphodius granarius; assembly: GCA_963971325.1. Taxonomy (NCBI): domain Eukaryota; kingdom Metazoa; phylum Arthropoda; class Insecta; order Coleoptera; family Scarabaeidae; genus Aphodius; species Aphodius granarius. The sequence goes on along the minus strand of OZ020224.1, from coordinate 14,412,094 downwards.
ACAAACTCAATTATGTTCCTTACGCCCCAGAAATGGATGACAATTCATATTCTGTTTTTCCAGCTATAGAAAGCAGGATATCAAACTAGTTTCTTTTATCGCTGACCCTCCTGAAATCGGTAAGCAGAAATCATATTTGTATAGATGTTACTCAAATTGTCAGTGTCAGACCTTAAATTTACCGTATTATTTATTTTCTTGATATATACAGAAGGTTTCAAAAGAGTCAAAAAAAGCTTCAACAAAAGGGGCCAACAGAGAATTATATGGGTTACATGTACGAAGGAAATGAAGAAAATATATGTTGACGAAGATAATAATGTAATGTTTAATGATGTGTATTTAGAAGAAATGACAGAATCAAATACAGTACAAATACAGTACGAAAACAGAAAGATTAAACCTAAAACTCATAGCGGAAAGATTTATGGTTGACGTTTTTGTGTGTAAGCACTCGAATGCAAAGCAATGGCTACAGATATTTGAAAGAGAATGCCAAAGATTCGGGATTGAGGAAGATATCATAAAGATCGAAATTTTAAGTTTTTTTTCTGGACAAATCCTGCTTAAACTGGTACTCCGCAACACTAACGACATTGTCAATAGAAAGCGAATGGTCCGAATGGAAGGAAAAATTTTTCTCGTCTTTTGTAGTCAAAGGATGGAACAGAGGAATGTATGCTCTATCCTATAGATAAAAGGAAGGTTCGTTGATGGAGTACGCTATGAGAAAGGAGAAGCTGTTGCTGGATATGGACAATAATATGGGAAGCAAAACATTAATTTTGCTTATAGCAGCAGGAATGCCTGAAGTTATAAGAAATGTAATTGACCGAGAAAATTGTACAAATTCAGGTACTCTACTGCACGAAATTAGAAAATCTGAAAATTTTGCATATAAAAATAATTTTACAAAGAAAAAAGAAGAAAAGCAAGACTATAGGAAGAAATTCGAAGAGAAGAGACCATGTAAAAATTGTGAAAAACTCAACAGAGGTATTAGATATCACCCTGAAGACAAATGCTGGTTTAAAAAGAAAAATGAAGACGAAACTAAATTAATTGGAAGCAATTCAGTAATAGAAGTAGACTTAAATACAGAACAAAAAACGAGTAAGTACACCATTGATTAAAATAAAAATATTATTAGAAGAGAAATTAGAAATAAATGGAACATATGATCCAGGTTCCTAAGTCTCTCTAATAAATTCGAAATTAGTTAAGATTAAGAATAAAACAAAAGATGTTAATAAAATATTTTTAAAAACAGTCAATGGTGTAACACAAACAAATGGTTTAATAACTATAAAAGTAAAAATTTTTGAAAAAGGAGAATATATTGATGTATTCACTGGAAAGAAACGATTTTGAAGATTTTCTTATTGGCTTAGATATGATAAAAAAATTCAAACTGATTCAGGATGAAAATCTACAAATTTACCAAAAAAAGGACACACCTGTAAAACAGACAGAAAAAGAAACACTCACATTAAATTTTAATGAACATGTAAATGAAAACGATTTCAGAATGAATTTAGATCATTTGGATAATATAAAACAAATAAATATTGAACATTTGATAGAAAAATATAACCCTGTGTTTGCAAAAAATAAATACGATGTAGGCACCGTTACAGACTACGAAGCTCGAATAGACTTACTGAGTGATAAATATTGTTGTAAGCGGCCGTATAGGTGTACTATAGAGGATAAAAAAGAGATAGAAAGTCAAGTGGCAAAATTGCTGGAAAATAATTTAATTGAGGAATCTTACAGCCCGTTTGCAGCGCCAGTAACACTCGCATTCAAAAGAGATGAAAATAAACCTTCAAGATTATGTATAGATTTTCGTGAATTGAACAAAATAGTAATACCTCAAGCTCAACCATTCCCATTGATAGAAGATCTAATAATAAAAACAAGAAATTGTAAATACTTCACCACATTGGATATAAATTCCGCTTTTTGGTCGATTTCATTACACGTTGAAGACAGAAAACAGAATTTGTTACACAGGAAGGACACTTTCAATGGACGTGTCTACCGTTCGGACTGAAAACTTCACCGGCCATTTTCCAAAGAATTTTTTCTAATATTTTAAGAAAACACAATTTAACAGGGTTTTCGGATAATGACATAGACGACGTTTTAATATTTTCAGAATAATTTGAGGAGCATATAGAACATATAGGAAAAGTAATAAAAGCTATATTATCTGAAGGATTTAGACTAAAGTTTACAAAATGCTCATTTGCAGCAAAATCTGTAAAATATCTCAGACATATAATAGAGAACAACACAGTACGTCCAGTCAAAGATAACATGATCTCAATTAAAAATTTTCCCACTCCACGAACACAGAAGAATATTAGACAATTTCTTGGAAAAATTAAATTTTATCATGATTACATACCGAAAAGTTCAATATTGCTAGATCCCTTACATAAACTTTTACGAAAGAATGAGAAATGGTCTGAAGAGTGTGAGAGGATTTGAGGATGTGAAAAAGTTACTATGTTCTCAGCCAGTGTTGGAAATATTTGATAAGGAATTGCCAATAAGAATTTACACAGATGCTTCACTAGAAGGCATTGGTGCAATATTTAAACAGGTACAGAATAATGGCAAATAAAAGCCAGTAGCATATTTCTCAAAGAAATTGAATGAATCACAAAAAAGAAAAAATGCCATTTATTTGGAATGGCTGGCAATCAAGGAGGCGGTCAAGTATTGGCAACGATGGTTGATTGGAAGAAAATTTACCGTATTTTCTGATCATAAACCATTAAAAAATTTGAATATAAATGCTAGAACAGACGAAGAACTCGGTGACATGACATTTTATTTATCACAATACAATTTTGACATTAAATATGTCCCTGGGAAAGATAATTATGAAGCAGATAGCTTAAGTAGAAATCCTGTATTAGAACCACTCGAAAATAGAGAGGAAATATTAGAAATACTAAATCTAATAAAAATAAAAGAAATAAAAGCAGACCAGAAGGAAAATAAAACACTGCAGAAAAGCAAAGCAAGATTATTAGAAAAAGATGGAATGTTGTATAGAAAAGTTAGAAATAAAGAAAAGATAATTTTATCCGAAGAGTTAAGTTTAAAATTATTTGGGGAAATACACACTGAATGGTGTCATATAGGTATTAAACAAATGATGAATAGAGTATGCCCTTATTATACAGCTAACAATATAACAGAAAATATTTTAAAAAAATTGTAAAAATTGTGAAATATGTATTAAGAACAAATCCAGGCAGCAAGATAAATATGGACTGATGTCTCAATTGGGGCCAGCCACAAAACCGTTCGAACTAATGTCGATTGACACCATTGGAGGCTTCGGTGGAAAAAGATCAACAAAAAAATACTTACACTTGCTTGTAGACCAATTCACCAGATTTGCATTTATATCAACATCAAGAACTCAGAGTGCAACTGACCAGTTTATCATTCACTATTCATTTCTCCGACATTCATTTTCTATTCTATATATTTTAGGAAAAATTTATTTATTGCCATTGTGAACACTTATGGAAAACATGGGCAAGGTGTTATTCCCAATCTAGGGAATTCATATATAACGTAGAAATTGTATAGCATATTACTGATGATGGCAACTCCTCCGTCAATGACATATCCAACATTTGGTTTAGTCGCATGGCAACTTTTCCCAGGGGACTTGCAGAAGTATCCAAGAACAGATGTCTCCGCTACATAAGCTACATCTTTCTTTGCTTCGTTTCAGATGTGATGATAAGTCAAAATTTGATTTACAGTGACCCCATCGTAGACCGTTTCAGTATTTTATTTCGCCTTTTCAGTTAATTAGTATCTGTATCTAGAATTATTTATTGCTTTAAAACAGGCCCTTAACTTAGGCCAAATCGAGTTAGTGGTATTTCAATGAATGAGTTCTCAAGATATTTTGTAAATGTTCTTGTTTATTTATCGATTGCTCGAATCGATACCAAGAATCGATTAATAACCGAGAAGCTTTACAAAATATCTCAAAACTGAGATATCTCAAATAAATAAGAAATCAGTCACATTTTTTTATCAAAGACACTTTTAATACTAGGTAGAAGTTTGAAGCGATTCTAATAATCGATGCAAGGAATCCATTACAAATCTCAGCATCAAGAACAGATTATTTTAAGAATCTATCTCCATTATTTTAAGAGTCGTTTCTTTCATTTTAACGCGCCCATCAGTAATCTTAACATTCTTCATTTAATATCTATTTTCAAGTCAAAAACCTTCATCGATTCAATACATTAAATTAATGATTAATGTTCAATACTGTTATCATGAATAATACTTAACACGTACAGTAATTTCTACTTAAAGCTCTTTGAATGTATATTTTACGTCAGCGATAAAAGAAAACTAGTTTGATATAGCCTGCTCCCTATAGCTGAAAAAATAATATATGAGTTGTCATACATACAAACATTTTTCAGAAATCATAGGAATTGATTCAGGAGGGGTTCTCCTGAATAACGCATATTTCTGCTGAAATTCCAAAATGTTTGCTTACGTTGATTACAATACTTTTCTTATAGCATACTACTCGTAAAGTGAAAATAGGTAGGGGATTAAAATGAGTTTCGTGCGAAATATTTTAATAAAAAGAACAACGTTACTGGTGCTAAAATTGACGAAAATTGCATTTGAGATGACAGGGTTGGTAATAGCCTGTGCGGTATCGCTTTGAAGTGTAGCTAAGATGACATGATTGATGGCGGCAATTTCCTCTGTTTAGACTCCCTTAGTGGGTTGCTTGAAATATTCTAATCGTAAAATCAAATACTACCCTAAATGGAGCTGAACTAAACTTTGTGATATCGTCCATCCGTAATAAGTACAATGCAAATAAATATAGCATCACATAATGATACAGAATACCTATGCATGAGTATAAATACGAGGAACATTTAAAATTGAGCGTATACCCAAAAAAAGGTGGGCGGAACGGGTGATTTATAATATATTTTTTCCGCGTTGCCCAAAGACGAAACGCATGCAAACGGCAGCGGCGACGATATCACATATATTGGTACACATAATTTCGGTGTATATTGCAGATTATTCATCCCATAGAACAATAATTTCCACGTTTCACCAACGTAACCACTATGGCAAGTAGCTTTATCGTAACCATACACTAGCAAGAAGGTATTTAACACACAACATTGAACCCAGCTGGAGCAATCTTAAAAAATCTTTGAATGTATATAAGTGAGAGCGAGAAAGAGATAAAAGTGTTTCAACTTTAAAACGTCTTAAAACTTCAAATTGATGATTCTAGTTTCAAAACCAATATTAAAACTAAATTGTTTCTTATTTCTATTGGTAGGTTATCAGCAACTCATATCTTACAACTTACAAAACATTGGTTGCATTCTGTAGAATTGACCGGTATCTACCGGTCAATATTAATATTTATTTATAATTTACGTATTGGCATTTGTGATACCGATACGTAACAGTTGCGTATCTGCTGAATGGTGCTAAAATCTCAGAAGTGTATTGTCATCCGACAGAGGGCGCTATTTATCAGAACACATGACAAAATCCATTTAATCCTTCTTTGTTATTTATATTATTTACCTGTATACATTAATTCTTGCATTTACATACTCCTCATTAATACACTGCTCAAGAAAAAGGGGAACACTTTTTTCGAAACCTGTAACTTTTTAAATAATAGTTCTAGGCAAATCAAATTTGGTATACTTCAACTGCATTCAACAACAGAAAATTACAAAAACAATGTTACAACTCTTAGTTACTTCTAAGTTACACGTAAAAATGTAAATTAATAACGCAAAATAAAGTGGAAACGACTGTCATAGTATCGATGACAGTCGGGCTTTCTGTGGATTGGTGAGGTTTAATACAGTGTATGCCCTCCACCAGCACGAATCACTTCCTCACATCTGTGTGGCATGCTTCACACTAGTCTGCGAAGAGATTCTTGGGGTATGCTTTCCCATTCCTCAATCAGGGCTTGTGTTAGTTCCGGTATAGTTAGTGGTGGATTAGGGCGCTTGCGAATACGTCGGTCAAGCTGATCCCACACGTGTTCAATAGGATTCAGGTCAGGACTCAACGCCGGCCATTCCATGGCCTGAATTCCACGTTCTTGTAAAAAGTTTCTGGTGATGCCTGCGGTATGTGGCTTTGTATTGTCCGGCATTATGATGAAATTTTGACCGACGCCATATGCAGCAAGCACTGCATGGTCCTCCAAGATATTTTCGATGTAATTCAGGGCATTTAGTCTACCAGGAACCACTACAAAATCAGTTCCGTTGTCTATCCTGATTCCAGCCCAAACCATCACATATCCCACGACCAAATCTGTCCACTTCCTGTACAGTAGCGGCTGTGTAGCGTTCACCAGGACGTCTATATACACGTACTCGACCGTCGCAACGAGTTGAAATGAAATCTGGATTCGTCTGTAAACAGTACAGGCGTCCAGTGACGAAGTTGCCAACGTCTGTGATCCAGAGCAACCTCATTCGCGCTGCTTTGTGATGCTGCGCCAGGCGTGGTGCGCGGACAGGTCTTCTTGGTTTCTAATTCGCTTCTTTTAATCTGTTTCTAACAGTTTTATCAGAAATATCTATTCCATGTGCTTGACTTGGGTCGTCTAGGAGGTCTGGTGCTGTGGCAGTACGCGTACGTAGACAGGAAAGGACAAGAAATCGGTCTTGATTTTGAGTAGTTTTTCGATTTCGATCTTATCCAGCTCTTCTAACATATTGGCCAGCCTCCCGAAACCGATTCCATAAACGCCGAATAAGAGAATTGGAAACTCGAAAGTTCCTGCTAACATGTCGAATAGAATGGCCATTGCACTTAATAAAATGCCTCATGACGCTTCTAATCAACGAAAATTGACAACGGAATTCCTTTGTCATCTTTAGTAGACGTTCATACGTGAATTCAAAGCATTTTTTCCATTTTGTTTTGCGTTATTACTTTACATTTTTAAGTGTAACTTAAGTGTAACATTGTTTTTGTAATTTTCTTCAGTTAAATATATGCCCTTAAAGCATACCAAATTTGATTTGCCTAGAACTATTATTTAAAAAGTTACAGGTTTGGAAAAAGTGTTCCCCTAATTTTTTTCAGCAGTGTATTATTATAACAATCGTCTCTTTTAAATTTAATATCTACAGTTGGCCCCCACTACTCAAAACAACGCCGGTACATTCCGCCGCTATCGCTAACCGTAAAATTTCTATGATAGGAAAAATTGCGTCGGTACCTACCTGTCATTAAATGTGACATTCAGCAGACTTTTACTAACATATTACCTAACAGTTACTAACCGGACTGATTTGCAGAATGCAACCGGTGACGATTTATTTACCGGAAACCAATCGCCTCGCCAAATAATACTTGCTTTTAAAAGTTTATTTTGACCAAGGCGAAACCTCAAGCAATCGTTTAACAGATTTTCACTGTAAACGTTAACTTTTCGTGTAACTGTTAAATGTCAATGAAATATTATTTTGTCGAATATCTTCAAGAGCAGCGTTTCTCAAACTTTGTAGACTGGCGACCCAACATTTTTATGTTTGAATAGCTCGCGACCCAAATAACTATAACCTTTAGATATTGTAATACAACTGAATTTTATTTATTACAAAATACTACTTTATTACAAAGTGAACTTAAACATACTTATAGTACGTAGTAGTAATAAAGTTATTGTTAGTGAGATGGATGCTGCTGTTTTTTAGCAACCAATTCGTCAAAATCATTGTTAATCGAATTATATATAATATAATTATATATAATCGAATTCGAATTCGTCACTGAAATTCGCATTGCCGAGCTGATAAAGCCGATTCCTCAATTTGGTTTTTATTATTACCATAGTTGAAAATCCACTTTCCGCTAAATAAGTCGTTTCAAAAGGAAGCAATAATTTCAATGCATTTTCACCTAATATTTGATATTCTTCCCTTATTTCTAACCAAAATCGCGACATATTATTTTTGTGCACTTGAAATTTTTGTTCTAAAGTTTTATCCGTAGATAATTCAATTAACTGCACTTTTTCAGAGAATGTTAAATTATTCGATAATTCAGCACTAAAAGGATTTTATACCCACATATTGCCTTGACAAATGTCGTCCTTAGATGGAAAGTACTGCACTAGTTTTGCTTTCAATTCTTTCAAATGACTTTGTATAATTATGCGTACATCGAGCACTTGTTGCTGAGTTGTCATCAACTAATTCAGCAAACGAAGGAAGCATCATATAGCAACCTCTGTTAATAGTATCGATCCAAAGGTGATTTTTTATTAATGCTTCAATTTTATTATAATACTTAAAGAGAGTAATCTGCATTCCCTGAAGTGAAAGATCATTTAGTCATTCATGTGGGAAAATATATCAGCCAAATATGCTAGGTACTTTTGCAAGACACAAATTATTTTGAAAGAATTCGCATAAAGTTGATTTTTGTTCCCGTAAAAATATTTCAATTTTCATTCTCAGTTCGAAAAATCGTTTTAATACTTTACCCCTGGAAAGCCATCATTATATGAGAGTTCAAAAACAATGTCTGATGTTCTGGTCCCATTTCTTCCCATAATATTTTCAAAAAAAAATTTTAGTACACTTTTACGGATGTCATTTACAATTGTTACACATTCATTTAAAATTTCATGAAGACTTGAGCTCATGCCGTTCGCAGCTAATTGCTTCCGATGCAGAAAATACAAAGAGAGTAAATTTAAATTAGTTTAATTAATATGTGGCTGTTTACCTGCAATTATTTACCTTCGACAAAAGTGTACTTAGCCGCTTTCTGTTTCATAAGCGGGTTTACACTTTACATTGAACACCGAAAATTAAGGTGGCTCTACACGCAACGGAAAATCCGAAGGCATGCCTCGAGGCGTAAGACCTCAAGGAAAACCTATGTGCGTGGATGGAGAAACCTCTACGTGTGGAGCAGACATTCGGATTTTCCGTTGCGCGTGGAGCCGCCTTTAAAGACGCGAGCCATGTGTGGTACACACGCTATGATGTTGATGCGCGAAAACGGATGCGTGTTCGTACAGTACAAGTACTCTACTGACAGTACAAGTACTGTACTGTTCAAATGAAATCTGTTGTACGCCTCTTTGTGTGATTGTAAATTGTGATTTATTTCTTGCTGTGGTTAGCTTCATACGCGACCCAAAATTTTTTTAACGCGACCCACATTTGGGTCGCGACCCATAGTTTGAGAAGCGCTGTTCAAGAGAATTTATATCGCTGGCGCCTCCGCCAAAAAACAAAACAGTATTGTGTTATTGGGCCAGTAATGCTGGTGAATTTTCAGTGAGTACCATGAACACTACCCCAAGAACTAGAAAGTAAGGTTGTGAAGCGAAGATGGGCAATTTTCGGCACAAAGAAGGAAGAAAATTACCGAGTGCTTCCAACACAGTAAGAAAAAAATTGAGGTAAACAAATTTGCTTCAAGTCAAAGAAAGTTCGATGTTAAGTGGTAACAGATCATATTTTGTTTTTTTTAGTTAATTAATTTAAATTTAAAATAATGTTTTCATAAAATATGCTAATTTTGTTTCAGAAACTCAGTTTGACAATTTAGTAGTTTACTTTCAGTAAAGTGCACATACGAATAATATTGCGATCGTAAATTATATATTTTTTTAAATAAAACAATATTTGTTTACTTTAATCATTATTTTCTTATGTTTCGATTATAATTAAGGTCCCAGACACAATACGCTGGGCACAATACAACATTATTATAGACTCAATAGAGTTGCTCCTCTCAACGAAAGTCCGAATTATTTTTTCCCATATGAAGAGAAACCGGGGTAGAGCTCGCTTTCCGCCTTATATGCCCACAAACCAAGATAATGCATGATAGAGACTATCAACGCCGTCTTCCCACCATTAAACATACCGATAATTACGCCATAATTTTTAATGAAACCGCATGTTTTTATTTACATACATAATCTTTTTACTCAAATCCATAGTTTTTCTTCGAAATAATTTTAAATAAAGCATTTATTTACCTAAAGGCCGATATTTATTTCCAATAGAACCGTATTTATTTCATTTCTGCAATAAATACCAAAGAATAGATATTTACTTTACGGAAATTATGGAAAACTATTTGGTGTAAAAGAATCGTCTTTTCAGTGAATACTATACGGTTGGATGTTCTTATAGGGGCTCAGGTATGACCAAACAGGGTTTTGCTAGAGATCGGGTAGGTGATACAGGTATAACGTTGGTAAAAAATGGACAATTCGACAATGTGGAAAAGGACATGGGGAAACGGACATAAATATTAAATTTAAAACTATATTTTGCGTCACAACACTAGTATTTGTATCATTTCTGCAGTGGAAAAAAAATACTGCTGATATTAATTTTTGCAGCGCTTCAATTTAAACTTGTCAATGCTTATGTTTTTCATTCTTTTATGAAAATTTGTGGTTCAGTTTGTAGTTTTACCAGCCGCTCTTTCGTTAGTCGATCCACTATTTGTAATTTGACGAGTGTCATCCTGTTATATGAACGGAAACATATTATAGTATTCTATTACTGACTTTTGTTCAATACACTAAAAAATATTTTTGTGTTGGAGCGTCAAATGCCGATTTATATTGTATGTTATTGTTACGATAATCAACAGCATAAAACGGTGTATATGAAAGCAGGTCACTGGAAAATTCAAAGGAGCTATAACAATTAATACAACGGTCGATTTTTGAGTTTTTATGGAAAATCCCAAAAAAGAGGATTTTTCTAACGACAAAGAAGAAAATCTCAATTCACTGCGTACAGAAACGGAAAAAATGACCTGTTAAGGCAGGATTCAAACCCGTGACCTTCTGCTTGCCGGGCAGGTATAACGTGAACATTAACAAACATTTATTGGATTCACCAACACAATATTGAATTAATACGTTTTTCAACAATAAAAATACGGTGCCTTGCGTGCGCTTATCCGAAATAGTCTTTAAAATTACGCTGAAATAAATAATTTGCGCGCCAGTGAATAAACAGCTTGTCGGAATAGTTGCTAAAAACAAACGATGATAAAACTTATTTTGTTTTAGACAATAATATAAAAAATAACTAAAACTTTGTCAAGTATTGACTTTGAGAGATGAGTTGTCCTATACTTTTCGAAACTCTCTTATAATTGCAAGTCGAGCGTGGTATATTTATGGTGAGATACTGCACATCATTTCAAACCGCTCTCGATGTCATGAGCGCCGTTACACTATTCTTTATATCACCATAAAAATTGTAAGTTAAGGGGATAATTATGCAGCAAAAAATACCTGCATCATTGGTTGTGGATGTTTTGTCAACTAGCATAGAGAATGGAACAGGTTCCTGATTTGTCAATTTATTGATTTATACTTGGAGGTTTCAGTTTGTCATGTGCAGTCAACAGAGGTAGACGTGTGTGGAAGTGCTGCCGACTTTATTTTAATCATTAATGATACCTTGTCTTCAAAGTTGAAATTCATTTCGTACACACTTGACTAGTGGTTAGTAAAATAGTTCTATCAGAGAAGGACAAAATGGACATCACGACACTAATCAGGACAACAATAGCCGAACTGCTTGGTGCGGAATCTAGCAAAATATCGGAATCTGTCGCCAGGAGGGTTGGACAAGACAGAATCCAAGCAGCCCTGGAGTCTCGAGACAAAAAAATTGCGGCACAAGCAGCTGACCACCAAATTGGGTAAACTGTAACAATATTCCAGGCGCAATTGTCTTCGAATCATCGGTCTCCCCGAGGAGGAAGGCGAAGATGTCGAACAAAAAGTCCTGAGTGTTGTCCGCAATAAAATTAATTTAAATATTTCATCGGAACACATCGACCGTATCCACAGGACGGGAAGAAAATCCTGACCGTCAACGCTCGACCAGGCAGTCTAAGCATACTCCACGTGCTGTGATAGTAAAGTTTTACAGTTATAAACAACGGCAACTAGTGTATAAAACTAAAAAAGTGCTAAAAGGTAGTGGATTGGTGGTTCGAGAGGCAGGATACATTGGCAATCCCTAAATCCGCAATTCAAAAGTTTGGTGTTAAACAGGTGTGGACACAAGATGGTTTTGTATATGTTTTTAAGAATGAAAAGCGCTACCAACTCAATTATTTGGGAGACATAAATAGTGTATAGAAATGTCGGTATCATTCCATTATTATTGGGTATAGTCCAGATTGCTTGTGCTTTATTTCCCTTTTGTTTTGTTTATATTAGTCAGTTTTACTTTTGTTGCGCGTGCGTAGCCACCTGACAGTGAGTATTAGTTTAATTATCTTGCATCTCCTTCTCCTGTGTTGTTTTGCTTTTGTTGCTGCCTGTTATTTACTTTAATTTTTTTTTCGTAATGGTATACCAAGTCTTATAATGCTATTATTATCATGCGGAGCAGTGATATAACTTTTTTTTGCGTTTGTTGTGAGTATTAATATAACTTGTGCATGTTAACGCTAGATCGCTGATGCCTAATTATAATGAATTTAGGGATCTTCTGTTGTTGGGTCATCGGTGTGACCGAAACGTGGCTCAATGATCAAGTAGATGATGAACATACTGTAGTACCCGGTTATAGAGTGAGGAGAACTCGAGGTGGAGGCGTGGCCTTGTATGTGTCCGATAAACTACAATTTCGCCGGATAGTAGATGTGAGTGGTGACATAGAGCAAGTATGGTTAATTATTAGTGCGAATTCAAGGAAGTATGCATTTGGGTGTATCTATAGACCTCCAATGGATAATATTGATAGTTTTTTGGACGCTTTTAACATGACATTATGTCATCTGCAGGTGATTTCTGATGGTGTTTACTGTGCTGGTGACGGTAATATAGATTTCCTAAATTATAACGGTTTAAATAGTAGAAAATTTAATGATGCCTTAGATGATGCCGGCCTTAGGCAGCTTGTTACAACACGTACTCGCATTACTGCTACTTCAAGTACATTAATTAATTTCATTATTACCGACGTGTTGATACTGTCATTGAAGTAGGTACGTCCCATACCGAGATAGCTGACCATAAACTGGTATTCTGCAAATTATCATGCATGGGAGTCGAAAGCCAACCAACTTACAAAATATCAATATTAACTTGTTAACTCAAGATTTGCACTCTGCTCCCATCCACCACATATATTATATGCAGGAGGTCGATTATAAGGTGCAGTTTTTAACTGACTTGTTGATTTCATTACTCAATATTCATGCGCCGCTCCACAAGTCTAGGTTTACCAAACCTCCAGCACCATGGATGACGGACAATATAAAGTTACTGATGAAGCTAAGAGATAATGCATTGACAAAGTTTCGTGAAACCAAATCAGAACATCGTTGGAACTACTATAAGAGCCTCCGCAATTTGACGACCACGGCTGTGCGTAATGAAAAGAAAGCATTCTTAAACTCAGTTGTCAATACTAGAAACCCGAAGTATGTATACACTCACAAGTTGTTAACAAAAAAATGTGTTGTTCCTAATGAGTTGGGGAAGGCTAATGAAATTAACAATTACTTCGCATCTATCAGGCTCGACCTCACCTGATAGAGATCTTTGTAACTTTTATAATGGTCATAGATGTTATCAAGTAAAAGAAACGTTTAAGTTTAAGCTTGTTGATACTGTTATGATAGCATGAATCATTAATAAACTAAGATCACCGGCTGCAGGATTTGATGAGTTGAATATTCTCTTTCTTAAAATGTGCTGTCCGATCATCATACCGCGTTTTTCCCAAAGGTTGGAAGTTGCCTTAATAACGCCTATTCCAAAGAAGGCCAATCCCACGGCTCTTGAAGATTTGATGGCAATTAGTATCTTGCCAACTTTATCAAAAATTTTAGAGAAATGCATGGATTCGCAAATTCGAGAGTACTTTGACAAAAATAATATATTGCCTCCTATGCAATCAGGCTTTAGACCATCTTTAAACGAGAATGGGCCGACTGCCAAAGGAACAGACAGACGACCAGCGGGACATTAGAATGTGGGTTGACGCCCCATAGTGGTCGCCGCGCTGGCCCGCCTTTCGGCATTCAGCTTCCACTGGTCCTCCCTATCCAGGAAACGCAGCTGCCTCCGAGAGCCCTACTCCAGGTGAAAGAGGCCATGGCAAGCCATGTGGGCTCTCCTCCTTTCCCTCGGTACTTGTGTTAATCGGATTCCTCCGATACCGTTGGACAAGTCGCCGGCGAGGTCGCATCTCTAAGCGCGACCAGCGGGACAGCGAAAAAAAAAAAAAAAAAACAAGACAAACCACGAGCAAAAGCCATAATAATAAAACCAGGCCAAGGAAAGAGCTATGCAGAGGTGCTGGGTGCTATTCCTTGTAAGGCAAAACCAGAGGACACAGAAACGGAAATAAGGAGTATACGCAAAACAAGAACTGGCGACGTTCCCTTGGTTCTCGGCGAAGGAACAAAAAACAAAGACGCCTTTAGAGATGCGCTGAAGAACATCCTGGGAGACAGTGCGAATGTCAGCAGCCTTGAGCCGAGGACCTCTATCTGAGATCTAGACGAACTCGCAACAAGGGAGGAGGTAGAAGAAGCCATAAAAGGAGAGGTTCAAGAACTAGCAGGAGAGGTTAAGGTATACGTGACGAAGACCAACAGCAGGGGACAGAGAATGGCGATAGTGGAAATGGACACATCCGGAGCTGATGCGATAGTAAAGACTTCCCGCCTGAAGGTTTGTGATCTGGTTTATGGCAGAGTCAGATATCGTGTGAACGTGATACGCTGTTTTGCGTGCTTCGATTATGGACATCGCCAGATGGACTGTAAAGGCCCCAATAGAAAGGCTCAACAGCTGTGCAAAATGTGTGTGAAAAAAGGCCACAACAAGAAGGATTGCCAAACCACGCCCAGATGTTTTCTATGCGCTGATCGCAACTTAAGCGGAGATATACTAGCCCACATACCGGGGACGAGTGCTTGCCAATGTTTCAGAGAGGCACTCGAGAAAGCAAAAAAGAACTCTGTAAAATGAAGATGCTTCAAGCTAATATGCACAGAAGTAGAGTGGCGGACGACTTATTGACGCAACTTAGGACGGAATTAAATATCGACGTGGTACTTATCAGCGAGCAGTACCGAAACAGAGACGAGACTGGATGGACCGCAGATACCCTCGGCACAGCGGCAATCTGGATTACTAACCCTACAGCATTTCGGGTGAGAAGAAGCGGAGCGGAAAGAGGCTTCGCCTGGGTGCGAGGCGAGAAGATCAGCATCATAAGCTGCTACTTCACTCCAAACGAGGCAATGGCTGAGTTTCGGGAGAAGGTTGACGGACTAGAGGATGCCATACGAGACCTGGGCGGAGCGGTTGTGGTTGCTGGTGACTTTAATGGTAAAGCCATAGAGTGGGGATCACCGAGCACAGACACGAGAGGTAGGTGGATTCTGGAGATGGCTGCGCGTTTGGGACTAACTGTCATGAACATCGGTAGCACGTCCACTTTCCAACGACCTGGCTATAGAGAAACGATCCCAGACATTACCTTGGCTTCGGATCACATCGCCTCGGAGTTGAGGGATTGGAGGGTTATTGAGGATTATACTGGCAGCGATCACCAATACATTACATATGACCTACGCAAGGAACAACAAGCAGTGGCAAATGGAAGGCGGTTACCCAGATGGAATTTTAATAAATTCAGGCAAGACTTATTTACTAGCACCATACTTGACGGAAAGCAAGCTGTTTTGAGCAAGACAGGATCTCCAGGGGAAGTAGTAGATGCAGCAATGAAGCTCATACGCCAAGCATGCGACGCATCGATGCCTCGCAGCAGCACACAAAAGGGACGAAGACGACCAGTATATTGGTGGACGCAAGAAATTGCCGACCTTAGAGAACGATGCTTACACCTACCACGGAGAGTCACAAGGGGCAATCGAACGACTCATACGGAGGTCACGGAAGCGACGCTCGCTGAACATAGACAGGCTAGGAAAGATCTGAGACAGGCCATCAGGAGAAGTAAGCGACAGAAGTGGGAAGAGCTCAGGTGCGATATCGACTCGGATCCATGGGGGCTGGGCTATAAATTGGTTATGCGTAAACTTGGAGCACAAAATCTAGCCCAATACTAACAGCGACACAAATGGAGAATATCGTAAACACCCTCTTTCCAACCCATGCCATAGCACGTCGGAACTCGACGGAAAACTTGGCGGAAGAGGACGTCCAAATATTTAACGAGGAAGAGCTACAGCGCGCGGCTACCTCTCTCCAGAACAGGAGGGCGCCCTGGCCTGATGGAATACCGACGGAGATACTCAAAGCGACTGCTAAGATCTGCCCGGAACTACTACTGCGGATGTACAATACATGCCTCCAATCCGGTATCTTCCACAAGAGTTGGAAACTGCAGCGGCTCGTGCTCATCAGCAAGGGAAAAGGAGGCCTGGACACTCCATCGGCATTCAGGCTCCTGTGTATGCTGGACACCGCAGGGAAGCTGCTGGAAAAGCTGCTACAACCGCGGCTAGCGGAGGTCATCGAGAGATCGGGCAGCCTTTCTGAAAGGCAACATGGATTCCGGAGAGGTCACTCAACAATTGGAGCGGTACAGGATGTGGTCAGGACATTCCAGGAGGCCCAACAGAGAAACCACTACTCGAGAGGGATTGTAGTGCTAGTAACTCTGGACGTGAGAAATGCATTCAACTCCGTAAAGTGGCGCAATACTCAAAGCCCTTGAAGAAGACTTCGCGATACCGCACTACCTGGCTAGGATAATAAGAAGCTACCTTAGCGACAGGGAACTGGAGTACGAGACAACGGAGGGCCCTCGCAGGAGGAAAGTCACAGCTGGATCCACCCAGGGCTCAGTCCTTGGCGGCGACTTCTGGAACGCCTCCTACGACCCGCTGCTCCGCGTCGAGATGCCAGATAGCTGCTACCTCGGGTGCTACGTCGATGACGTCGCGACGGTGACCCTAGCGCAAGACATCGAGGACGCACAGAGAAGAATCAACCAGGTAATGCGGCGGGTATCCTCCTGGATGGAAACAAACGGTCTGGATTTGGCGACCGAGAAAACGGAGATTGTCCTTCTCACGAGACGACTGATGCCCAGGATCGTTCCGCTCAGAGTTGGCCCTGAAACGATCCATACCAAAAGGGTGATAAAGTACTTGGGTGTCTGGATAGATACAAATTTGACTTTTCACGACCATATAAAAGTAACAGCGGAGAAAGCAGCAAAGGTCACCGGTATGCTGAGCAAGCTCATGGCAAACGTTGGCGGGCCGACCGCGTCGAGTCGGAGGCTCTTGATGTCCGTCACACAATCAATCCTGCTGTACGGAAGCGAGATCTGGGCTGATAGCCTCAATAAGAAGACCTACCGACATATTCTGGAAGCCGTACAGAGAAGAGGAGTGCTGAGGGTGATCAGCTCGTACCGCACCGTAACTGGGCCCGCCGCCCTTGTTATTGCCGGCGTCCCTCCGATCGACCTCCTAGTGGCAGAAAGGAGCTACGTATAACGCAGAAAAGCAGAGGTAGGGGGCGGTAATGGCTGCGGCAGAGGCTAAGACACGCACCATGACATCCTGGGAAGAGCGCTGGAGCACCGAGGCTAGAGGACGGTGGACAGCCAGACTGATAGGCGGACTGGATGAGTGGCTGAAGCGGAAGTGGGGAGACGTCAACTATTACCTTACCCAGTTCCTCACCGGGCATGGATATTTTGCCGCATACCTCCACAAAATAGGCAAGAAAGAAGCCCCTCCTGTCAGAATGGCGATGCACCCGTGGACGACGCGGCCCACACATTTTTCGAGTGCGACAGGTGGCGGGTGAGAAGAGACGAACTAGTGGTACATATCGGTGAAATCAATCCCGATAACATTGTCCAAAAGATGCTGCTGAGCGAGCAAAACTGGAACCTAGTCGCAAGGTATGTTGAGGACATCTTGAAGAAGAAGAATGTTGAGATGGTATAATGGTGTAGCAACGAGGGAGAACAGCCTGTAAGGCCAGATGAGCACCACCCTGAAGTTATGTGCAAACGGTCCCGGGGTGGATGAATGCCTGCTCATGGGGAGTTTTAGCCGGTAAGAATCCGGCACATCGGGGAGCGAAACACCAGCCCCTGATTATTATTATTATTTAGGTATACTGGTGGTTCACGACTATTTCAACTTTTTAATCGAATAAGAAGAAATGTTAGTATAATGAACCATGATCTTAGTTAATGTTATTTCTTCGAGAGTGTTGTAATGGATAGGAAAAATTCCAAACTGGTCAGCAAAATTCATCATAAACCGAACGTAAGCCTTTTTATTAAGAACTTCACGACTTAATACGAGGCACAAACCATGTAAAAGCAATAACTTCATATGTCTTTGAAGCGGTATAGTTTGCATATAGGTAGTAGATAGCTTTAAAACTTTTATGTACCTAAATGAAGCACCGCCTCGAGGTACGTTAGACTTATAAATAGGTACATGGCGCTGTCGGAATACGGATGCAAGGGATAATAATGTTCAGGCCTTTATTCAGTCGTATGCTTCATGCGTTATTTTACGTTACGGCTCAATTTGCTGCTGCCTACGGTAAAATTTTACTGTTTGCCAGAGCGGAATGCCATTTACACTGAGCTGGTATGAACATACGACCAATTGCCGACCAAAAAAGTGCCTGGAATTCATAAATTCAGTTCACCCCCTAATTATTAAAAAATTGCCTTACAATAACTATGGTCTAAATCGGATAAATCCCTAAGAAGACGCATTTAACATTTGCCTGCAGGATGAGATGGTGTCAGTTTGGTGAAAATCGGATGAATACCTAAGAAAACGTATGTGACATTTGCCACTTCCGGTTGTCAGATTGTCACCAAAAACAATCCAGTTCGTCCCCCGGTAATTTTAAATATGTATGCCAAATTTCAGCCCGATCAGAATTGTTCCGTTTGGATGCTATCGTGTTCATGGACATACGTACACACATAGACACATCCACACATACACACATACATTTTTAAGAAATCATTGCAATGGATTCAGGGAGACCCAAAACGCGTATTTCCGCTAAAATCTCAATTTTTTCCGTCGATTACAATGCTATCCTTCTAAGGACTAGTTTTTCAATATTGGTTTATTTCTAAGTTCTACTGAACTTCTCAGTAACCGTGGTAACTGTCAGATTAGAGAAGATTGATTGGTTATTAGACACTAAAAAACACTTCGGTCATGGTTTAAACCATTATTGAAAAACTAGCCTTAAGAGTCAGAAAGTAAAAAAAAAAAAAATATTGCTGGATTTTGTTGCTAACTTTACACCGCTAGTTGATGTCGACTTCCCGTGACCGAAAGTTTCAGCCCCGACAGTATTTTAGATTGAAAGTTCAGATGAAATATAAAGTTTCAAAAATGCCCAGTAAGTGAAATGTCAGACACCTGTATGTGGGTATGTATGTCTGTGAATACGATAGCACCCAAACGGCACAACAGATCGACCTGAAATTTGGTGTACTTAGAATTATCAGGGAATGAACTGTGTTTGACTACAATCTGACAACTGGAAATGGAAAATGTTAAATGCGTTTTCTTATGGATTCTTCCGATTTTGATCAAATTGTTTCCTGCACATCCTACAGTAATTTTAAATATATATGTATACTAATTTACAGATCATTGAAATGAGCAGTTTAGGTGCTAGAAGCGTTTATAGAAACAGTTTGACAGAATCCATAGCCTTACTGTGTTTGGTTAAATCTGTCGAATTGTCAGATTTTGATAAATGTAAATTTCCACTGACATGTCATGACATTAAATGTATTTCTGTAACTGCAGTTAGGTCGGGGTCCAAAGTGGCTGTGGCTGCACGAAGTTGAATAATTGTAAGTGTTTAGACCCTTTTGTCAAAAATTTAGTTGAAAAGTTGGGTGGGAGCCACTCTGGATTTTCACATTTGATTTGTGATTTTAAGCCAGTTTTGCTCTTGTTCATGGCGCAAACTCTCCTTTCGCAAAATAAAATTTGCGCGCTAGTATCATAAATTTGGTGAAGGTACCAATATCAGACGTGACATAAAAATAAGGTTGTTACGATACGCATGGTACTTATGTTATTTTGTACATGTTTATTACAGTATTGACAGTTTTTATTGTCGACATTGTACTATCACGTTAGTAGTAGCCATGAAGAACGTTTATAATATTAGATACAAGGAGTACAAAATAGTATTGCAGCGTTTATTTGAGAGTTTTAAGAAATTTGTGTTTAAACTTTTGTATTAAATAGTGTAGCAAATGTCCATCTCAGTGGCTGATGTTCGTTAAAATTGTGCAATTAATAAAAAAATTTTTCTTGTTCGACCAAATGAATGCCATGTGGAATGATGGCTGAATGATGATCTGCTTACATCTAATTAATAAGAGCCGCAAAAAAATCTGAAAACAGTGCAAAACAATTTGGCTGATCACTCCACGCCACGCCAAAAAGGTATTTCCTTTTTTCGATTTTTTGTTGAATTTTGAGTTTGGACTGCAGTTTTTGTCGGATAGTACATTAATATTTTACCGTATTTGTAAGATTTCACCATCGTAAGACAAAAAGAATGTTTTTAGTTATTAGTTAATCGGTGCGGCAGGAAATTAAAAACAATACGGTGCAATAAAGAGGACCACTACTACAATATAAAAGAATTCTTTTTTCGAAATATAGGGGAAGATAGTGAATGGTTGTAAAAACTGCAGATAACATTTGCCAAATGATGGTACATTCGTACGGTGCCATGAATGTTCAGAATCATACCATCATGATTGCACAATAGAAGTATCGACATGGAATGCCATGTCCAACAGGAGGAATACAGAATGGAGGTATGAAAACTGTAAACCGAGAAGGAGAACACAAGAGACGAGGGACACAGATAAGGAATTTGATCTGGAACAAGAAGTGAAATATCAGCCCAGTCAAGCGAAGTACAAGTCAAGCGGAGTGAAAGCGATAAAGTAATTAAGAGTCTAGAGAATAAAATAGAGCAGATTATACTGGAGAATTGCACGAAAGTATTGGCAATTGAGAATTCCATAAAAAAGCTGGAACGGATCAATGAAAGCAAGGATGCAATAACTGAGGACTTGGAGCATCAGATTGAGTACCTCGATAAAAAAGTACGCGCAACTTTGGAAGTACACGACCTACAGCAGGAGAAAAAGACAGAAAATTCAGAGCAGAAGGTGTTGGAGGTAATAAAAAGATTGGATATTGGGGTTGCTCTGAAGGATGTAGAGGTGGCTTATAGAGTGAAGACAAGCAACAGAGACAGGGTGGGAATTGAATCAATCCACGTGGAACTAACATCAAAGAAACGGAACGATAGGGGATATGATATTGAAAAAAGTTACGGAAGATACAAAGAAGAAAAGATATACGAAGAATGGAACACCGGAATTGAGATAGGGAGAAGGGTGAGGGAGAAGAATGTAAGATTTGTGGAGTATCTGACAAGGAACAAAATGCACTTTTAAAAGGTAAGAGTAATGGGTCTTAAATATGTGTGGGTTCAAAACGCGAATATTCTAACAAGAAAGTGCACTGAACGAAAGATAATACTACGTATAGGCAAAGTGTCGGACCTGGAAAGTTAAATTAACCAGTGACTATAAGGCTATATCACTTGAATAAGGATTAGGGAAGTTTAATTTGAGAGGTGACAAATGTTTTTGTACCCATGTTTCGCATCTTGACTGCGCGCTCGATTGTAATGGTTGTTTTGATTTATTTTGTAAGTTTGTTTTATTTTATGTTACAAAAATGATCCCTTAATGGGTTTACAGAAGTATGCCATTTTTATGTACATACATACGAGTATATGAGTACAGTCCGAAAAAAATGAGATCGCTTAGAAACGCCTGGATACATATAGATGAGACACATAAAAATATTTGACTTTGTGAGTTTAGGGCAAAAGAAGAAAGAAAAAGCAGAAATAGTGAAGAAACAACACTGAATATTTATTTATTACTTATTATTTATACATCCAAGCAATTAAAAATTTTTTTTCATTGCATACCTTTTCTATCTACAAGTAACCTTGGGTAATCAGTTCATTGTCTGTAATTTTCACCGATGGAAAGTGAGCATTGATACCTAAATGGACAAATTAAGATTGTTATACATTGCACAAATATTTTATTCTTAGTATGTAACATTTTACATTGTTACCTATAAACTAATAAAAACATTTTTAGGATTCATATTTTTTTCTTTCCAAAGTGTCCTTTGATCAGACCAAGAAGAGCCATGGTCATATAAAATAAAGGACATTTTATGAGATGTGTCCAGTTACCTGGACTGTGCTCTGGTCGTTTTAACCAACTGAATAATTAAACCCAATTTGGGTAAAAGTTTCTCCAGTCTCGGTAGGGTCAGACAGCATGTTGGTATAGGGTGTGACACAGTCTAGAAACGGTTGACAACCGACCTCAATTACCACGCCTTTCGTTCAATATTAACGAGGGACGATTAATTTGTTTTATTTTAGTGTGCATGTGAATTATTCAGACCGTCATTAACTTCTAACCAAGACGAACAACCGATAACACCCGGTTAGCTCCTGACCTCATATAGAGGTTATTTATTTACTTTATCACTCGATTTAATTTTTGATACTCAGTAACGTATTTCTGAAATCTCTTATTTTGATTTAACCAATAATTACCTTAAAATAATTTTGTTAAGTTTATATTCAGAATAAAATGCTTTAGACCAAGGTCGATAATTTTTGAAACCAAAAAAATAATAGTAGGATGAAACCCATTGGAAAAGGAAGAAAATATAACAAAAATGAAAGGAAACATAATTTATGGGCGATCTGAGGTCGGTTTATCTCGATTCCCGGCAAAACTACAAGTTCTATGGAAAAACGTTAATTGGCAAAGTTGTAGGTAATAAAAAGATCTACAACTTTTGTGTTTACATTTTTTTCACGTAACCTCAAAATGTATGTGAAAAATTCAAATTACCAAGTTTTTTGTTTTTATTTTGACCTCGTACAAAAAAAAAATTTTTTTCACGAAATTTGGTAAAAACTTACCTTTTTATGTCCCAAACACACTGTAATTTTATTTATTTTTTCACCTTATTTTGACTTAATATCAAATATCTGGGGTGGCCCTCACCCAACGTTCCTACTACATCGTGGGCACAATGAAATGGTTTGCCATTACTCAATTTTGTAATGTCAAAGCCACTCTGTACCCCACCTAACTTCAATTTCTATGAAATAATGACATTTGTCATACTGATATTTAATGTCAAGTCATGTCAGTGGCACTGACGTTTGTCAAAATCTGACAATTCACAACACAACGATGAAGGCTGTGGATACCGTTTAGACACTATCGTGTCCAAACGGTACGCTATCGTGTTCACATACATACATACATACATTTTCCAGAAACCATTGGAATCGATTCAGGGGACCCCAAAACGCGTATTTCCACTGAAATACCGAAAAATTTTTTCCGTCGATTACAATACTTTCCTTCTAGGGACTAGTCGGAAAGTAAAATGCACCCTAATTTTTAAACGAAAATTCTCACGTCAAAAATATCTGCTTTTTTAAAAAAGTCGGTGGGCTTTTTGTTCGTTGAAATCTCTACTTTCTGATGGTGTAAAAAATATATATATTACTATGGTAAATGTTCTCAAAAAAATGCAAAGAAGCGAAACTCAAATCCGATTTTTTTTATCATTATGTACAATTTTGAGCTATTTATTAAAATTTATACTTTAATTACTCGAAAAACGTAAGATTCTATCTTACATTGATAAACAAACAGACAGTTAATATTTAATAAAACATCTACAATATTTTGATATTTTGAGTTTTGGTTCAGAGTCTGAACCAAAACAAAATCGAAACTTTGTTTCCACCAAGCAGACTGTATTGTGTCGCAGTTTAGTTTTTGTTTAAAGTCTGTTTCCAATGAGTTGATTGATTCAATATCTCGTTTAGAGCGGACGTCTTTCTTGCTTCTGCATGCGGTTGGTTTGTGTTACGGTATTTAGAAAAAATCCGGGGTGGCCCCACCCAACTTTCCGACCACATTTATAAACTCTCTAAACGTATAGACTGTATAGAGGGTAAAACACCAATTAAACGAAACCGTAAGATAATAATAATACTATGTTAGGATTATAATAATACAAGCACCTTTCGATACAAATAACTATGTGTCACGCATCCACGTCTTGTTTATATTTTCTTCAATCGCGATAGTGGGACATAACCCAAACAGCTGACTAACATGTGTTAAGGCTGATGCGGTATCGTGAGTCCTTCGACAGAGCGAAGATGCGCCCGGGCCGATCAGTATAAACCCTTATAGCGCCTAAACCGCTCATCTCATTGATCTGTAAATTTGTATACATATTTCATCTCATAGCAGGAAGAGATGATGTTAGTTTGATCAAAATCGGATGAATCCCTAAGAAAAAGCATGTAACGTTTGCTACTTTCTATTGTCAAATTGTCACCAAAAGCAATCCAGTTCGTCCCCTAGTAATTCTAAATGTGCGTACCAAATTTCAGCCCTATCCGTTGTTGCGTTTGGGCGCAATATATATGTACATACACACATAGATTTTCCAGAAATCATTGCAATCGATTCAAGGGACCGGAATGAGAGAGCTTTAAGATGATGACATTGCATTGCATGGGGAATTACGCTCCATATTTAATAATTTAATTTAATAGGCAAAATAAAAATAAGAGAGAATAATCCAGAAACACGACCACTTGTTTCCACTAAGCCGACGGAGTTTGGAAACACGCCAAAGACCTTTGATATATCCGCTTTCGATCGGGACACGCAAAACACAAAAAAAAACAGTGGCAAAACAGTAGAGTTTTCACAAAGTTTGCAAACTTTTTTTTCTCGACACGAGTTGCTGTTTTGCTTTGTCCGTTTGGTGGAAAACCGGCATAATACCCTTTCTTGATCATATAAATCCCGACTCCAATAAGCTTTGCTAGTTTCGATAATCGTACATAATGTAGTGGTTTGTTAAAATTTCAGCAAGCATTAATTGCGTTGGGCAATACTCAAATCGCATTTCTTTCTTCTCTCGAATAAAGTGGTACTTCACATCAATGTGTTTCATTCTATTACTACCGCCTTTGTTTAAATCAAACATTTACAAGCAATCTTGATGTTAAGTTTATATTCAGAATAAACTGCTTTGACTTCGCTTTGTCTATCCTTTATTGACAGTGTACATAAATTGTCATAGTCAGATAGAGTATAGAATCACATCAATTACATTAATTACAATTACAACAATCCATTACATAGCTATAACAACGACTTATATTTAAATGTCACTGCACCCTAACAAAATTTGCTTCTTTTTTTAATAATAAATTCTATTATTTTTAGGATATGTTTTACATTTGTCCCTCTTAGTTCGAAAAGCACATTAAAATATTATTGATACTATTTTCACACAGGATTGACTTAAGGGTGGAGCCTCGTATAGATTTTTTTATTGTATAAATCGAAAGTATATCATTTCAACAATATGCTGTTAAAATTTTAAAGCGAAATTCCAAGCGGTTGCTTAGATATAGAGATTTTTGTCAAGGTCCTTTTTTACACACATACATACATTTTCCAGAAATCATTGTAATCGACTCAGGGGACCCAAAACGGGTATTTCCGCTGAAATCCCAAAATTTTCCGTCAATTACAATACTTTCCTTCTAGGGTACTAGTCGGAAAATAAGAAAATAAAAATACTTTTTTCCTCTATCGCGAACTTCAATCGCATTTTCATGAGAAACATTTTTTTTTAATTTCCGAGTTGGCGCGTGAAATTATTCAGCGAGTTTTCAACGTATATAAAAAGAAAAAATACCATTCGAAAGATAATTTAATCAGCTAGTCGACATACCTATAGGAGATTTTAATGATAATAAAAAATCTTTTTCAATTTTTTTTTCAAAAGTTCGCCATTTCGTTACACATTCTTTTATACTTTACAATTAGGTAAGTGGACGTGATATTGGTATGATAAAAACAAAAAAAAATCATGTTGGTATGTTTCAGAAGGATACAGCAGACACAAAATCATGCGCCGATTCAGAAGAAAAAAAACGTCTTGACCGTTATTATTATTTTACGACTCCCTTAAGAAAAATTTTGCAATATAAAAAATTTAATGTTATTCTCAAAATACTCAAGAATGTACAGTAAAAATTTGAAATAAAAATATCGCATAGTCTTTTTCAGAAAAATTCCCAAAGTTTTCCTAATTTTTTTGTCATCTATACGAGGCTCCCCAAAAAGTAATTTATTTGCGACAACCAAAGTTTTTTCGGCCGCTATTAAACATCGATTTTTTTAACTGACTTGCCTATTCTACCCCTTGACTTATCACATTTATCTCTGCACAAAAAATGATTAAGGAAGGATTGTAATGGGAATCTAAACTATTGCCCAATTGATCAGCTGTGTTATATAATGTCGCAAACAGTAGTACAAGAAGTATAATGAGTGAAAGTTTTCTCTCCTTGGTATTTTAACTAAAACATATTACGCTTAATAATGACAAGAATAATAATGTCAACCTTTTCCGATTTTTTGTTCAGGTGACAATAAATATCAATAAATTTCTCATGATCAATTCACCTTCACAAAAGTGGCTTTAAAACACAACTTTGATGGAGACATAGTTCTCCGCCTAGTATCCTGTTTTGTGCTCGATCTTTTATCGACTTTTCTGTATTCAGCACATCACATCAGCTCTTGCGAATTTAAAACAAGTTGGGCTCTGGAGCCGTCGCTTTAGCTAAAGCTTTCTTCAGCAGGTAACTTTGCGCTCACATGCGTCAATATTTTCCTTTCTCCGATCCCCTACTCGTTCTTTTATTCATGGTTGTTGACCCTTCATCGTAAAAAGTACAATAATGTATTTATGGTTGTTTATAGTAGTGGTTGTTTAACCTACCATAACAAAATGTTAATGCTGTTTATCTCGGCCAAAATTACTATATGCAGCTTTACGCTTACCGAAAGGATAAAAAATAGCAGTTTCAAATCCGTATGGCCATAAATATTTATCGTTTTCAACAAATGAAAAAAAAATCCACACCAGACCCGACATTTTCCCATGTCCGTATTCACAATGACCTGTTTTGCATTCAAGTATTTTGACATGGATCCCGTCACCGCCAAGCAGGGAAATTGAAAACGCAAGTTCGTGCCTACGATATGAGGATCGTTCTTTCTTTTTTTTTACGTATGCGCATGATTTTGCTTTCTGCTTTCGACAGCAGATGGCGTGTTGTCGAGTGACGTGGTATTGAAATAACTCACTTTCGGTGGTAAGGCATACACGACGTTCGCATCGCATCGATCTAACGAGATGAGATTTAATTAATTCTTTATTCCTCAAACCATTCCGTTATGTATTTTTTTGATCCTGTATTTTTGCAATACCAGCTTGATGAGAAGCGTTGTCGCTTTTCAGGCACTCTTGACAGTATTTGCATTCAACAAACATGTGTTTGTCGATATTGACCGTATCTTGTGTTAGAACACTCAGTTATATTTACTGTTTTGATCACCGTGAATAAGTCGGCGACCATAGCTAACATTTTACCTAATATTTTTGTAAATGACTATTGTTAGAATAACAAATAACGTCAGTATTCGCGCAAATTCTACTAGTATATGCCAAAGACGAAAGGACCGACCTTTGACAATGCGACAGAAATCCCATATCAATGGATGAATCAGTGTGCAGAGTGGACTTCATGCCTATACAGAGTAGCTTTAAATAAAGTTTCCTATTTAATAGAAGCATTTGATACGTAGTTAAACTACTAGTAAGTTTCAAATGTCATCTGGTAGTCCACAAAGAGCATCTAGTATCTTCAAGTGTTAAGTTATGAATTACAGTATAGGACTTAACTAAATTCCTAGGAGATTTTAAGTTTTTAAGCTTTGAGATTTCCATGATATAATAGGTACAATTAAATTGAAAATAACATCAACTAAAGTCCCAAATGAGGACCAAAATTATGCAATAATCACCCGCTTATCGGGCAGTGCGTTTGATATGAGATGGCACTGGAGAACTTATAGCATCGCGTGTTGGCATCGCGTTAAACGCCAATTGGGCCTTAGGGCTCTACATTAGTTGTTTGTGTGTATATGAATGTTTCCCGGATTTCTGCACGGAAAAATTATCTGGCAGGACTAGAACAGGATAAGGTATGACCTTAATTTCCAAATCAGACCGAAAAGTTTAACCACGATTTTGGGATCACGGAGTGCTTTATCTTAGTAGTCTGTGCAACAAACGATGTGTTATCGTAAGAGGACATAAATTAAATAAATAATTTATTTGGAGATTATTGTATATATTTATTACGTATATGTACTTGTAGAAACAGCAATAATGTACATAATTTCATTGAGCTATTAAATCAATATTCTCTATTGTAAGAAATATATAACACCGAATTAATGTAAAATATTATGATTGTATTTAATGTATCCAAGTATACATAGGCCACTGTTAAAAGAGATTATCCTGAAAGTTGTAATTCTGCATAATTCTTTTTTGGATGTAAGCGACTGAAACAGGCAATGTAATGAAAAATATATCCACACCTGTACAGCTTGAAAAATCGCATGGGTTAAACATAATTATAATTTGTTTCAAAGAAGCCACAACGCAAGGTAATTATTATATCAGAAAAATTACGAGAAATAACAACACCTTTAAAATCTCAATCTTGTAATGGATAAGTTGTGAAGCACAGAAATAAATATACGCAGCACTAACAATTTTTCCAAGATAGTCCAGTCATTACGTCGGAAAAAGCGGGTTAGAAATGCAAATGAACCGAGAAGGCTAAATTTTTGATATGACCTGGGGTGTGCATACGAAAGCTTAACTTCAAATTGTCGACCAAGATTTCCTATGTGCATTTTCCGCCATCTTGAAAAAAGGGTTAAATTAACTTTTTTCCAATAACTCGGTTTTCCGTTCAGATACGATCATTTTGAATGAATACTTTTTTGTTGCTTTTTTTACACTCTATATAATTTAGGTTCTATACATTTTTTACCTATCGTTCATCGTTATTGAGATATCGGTAAAAAAAAGTCAAAATTTAAGGTAGTTAAATTTGTTTTTTGCTATTTTTCCAGTTGAGATACGATAATTTTGAATGAGTACTTTTTTGTTGCTTTTTTTCACGCTCTACAATTTATGTCCTATACATTTTTTACCGATTCCACTGCTTTGTAAAGTCAAAGTCAACAAATAAGTTGCATCACCTCTCACTACTACCACCAACAAAAAGCGTAGTCCGCAAACACATTTCCGTACATATAAGTACAAACGTGGCTCGGATTTTTCAAAGATCCTCAGGGGTGGGGTTGGCGACAGACTAATTACGGGCTGGAACCAATATGCACCACAACACACCTGAACTTTTAAAACTCATTTAGTGCAAATGTAGAGGAAAATGTGAGGCTGCTTGTGGGTGCAAAAAAGCGGGAATTAGTTGCTGCGTTATTTGCCTGCATTGTAGTGGGCAAACACAGAGTCGACATTCTATTCAACGACGACTACGACGATGATGATGATGATGTTTTGGCCATCCCAGTATCATTTCCTGCGGTTCGAGAATTATTAATTTTGGCTACACAAAAAATTATTTTTTTTGTCTCATAATTTGTCTCGTTTACTTATTTATTTTGTATCCCAGTAATTCCCTGAACAACCTATCATCCGTTTTGACGTGTGCATACAACTATGCGAGCGGCTAAATCGATACGGGGCACGGACTTCCCGACTTTGCGGCACGCTAGTGATCGTAATTTTAGTCGAAGGGAAAAAATTAAAAAAGCAAAGTAGTAGGCCTGAACATGCTCTAAAAGTTTTATAATAGACATTTTTTCGATATCTATTATGAGAAAAGAGAAAATAGCAAAAAACAAATTTCATTACTTTAAATTTTGAATTTTTCGATCGATATCTCAATAATGATGAACGATAGGTACAAAATGTATAGCACCTAAATTGTAGAGCGTAAAAAAAGCAACAAAAAAGTATTCATTCAAAATTATCGTATGTCAAGGGAGAACCGATTTATTGTAAAAAAACTGAATTTAACCCTATTTTCAAGATAGTGGAAAATGCACATAGGAAATCTTGGTCGACAATTTGGAGTTAAGCTTTCCTAAAGCTCCTCCACGTCATATCAAAAATTTAGCCTTCTCGGTTCATTTGCATTTCCAAATGTATATAATGACTGGACTAAGATAGTAAACGCAATGTCATGGTTGATTTGACTAATGACAATGTGTCGTGACAGTATTGAAATTCAGATAATTCCACCTCGTGACATACAATTCGGAACATTCCTTAACCTAAAGTTGATTATGTTAAAATAGTTTGCCTTTGTAAGGTATACAAGGCGAAAGACTCAACGAAAGCCGCAAATATGAGCAGCGATTATATCTCCACTTGCTGCCGGGGTTTTATTGATATCTGGAATGCGAGAGATACTATGCACTACACTTCTGAGCGATTGATGATGTTACTATTCGATAAATGTTCTTAACAGGATACACATTGTTCGAGAGTTATCCCACAAACATGCATATGCTTACCAAAGTAATTGTTGCTTTTGATAATGAATATTACGAACAGATTTGTATCAGATTTGTAGTAAGTTGATCTATTATTAAACCGAACTTAGGATAGCTACAAAATATGCCGCCGGCTTGATTTATGTTAAGACCCAAAATGTATAACGATCCGTCAAAGTACCTATTTCCACCAATCGTGTTATAGTTGCTATAGTTATTGGTTTAAAGAATTATGGTTAAATAAAACGGTAGTTTCCGTAGCTTAATTTGGAGTTATATTATGTATTTAGCATTGCAAATCAGTGGGATGAACTATTTAGGCACTATAAGAGTTTATAGAGGCAGTTCGTGAAATGTGCCAGATTTACTTCTACGGGATTAGTTGACCATTATGATGGATGTTAAGTAGAAAGTAAAGTTTACGTACAACCATGTGAACAGTGAACACACTGCTACGAAGAAAAACCTCATTCTAAGCAATAAACAAAACTTATGATATATGCAACATGGAAATCAAACCAAGATTACCTGAGAGTCCAGGTAATCTTGGTTTCCTCCTAAATGTGCCAAAATAGAGAATTCATCTCCAAAAATTATTGTACCGAAAACCGTTTAGAGTTTTGAGAATCATAACAATATTGACTATTCATCATGACAGACATTGTTTTGAAATAAGTTATTGAATCTATTGCTCTAAATATATACTACATCCTTGTGCGTGGTTTATGATCCCAGATATATCATTTTAGTAATTATTTATTACTAAGTAAAGTCCATTTATGTAACTTAACGGATAATCTCAACAATGAATACAGAAAGCGCATGTTGAACGGAAGGCAAATTGGCAAATTGTACGATATCTGCGCAAATCACAGCAAAAAGAATAGGCAGCAGTGCTCACTCCACAACGATGTACTGGTTTGTTACGCCAGCGCACGTAAACATTTATAGGTTTAAGGGTACAATCTGTAATGCAAATTGCAGAGTGCTTTTTCATGTAAGGGTTTACGAGCTCCTGATTCTATATTCTGGCGTCGTCGACTGGCTTCGAAGTATTCCAAAGTTCGAGTTTTTGGCCGCGCATCCTGACGCCTGGTCTAAGCAGGGTCAGACATTTATAAATGTCAAAGATAGTACTCACTTGTATTACTGATTTTATAGATGACTTAATCAATTGTTTTCTCTTTTACATATCGCTGAACAAGTGTTCCATGTTCCATCGTACGCTTCGAAATATCGGCTTAATATTTGTACTTTTTACCTATTCATTACGACAAATTTAATTTTTTTCCAATGGCAGGTCAATGGCATAAAACTATAAAAATTTTGGTGAAAATCAGCAGAAATAGTTCATATTATATGTTGAATTAATGTCATGTCGCATTTTTTTGTGATAATTCAGTTATTTTTTTATAGATAGTTGATTATATCAAGGTCTATTTCAACGCAACAAAAATGCGCGCCCGGAACGATGTATTGTGACGGCTCATTTGTAACAGAGAAATGTTTTCATCTCACAGCGGTCAAAAGAAAATAACCGGTCTTTCACAAAAATACGATAACGATACAGTTTTCGCCTGCGTTGGAACAAACTTATTACTGCTGTTGATCAACGATTCGTCACTTTCAGTTATGAACTTATGACTTTTAATTGATTACGGGTAGGAATGAATTCACGGATACCCCTCATGCAACTAAAATACTTTATTTAAGTCTTATATTATAAAAATGTAATTAAGTGATTTATGGCAGTTATTAGTAACACATTAGTTACACACTGCATGTGCTCCTAATTGGTTCCCAAGTAATACCTTAGATGGATGGCTATTCCATAAAATAAAGCTAGCCGGGCTCGGAGAACATCCTCGCTCCTGAAAGATATTGCCCACTGGAAGCTGATACCTTCCAAGTTCAATTACGGAGGGGAAACAATTTTGTCGACAGAGATCTATAACCGATTGGGTGCAGCAGCAATTATGACCAGAAAATCGATGAAAATAAAAGTCTGTGGTAAGCACGTCTACAAATAGTCGATATAATGTTACACATCCCCAGAATATATTCTAAAGTAAATTTGAAGCAATTATAATGTACATTTACTAATCCAGATCATCAATTTTAACAGATGGTTTTACAGATAGACCTAAAATTTTAACATTATGAAACTGAAAACTTATTGGTATAGATTGAGCAATGAGTCTTTCATACTTGCCCTAGCCAACACATTAGTCTGCATGTTTGTAGAAATGGTCTAGCAGTTATCACTAGACTGAAGAACTTCTTTACTGGACATTCAAACTCGCATGTTGTCATAATATACCTATAGATGCAAGGTAGTGTCATATCATTAGGGGTAGAATGGAGCAATCGGACTGTATGCTTGGAATGCCAGATTGTGGTTTTTCATTTAATTATCTCTCAACAGAAATCAACCACAGAAACGATTTTCATTGGCCAAGAAACGTCATTACATGATACGTATTGCCTTATCTGATAGCGCCATTAGACACTCCTGGATCCGTATTCTGGAAACCATGCGGATTAATCTACAACAAACCTCTCTCTCTTCTTCTATTGGCCTAAGACAGACAGACACAAATTGCTAGATTTCTTCCATTGATTCCCAATCACCGATTCGAGAAACTTGCCTGGAAGATTGTGGGAGAACTTAGAGAGCAAAAACTAATGCGGGTTACCAATCCTTGTGGCTTCAGATTGATGAGATCCAGATTCTTTCCTAAACCTTGTAAATAAGCACTGCCCATCGAACTAAATTTAACTCAGAAGGGTCAGTACACCTCATGTCTTTTTTATACTAAGGAGCCACTCATACATGGAAAAGGCGTTTGACCGTGTCTGGCATCAGGCTCTCATCGCCAAGCTGCTGAAAAGGTAGCTTTTCAGCAGCTTGGCCAACCGTACGTTTGCTCTGCTCATAAACGAAACCAAATCAGCACCAAGGGTCATAAGAGTAAGATTAGGAGCTGCAGTCCTACAAGGTTCTGTCCTATCACCTGTGCTGTACAACCTCTATATAGCAGGCATACCAACATCTCCGCTGACTTCCATATGAATGCCGATGACATAGCAATCCTCTGAAGCTACCGCAGCACATCTTTAACGGCCAGAAGAATCCAAAAACACCTGAACACCTTAGAGAAGTATTTCAACACGTGGAAGATAACTCCAAACGCACAGAAGACCCAAGTATAAATTTCACTAAGAAGAAAGCCCAAGAAATCCACCCAGTAACAATGAAGGATGCCGTGATAGCTCAAACGACCACCATCAAGTACCTTGGGGTCACGTTCACGATTGTGTAGCAAAGAGCAACGCAACAATTTCTAGGTATGAGCTACTCCATGACGCACCGTCACAGTTTCTTAATATTAAATATCTGGGGTGGTCCTCACCCAACTTTCCGACTACATTATTGGCACACTGTTTCTGAACAGTTTTGCAAGTATTCAATTTTGTTAAGTAGGAAACACAATGCACTCTTCTGAGGTTCCTGTACACGATTTGTTTGCACACGGGTTGTGATTGGCTGACGCTTGTGATTAGCCACACCCATTTCGTGTGCACGAAGGCCCACATAGAGTTGATTGTGATAACAGATGTCATCCGACTTATTTTATCTGACTTATTTTACGTTGTCGTATCAAAGCAATTTTGCTTCAGTACGACAAAATAATGTATACCCGAACATTTTGCAATGCTAGCATTAATATAATACGTTAAATTTCGAAATTTAAAATTTAACTGACAGTTATCAAAGGTTGGCACATCATGACACAAATACCTATGTTGGCAGTACTTACTTGCGCCATCCGTCACAGATTTTAGGTTATGTTACATCGGATTACAATACAGCTATTCTGCAAATAGCTATCTATACCCTACGACAACAATAACAAAGTGCAGTACCAGCAGTACTGCGTACAAACTGTGTGCTAGTTACGACATAAAGGTATCACATTGTTTCAACTAAATACTAAATCTTATAGTTTTATTATGTGCATTGTAGGTATCTACATTTATGAGACTGAATTTATCAAAGCCAGGGCTAAATATAACTGTACAAAGCAAGGAAAATAACAATATCAAGCACATATACCAATAAGTACATGAGTACTTCCATATGGATACACGTAGTGTTTCACCATTCAGTTCCCTTGGTATATCTGCATGTTAGTATTTCTGTTAATTCCACAAACAAAACAGGCAAAGTTTTTATTTAATTAAAGTACAAACAATAGTCCGGCAAATTTGAGTATTGGTGAATGATGGAGGACAAGATAACGCACATGTTTGACTCTCTTCATCAAAAGCAAACCAGCATATCCACTTGAAGATGGCCCACCAGTTGATTTACTGACCATGTCGAAGTAGATATGAGTGCAGCTAAACATATGAGCTTGTATTATATTGTCGTTATGAAAGAATCAGTGATGTATATATTACACACGAATTTCGAACATTAAACGATCAGAAATTAGTATGTGTATTATTTTACTAGCAAGAATACAATTGAAACAATAGGTAATAAAGTTAATAAATTATATGAGGTGAAATATGAGAAGCTGGTATCACAAAATTGCACACAACATAAAATTAATCATTAACAACAGTAAACAATATTATTCCACTTATATTTAGCCAAGGGTGTATTTTTTTGTCAAAAGTGGCCTAAGCCACTTGTTTGGTCGATACATACTTATAAAATCTTGAAAAATAAAATTAAACAAAAATATTATTTATTCAAAAAGAAAATACAAACTGAGTACTATATAATAACTGGTTTCAACATGAGTATAATATTTTCTATATCTGTTTTCTACTGTATTTTTCGATACATATGCTTCTGTAACACGTTGACTCCCGCCTGTGTTTGCCCATTACTTATGGACTAGTTAACTAGTCCTCGGGAGTCGTTAAGAGATTTTG
Source organism: Aphodius granarius (assembly GCA_963971325.1). Lineage (NCBI taxonomy): Eukaryota > Metazoa > Arthropoda > Insecta > Coleoptera > Scarabaeidae > Aphodius > Aphodius granarius. Next base: position 14,376,425 of record OZ020224.1, on the reverse strand, counting down.
TGACTCTGACCGACCCATCATTTCAAGTTGAAACCACCTTAAGCTCGGCTTTTGAAGCCTGGCTGTGATAAATTCAGTCTCAATAATGTAGATACCTACAATGCACATAATAAAAGTATAACATTTAGTTTTTAGTTAAAACAACGTGATACCTTTATGTCGTAACTAGCACACAGTTTGTACTCAGTACTGCTGGTAGGGTATAGATAGCTATTTGCAGAACAGCTATATTGCAATTCGATGTAACATAACCTCAAATCTATGTGACAGATGACGGAAGTAAGTACTGCCAACATAGGTATTTGTGCTCTGATGTGCCAACCTTTGATAACTGTCAGCTAGATTTTAAATTTCAAAATTTAACGTTTGATAATAACGCTAGCATCGCAAAATATTTGGATATACATTATTTTGTCGTACTGAAGCAAAATTGCTTTGGTACGACAAAGTAAAATTAAGTCAGATGGAAATCTATAATGACAATCAACTCTACCTGGGCATTCGTGTGCACAAAATGGGTGTGGCCAATTTGCAAGCGTCAGCCAATCACAACCCGCGTGTAATCAAATCGTGTACACGAATTTACAAATGTGCATTGTGTTTCTACCTTTAAAACCGAGCCACTCAGGGCTGCGATTCTTGAACTCATTCGAAAGTATGCGTATACGCAAATATTCGCATGAAAATTTTCTATTAGAAATCATATATGCTATTCTTGAAACCACTCGAAATAAAGCATTCGAATAAGATTCTACTACTTTTTCGATACCGACGTTTGCCTAGGAACGCTATGGCAACATCGCAAATTCCGATAATGATTGGTAGTTTTTGTGTGCTTGAGTTGGTACTACCACCTAACGGTAGAGGCCAAGAGTCACCACAAACGAGTGGTCCAAAATATATGAGCAATTATGTATTTATTTAATGGAGAAGTAAACAAAAGGGACCTTAATCAGGGAGACCAACGTCACCAATTGTTGCTTCGGTCGCAACATCCCCGGTATGTAGGACAAGAAGCAACGTCGCGTCGAGGTAAACAGTACACCCCAAGGTACGCCTTTTAGCCCATGGTATAATAAAAGAAAAATTAATTATTCGCGGTGTAATTTAAACAGTAAAAGTATTTTTTCGGGCATAACCGCTAACTAAATGCAACCGTAGACACGTGTTTCGGACTTGTTAGTCCTCATCAGTACGGTATAGCCAAAGAGTAAGATGGACGCTCTATGGAGAAGTAAACAAAAGGGACCTTAATCAGGGAGACCAACGTCACCAATTGTTGCTTCGGTCGCAACATCCCCGGTATGTAGGACAAGAAGCAACGTCGCGTCGAGGTAAACAGTACACCCCAAGGTACGCCTTTTAGCCCATGGTATAATAAAAGAAAAATTAATTATTTGCGGTGTAATTTAAACAGTAAAAGTATTTTTTCGGGCATAACCGCTAACTAAATGCAACCGTAGACACGTGTTTCGGACTTGTTAGTCCTCATCAGTACGGTATAGCCAAAGAGTAAGATGGACGCTCTATGGAGAAGTAAACAAAAGGGACCTTAATCAGGGAGACCAACATCACCAATTGTTGCTTCGGTCGCAACATCCCCGGTATGTAGGACAAGAAGCAACGTCGCGTCGAGGTAAACAGTACACCCCAAGGTACGCCTTTTAGCCCATGGTATAATAAAAGAAAAATTAATTATTTGCGGTGTAATTTAAACAGTAAAAGTATTTTTTCGGGCATAACCGCTAACTAAATGCAACCGTAGACACGTGTTTCGGACTTGTTAGTCCTCATCAGTACGGTATAGCCAAAGAGTAAGATGGACGCTCTATGGAGAAGTAAACAAAAGGGACCTTAATCAGGGAGACCAACGTCACCAATTGTTGCTTCGGTCGCAACATCCCCGGTATGTAGGACAAGAAGCAACGTCGCGTCGAGGTAAACAGTACACCCCAAGGTACGCCTTTTAGCCCATGGTATAATAAAAGAAAAATTAATTATTTGCGGTGTAATTTAAACAGTAAAAGTATTTTTTCGGGCATAACCGCTAACTAAATGCAACCGTAGACACGTGTTTCGGACTTGTTAGTCCTCATCAGTACGGTATAGCCAAAGAGTAAGATGGACGCTCTATGGAGAAGTAAACAAAAGGGACCTTAATCAGGGAGACCAACGTCACCAATTGTTGCTTCGGTCGCAACATCCCCGGTATGTAGAACAAGAAGCAACGTCGCGTCGAGGTAAACAGTACACCCCAAGGTACGCCTTTTAGCCCATGGTATAACAAAAGAAAAATTAATTATTTGCGGTGTAATTTAAACAGTAAAAGTATTTTTTCGGGCATAACCGCTAACTAAATGCAACCGTAGACACGTGTTTCGGACTTGTTAGTCCTCATCAGTACGGTATAGCCAAAGAGTAAGATGGACGCTCTATGGAGAAGTAAACAAAAGGGACCTTAATCAGGGAGACCAACGTCACCAATTGTTGCTATCGCCCAGGTATGGCGCACCTGGGCGATGGTCGTTAGGTCGTTAGTGCATTCCGTGCTTATATCTTCAGCTTGCTCAGATATCTTTGCTATCTTTGGTGAGACTTGGGAGACTTTGGAGAGAATGGCGAAAAGCAAATATTGACAAACAAATAAAGATGGCAAATATGCCAGTAAAACAATATTGCACAAGAGTTTATCTTTGGTGAGACTTGGGAGACTTTGGAGAGAATGGCGAAAAGCAAATATTGACAAACAAATAAAGATGGCAAATGTGCCAGTAAAACAATATTGCACAAGAGTTTATCAAGGGAGATTTAATCAAAAACTGACCTCAAGTATATTATTATTACCCATAGTGGTGCCTAGTGGTTTTTTGGTTGGACAGTTCGTACAGAAGTTTGTTTTCTACAGTGTGTCCAGGAAAATCCGCACCATATGGGAAGCACTTTTATTATCCATTTCTCAGAAAATTTTATTCTTTATGAAAGTTGGCGGTAGGTCTAAAATCAATAATACCATCATAAGATCTTAAAAACATCGCACCTTGTACCGAGTGTTTAAAAAAAAGTTAAACGCGCATAAGAGTAAAGTACCTTGAATATTAACATTATCGAAAAATATTATTTGGGAATGTTGCTTAGAATTAATAATTACGCTCAGATTTGAAATCACAGCCACCTACGACAGAACAAATTTTTTTCGCTTCCTTTTTAAATTTCCACTATTTGAGAACAATTTTGTATCTGCTAGTGATTTGAAATGATTCTCCTTAAACAGTTTCTTAGATATTTGTTCAAATTTCCTATAATACTCGCTATTTTGATCAAGCGCATCTTTAAAATTATTGCAAAAATTACTTTTTCCTTGGTGCATTTATGATTTTTCACCCAGTAAATATCAAAATGTCATGCAATACGCAACACAGGTAAGTAAAATAGCTTCCTTTGACTTATTATTGGTGATTGGGTGTGTGCTGATAACACAAATTTACCAGCTGTTCACGTATTTGTATGGTATACACCTCAAAAAAATGACGAATCCGAAAGGAAAGCATAGCAGCGTCATGAAATTGTTTTATGAGTGTGTATACTCCATGCATTTCCACAATGACTACTAATTTTTATGGTTTACCTGTGTGTCATATGATATTTTGATATTTACTGGGTGAAAAATCATAAATGCACCAAGAAAAAGATAACTTTTGTAATGATTTTAAAGAAGCGCTGGAAACGCTGTCGAAATGGCGAGTATTATAGGAAATTTGAACAAATATCTACAAAACCGTTTAAGAAGAATTATTTTAAGTCACTAGCAGCTACAAAACCCTTCTCAAATAGTGAAAATTTAAAAAAAAGCGAAAAAAAAATTTTCTGTCG
>OZ020224.1:14332555-14365055 GCA_963971325.1 Aphodius granarius | reverse complement strand
CCAACGATGTAGTCGGAAAGTTGGGTGAGAGCTACCCCAGATGTTTTGTTGCACATACGAAACTGTAGTCGTATTAATACAGGTAATGCGTCTAGAATTAGGATTAAGTACAAGAGTGAATATCTATTGGTATCTGAAAGTCAGTTCTTAAATGCATTGTCTGCCTACAAAGTTCGCTAGAAAATGTCGTATCAGGTACCCTGAAAAGTTCGGCGTCACAGACGACCACAACAGACCTCCATCGAAGTCACAGAGACCATCATGTCTTAAACTAAATCACTAATTTGACATCAACAATGCGAGATAGCAACCTGGATTGATTTGTTTTTGCGTTGCTTATATGGCAAACATTGAAGCTTGACATAATAATAGAAAGGGGTGTTCCTTTCTAAAGTGCAACATTGTTTTATGTTTTGGGGTTATATTATGTATTATCTATATATATTTACCCTAAAATTTGATAATTAGTTTCAAGTTTTCTTCAATTTTCTTACCTTTCTGTCTGGAAAAAATAGATCCTATCAGCAGTTCAAAAAAAGAAACTATCAGCATTTTTGTATAAATTTAATTCTTAACAATTGAATTAAATGTTTTGAACAAGGAAAAAATATTATGAACAAAAATAGACGTGATAATCGATACGTACAAGAATTGTAGTAGCGTATTTTAATTTTGAAGGTATTACGTATATCTAGTATTAATTCACATACGCAGATTGACACAAGATAACATGTTTTGCCTCTTTATGTAGTATCCTAGAAGAAAAGTATTTTAATCGACGGAAAACAAAATTTCGAAATTTTCACGAAAATATGCATTTTGAGGTCACCTGAATCGATTGCAATGATTTTTGGAAAATGTATGTGTGAATGTGTGTACGTATGTTCGTGAACACGATTGCGCCCAAACAGATGACCGTCGACCGTTTGCGGACGTCATTCTCTTCGTAGCTCTCGTACTGTTACGTACTGAAGATGCCTCTTGCTACAGAGTGCGAAACCTTGACTAGTTTATTGTCATTGACGCGGTTTCCTCCCGGAAATTTGGAACTTAATGTAGTCGGAAAGTTGGGTTGGGGCCACCCCGGATTTTTATCAAAAGTAACTTCCTCTGTAAGAGGGGCTGCTTACAAGTCGATAGCGGTTATTTACTATTTAGTCTACTATATACTACTTTCATGGACCAAATGACGTTTTATTGACCGTTTCCATATAAAGCGATTGCAACTTCAGAAACGGTAATATTTGTGCTGCTGAATAGAAACTTCAATAAGTGCTGCATCGATAAAATATAACAGAGAATAGGGCTCAGTAACAATGACATTTATCTTATGTCACTGCTCATTGTACCAAAGAGCTTCATTTATGTCCACAAATCCACCAATGATAACAAATGTTTGTGGCGATGAAAATTTCCTATATTTTTAGATGAGCGTTGTTTTGTGCGTCGTATACAATATATTGCACGACAGTAGTGCGTCGTATACAATATATTGCACGACAGTAGTATTTTAATGACCATGCGACATGTGTAACCATGCAATTCAAATAAGTACAACAATATCTAAAGATATAACATTGAAGAACCTACTTTTCTTTATTGCAATATCGCATAAGTACTCCCTAGAGGTACTGACAGAAACGGACATATGTTAGTCAATTATTTTTTACTTACCGTTCTGACCATCGCGACTAACACGGCGGTGTGAACTTTCTAAAGAATGCAAATTGTTCATTAAAACGGTTTGAGATTTTGATATGACGATTAGTCTGATTAATGAGAATTTTCATCAGTAATTTATTCAGTGCGGACATACTAATTTTCTGCAGCAATTATTCATTTTTCTATGCTGGCACGCGTAAAGAGTAGGAACCACTGGACAGTTGAGGCGGAATTCCATGTAACGTAGCTCAGTGGAGCTCGATCCAGATTGGGGTGGAGATGAATAAAAGGCACACTGGTGTTAAAGATGTGGTATATTTAAAATACTGGACACGTGAAGCCAAGGCCTCCCGTGTCGACTGTCACACAAAAATACAACTGACCCTCAAGTACTATTCTTTACTGACTGAATTATGGATTGAATCCCTTGCTACTCCGGTCTGTGGCTTTTTATGCTTAGATTTTGGGTCATGTGCTGTGATTTGCAATGCAACTCATTGTACCCAGATTTTATGTCGGTCTACTAATAACACAAGTGCCGCATAAACGTCTAGAATATTTCTATATCTATTTTATTTCCCATTTTAATTCACTGACTTTTAATCACTTTGAAACAATAGGAATAAAATGATTGTATGCTTACTTCTGTAATTAAAACCTAACACTATTTAGCTATTGGACACAAATGATTTACATGATAATTGATGTTAATGTTAAATGTTTATGATCCGAGCAAAGAAAAACACCACACGAGTACATTTTCTCACTTCCGAGGCCACAGTTGAAGCCAATCAGTGTAACTTTTTAGTCGCCATTTAACAATTGGGAAATACCCACGATTACATGTGGTGTGAAAAAAAAGCCCAAGCCTGACTCATTGTCGACTTCTTCAAATACTGGATGGATTCGCTGAGAATGACTGCGTTCTTTATTTCAGTCTTTATAGACAGTCTATTTGGCCACTAATTTAATGACTTAAATCTTAACCTACTAGTTGCTAAATTATTAAATTAAACGGTAACACTCAAAGCAATAATACATTGGTAGCTAACGAAAGCAGAGTTGTATTTCATGCGTTACATTAAAAACTAAAACTGTTAGTAAACTTGAATTTGAACATAAAAAGGTTTGATCCATTTAAATTACTTTTGGCAGTGAAAGAATTTAAACGATAAAAGTTACATTACTTTAAATACCGAAGCGAGCGAGACAAGATGGCTGCATCCCTTACATTCAACACGTCCCGTCTGTTCATCATCATGGTAAAGAAACCGAAGAGAGAGTGATATTCTGTGGGTCCATTACGAACTGCTCTTATATGGAGTGCAAAATCTTTATTCTTGAATTTTAAATGCTCGCTAAAGCATCTACTCGAACTACCCGAGTTCTTTTCACCCACATTGTACAGGCTTATCAAAAGCTCTACACATTTTTATGTTAATAGATTCAAAATTAAAAAACAAACATTCTATCTAATTACAATCCTATTCCAATTCCTAACATTTAACATATCTTGCGTTCGCATTTGGGGAATGTGAAACGAACTATTTTTTTGAAAGGTGAGATTACGCACAGCATATCCTAAACCACGACATCCAGATAGAAGAAGTCTGCAAAATATTATTAGACAGGCTGTACAGACGGGAAGTGTAAAATATATAAAATCTGTTATTAATAATTCGGCCAACGGAAGAGAATGAAATGGCGTGCTATTATCAGTAATTGAACATTCTTCCATTAATCAACGAGCAGTCAATGATGTAGTGGGTGTAAGTGAAAGAACCTTTCGACAAATTTTAAAGGACAACTGTTTCCATGCTTACCACATCCAGTTTCATTAAAAACTCGTCGAAACAGATTTTTAGCAACGTTTAGAATTTTCCAATTGGCCTCATGCTAAACTTAAGAACAGTTTTGACTTTTTTGATAAAGTTTTAATTTCTGATGAGGCCACCTTTCTCAAAAATGGATTTGTGAATCTGCATAACTTCCATTTTTACTCAGAACACAATCTAAGGCTGTAAATTTCGCACAAACTTTAGCAATGGTTGTGACGGAGGACATATATCTACGTCACGGAGCTCCAGCACATTATTCGTACATATCAGAGACCTTCTCAAATCAATGGATTGGAGGAGGAGGAAAACTGGTCTTCCTCCTCCTCCAATCCATTGATTTGAGACCTGGCCTCCTCAATCACCCGGCTTAACAAAATTAGATTTCTTTCTGTGGGTTAAGTTCGTTCTTTCCTCGAAGAGAACGGGAGACATATCGAACATCAGTTCCAGTAGTTTCAGTTAATTTTATGAAATAAATTATTTTCAAAAGACATTATTAATTAAAATTAATGTTTTTATGAGGAAATATGAATTCAGTGTGCATAACTTTTCAAATCTTAGAAACTGGGATAGGGTTGTAATTAGAAAGAACGTGTGTTTTTTAATTCTGCATCGACTGACACAATATCATCAAAAATAAATGATCATGGTGTTACATTTAATCAATAACTGAGCTTTAGAAGGCAGGAGGTTAGCTGCAGGATCCTGTGTATTCAGTATTCTCAAATATTTTCGTGGCAACCAAAAAATACTTAAATAATTTAATTACATACTTATTTGCAACGAGTCGCTACACGGTTATCTGTATCTGCTAGCGTTTTTTTTTTGCTTCAATCGAATAAAAAAACGAAGTGTCGAAGTTAATACGTTAAACACATAATGTACAAGAGGTTTGCTTTTCAGTGCGTGGTTCATTTACAATTAAAATTTCACACACTCTCGTGATTGTTCTCTTGTCTCTAAGGGCCGGAAAGCTCAAGTGTAGAACCTGTAATGAACTTCCAAGGATGGCCATTTTAATTTACTGCTCCACTTATAAAGCAACTGCCAATTATATGTTGGACAAATTACCAATGACCTATTTCACGCGACTTATAAATTAAGGATAGTATCTATAGTGAGTTCCTAGAATCTTACTCAACAATAATGTGTGAAATATAAAATATAGTAAATAATAATGTATAGAGATTATTATTTTGCCACTGTAAAAGCAATATCATTCCATTTATATCACTGGAACGATACAGTCCTTAGCGTAAAACTATTTGTTTACCGTTTAATTTATGTTAATTTACGCACCTACCGATATTACCGATATCGAAACATTATTGCGAATGTTTCGATTCGACATCGATATAGCTTCGATATTGTTTCGATATAACAAGAACTACAGCCTATCAATCACAAATAAAAAAATCTCTTCGTAGTGGAACAAGAATAATCGAGGATAGTTTATAAGTTTGAGAATTGTTTATTTTGTAATACGAAGAAAATACCTTGACGCAACACACGAAGCCAAAATATCTATGTAAAAAAGGAATGGAAAATGGAAAAATGGAATGGGGACTAAATAAAGTGAGGTATAGCGATATCAAATCAACTTATCGACATCTCTCAAGCATTTGCTAAATGTAACAATAATTCGACAAGTTAAATCATCGATATGACGTTGCTATATCACTATATGGTGCAGAATAAGTTCTGGGTTTCATCATCTATAATCAGAGACTACCGAGGTCGTTCAAATATGCCGTGGTCTAATGCACAACTGAGGAAACATTTTGGTCTCCACGTACGTGCGTGATATGAAAGGATGAACGTCGTTTGGAGTGAGCCGGATGTCCGATATTACCAGACTCTGAACTTATATGATTTAGTATATTAGGACTATCAAAAGTTTTGTAATTTAATTATATTTCCTGCATTTAAACTATATGAAAATCGCATAAAATATTCAAATTGTACTTTTTTAATGCAAAAGTAATAAAGTCAAAACTCTGACTATGAACTGACTATTAACGAATTCAAGAAAAAAAAATCATTAAGTCCTGTAATCGAAAGACAGCAAGAAAATTACGGTTTTAAATTAGTGCGTTTAAAAGCTGGATGTTCTTTTCAAAGCACAGCAGCTGCTTCCGGAAAATAGGATTTTGAAAGTTCGATTTCTAGTAAGTATCTAGACTCGAGAGACTCCACCAAAAGTCGGACCATACTACTTAAAATGTCTAAACTGTATTAATTTTAGAACTTCTTTCGAATCTCGAGCAAACTTCGGTATACTAAGTGTGCTCTTAATACATTTTAAAGCGTTTTTATTTTATTCATTTTTTAGATAAATAAAACCACAACTGACTTTTCAAGTTCTGTCGATACAAACCGACTGAATTAACCGACGTTTGGCCTTAACTTTCTTTATATGCTATATTAAATTGTCAAATTTAACCATAACAGTCGTTCGTGCACTCGGTCAAAGAAAGATGCATGATGCCCGACAAGTTTTAAAATGCCACATAATACACAAGTTAGTCAAATAAATTTTAAGCGATTTTGTGCATAATTGGCTCTTTGTCACAGACCCTACGTACCTATTATATGACTGTACATTTATGTACAAATGTGTATCCCGGATGCCTATAATTTATTGACATGCTAGGGCGAAATAAACTGTTTTGTTGACACATAACCAACGAAACCTTCTACAATAAGTATTTCAGTTTCATGAAGCCACATCCATTCTGGATACCAATCTAATGTCAGTCATACAATAGAATAAATGTCATGTTATGTCAGTGATCACTGACGTACATAAAAATTCGCCAGATAATATTAATAATAACAATAATAATTTAGCCAAAATCAGTTCAATGCTCAAGGGATACATGTAACATTTGCCATCACCGTTTGTCAGCAGACGACGTTGTTTATTGTTGACCGCACCGTAAGGTTAAGTTCAGGCAACTGCAAACTTGAGTGCACGGGTGCGGATTCCTTGAACTTGTAGAAACGTTACAGTCAGCACAGTCGAATAAGCGTTGAAGGTCAACTTTTCTATGTTACTGTTAATTATTACTGTTAGGGCTCTATCTAGTGGATTTACGTCAGTTGATTGGGAAAGAAGGGAACTGGGAATTAGAGCCGTTCGGGTCTGGTTCATGCTGCACACGTAAGCACCGACTGATTTGGAGGATGAGGCAATTTGTTCAGTGTCCCAGCGATTCGTTAAGTGATTTAAATCCTTAAGTCCTTTCACGGTACCTCCGTTTTCACTGGCATTTTCGTCGTGTCAGAGCACGATTTATTGGATTCAGGACATTTTCCTTATTACAGCACACAAAGCCCACGGAGACTATCTCAGACATGTTAAAAAACAATTTGCTGTGAAACTATTAAGAACTTAGTTGTGTAATGTTGGTTCACTTAAGTTAAAAAACTACTGATGTAAAATTTATTATTTGTCATTCAATCTTAATATTTAAAGACAATATTAATCCAATTTTTGCGGCTCTCTGTTTATATTATTTCCCTTATGTGGAAATGCTATTTACTTCATAAACTACATAAATATATTGTCGCTTGTAAAGAATATGTGTTTTTTCTTGTGCTAATTTGCGTCAAATCAAATTGGGATAAGTAAGAATAAAAAACCTCTTTTCCTTTGTAGAAAAATATTTTAATGGGTACTAGTTTCGTCGCGTTGACATCATCAGCCCAAATGGTCAGAGTATAAAAATCATATATCATTCGTCACTAACGTTTGTATTGAGTGCATGTTCTTGTTACTTGTGATTTTTATACTCTGACCATTTGGGCTGATGATGTCAACGCGACGAACCTAGTACCCGTTAAAATATTTTTCTACAAAGGAAAAGAGGTTTTTTTATTCTTACTTATCCCAATATATCAATGCACCTTTGTACTAACATGGACAACTTCAAGATCAAATCAAATTGTTTATATGTAAATTTGTCTTGAAGTTAGCTAAGTTATTTTGATTACTATGTAAGCTATTATATTTATTTACTCGGCGTAAATCATCAGTGCGGCTAGCCCAATGGCCAAAATTACTAATAATACAAAACATTGATAATACAGAATTTTTTTTTGTCTCCCTTGTACGTTAGAAACTACTGGATATATAAAAAGAACATTATATCAATAACACCCATTTTTATATTTAATGCATGTGGGTAGCTTTTTGTAAATGTACAATTACGTAAGTAAATTCTCAAATCCCAATTATCTTGAAATTTTGCGTATTTAATAATATGTTTTTCAATATTGTATTTTCATGCAAATACATGCAAGAATAGGCGAGACTAGTTTACATAGATGTTTTTAGGTAAATTGCACCGCAAAAATGATGCAAACATTTTTGTATGGTTTTGTTCTAACGCAGTATTTTTACTTTTGGTATTTGGCAATAAAGTACTATTTCATAAATAAAAGATTAAACATTGTAACAATTTGCCCCAATCTTCCCTACATTAGGTTGTCCATTACTTATACCTACCGTAAGCATATCTAATATCTGACCGATATAATCTGTTTTATAAGGCAGTTATTATAAGAGTGTTTATCACCAACAAAAAAAAACTTTTAAATACATTATTTATTTAGATATATGAAAATAAGGTAACAATAACAAAAATACAAAATAATTCTCAACATCAGAAATCAGTTAATGTATAATAAAATATATTCTTAATAAATAAAATTAACAGTAGGTAACTCAAATAAAATCTGTCACATTTGTGTACTTACAAATCAAAAATAAACAATATTCATAGTAAATAATAAAATAAAAATAAAATACAGGTACAGTTCACATTTGTGAACTTACAGATCAAAAATAAACAATATTCTTCTTAGCGAATAATAAAATAAAAATAAAATAAATGTGTCTATACATTGGACGGTTATATTAATATGTTTTGTCCGCTTAATAATAAACAAAATGTTTAGTAAACAAAACATTAAAACTAATTCAAGGTATATAGCTAAATATTCATCTATTTGTTCTTGCACGTTAGGCTTTTGTGGCACTTTGAATTACACAAAACTTTAAGTTTTTTGCATTTGCAGCGATTAGACTTGCATTTGCCACTACAATTGCAGTGCTGAAAATCCTGCCCCCCTAAATTTTATTCCCTGCGCGCGCATTCTCTCAGACTTATCTCAATGTTTGGAACTTCATTTAGTAATATAAAACTTTCCTTGCAGGTAGTAAAATCGTTCCTCGTATAAAATTGGTTTAAAATCCCATGCTTTGTTCCAAGCTTATACAGGCTTTGATTTTCAACTAGAAATTATTATGGCAATTATATTTCGGCTATCGGCCTTAGCACGATCAACTTCTGGGGTTCTTATTCGAATACACTCAACTACTTTTGCTACCGGAAATTTAGCATTAGAACGCTTCAACATCCTTTCTGCTTGATTTTCGAGTGACTGTTTAGCAGAATCTCGAATTTTTCTTCGAGTTGGGATTCTTGTTCATCGCGCTGCTCATTTTCTTCAACTCCAACATTGTTTTCTTCCTCTACTAAGTCAACCGCATAAGTGATACTACGTTGTACATCACCGTCATCCGCCAATATCGGGATTTGAGGATCCGCATCACATTGATCATTTAAAAGTGCTTCAAGTTCTTCACTTGTGCTTTAGCTTTACATCCAAATATAGCTTCATATGGACTGCGATTTATTCCAGAGTAGTGAGCTCTGTTTTTCATGAATAGTATAAATCTTAAATTATCTGACCATTTAGTGGAATTGTTAGTTTCTAGCCATGTCGACCGCATTTTTTCTATGTCTTGGTTCACTTTTTCAACTGAACCGTGGGACTGGCTGTGTCTTGATTTCCCGTGAACAATTTTAGGCTCATCCCGCATACTACAAACTTCTTCGTTAACTTTATTTGCGAATTCTCGGCCATTGTCACAAATGGAAATCAACTTCTTCGGCTCGTTTACATTTAACGCTCAAAGTTGGACAAATTCTGTTAGATGGTCTTGGTGCACTAAAATGAACTTATAATCGCGATCTGCCTGTGACTGCATGTCAATTAAGTCCACCTGACACCTAGAATTTAATTCACTACTGTTGATAGGCTTAACAAGTCCTTTTCTCGGAATGTTCATTTTTTTGGCACGGTTCACAAAGATTTAAATAAATCATGATTAATTCAACTGTAATGTTCTTGTACTTGGTCTTAAGTTCCTTTGTCATTCTGGTTCGCCCGCCGTGTCCGATTGAAATGTGAGTTTGGTGTAGTATTTCGAAAACCTCTTCGATAAACACATAATACATAATCGCATCTCGGTCGTTCTTGGCAGGAAAATTTGAAAAAGAAGTGAAAAAAAAAAAATTCTGTCATAGGTGGCTGTGATTTCAAATCTTAGCGTAATTATTAATTCTAAGCAACATTCCCAAATAAAATTTTTCGATAATATTAATATTCCAGGTACTTTACTCTTATGCGCGTTTTACTTTTTTTTAAACACCCGGTACATGGCGCGATGTTTTTAAGATCTTATGATGGTATTCTTGATTTAAGACCTACCGCCAACTTTCATAAAGAATATAATTTTCTGAGAAATGGATAATAAAAGTTTTTCCCATATGGTGCGGACTTTCCTGGACACACTATATATATATATATATATATATATATATATATATATATATATATATATATATATATATATATATATATATATATATATATTGTAGCATCACCTTAATGCAATATCGAATTGAAATATATCACATTGACCACAGCATGCTGAAAATTATTAATAATAACCGGTAATTATTAACAATAACCTATTTATCACTATGACCGTAACATATACATTTTGATTGTAGAAATAAACGTTATTAGGCGATCCATTTGCAGACTAGGAAGACATGAAAGTACTTTATCCGTGTTTATACAAATACGTACATAAAGGTTTCCTTATGGATATGAGTAGGTATAGATACTTTGATGGTATCGGAACATCACTAGCTCTGCCTACACAAAATTGCAGAATTGTATAAGGCTTCGACACTTCAGTGTATCAACGAAATAGTCGGGTAGTTTGATCAAAGCCACACCAGATATTTTTATTTAATTTGAAATCCTGTTTTATTCAAATAAAAAAATATTATGCTGGCGCCTCCACCTAAATAAAAAAAGCTGCGACAACGAATGGAATTAAAAAAATATTTTTCAAAATGCCTGGGGCTTGACAACAGTGTAACATTACTATATAACATTAAAAAATCAATAAGAATGGACCTCTATAAAATGTTTAAAATAAACGAAATTTTTGCAGTCTACTTACACGACACGTCGGCGTTCCATGGCTTCATATACACTTTTATCCATAATTTTAACGTTAACCACACTGACTGTAAGCGGCTTGGTGTACCATGAATTAGAGTTCAGGATACTGTCGTTTACTTTTCAGATTGGCCAGAAGATGGATACATAAATCCGATATCGATTGCCAGTACAATGCCAGCACGAAGTGAATGTGCCAGATGGAGACATTTATATACACAATACACATACATATCGACAATCGTATTCCAGAAATTATTACAATGAATTCAGGGGACACAAAAACGCTTATTTTCCGTGAGATCCTAGTTTTGCCGTCAATTAAAATACTTTTTTTCTAGGGTACCAGCCGGAAATAAAAATCACTTCTACATCAACTATATACCTTCTTCTATTTTAATTCTACTTTCAATGTTGTCCACACGTTTAGACTATTTTCTTTCGGGTTCACTCGTTTAGCGCGCTTTACGTTGTTTCGTGCGAATCAATACTTACGTCTGTTTCATCATTCTAGGCTTCTGTTGCTCCATAACACATGAAGTAGCTGAAATCGTTACAGTAAAGCTAATCATTGGAATAGATAGGTTTCCGATATTGATAATATTACCTTAACTAAATGCCTACATGTTTCACTATAAAAAGAATGAACGTCCCCTGTACACAAACTAGAATATGGAGATACTCATCATAATGTAAAAAACTTTTAAGCGGTAAGAGCAAAACATAATTAGGAAGTAATTATAGAAACACATTCAGTGGATCTACCTCTCCTCCCGGAAATCAAGAATTAGTATAAGTTAAATAGACGCTGTTGTAATTAGAAAGCATACGCAATGTTCTGTGACTTTATATTAGCAACACTGCGAATATAATAAATTTTTCTTTCTTTGTACAAGACGATAAGTTCCAAGGCAAAGCAATAAATTTCTCGAAAATAATTTATGGTGATCACGTAAACGTCATTAAATAACTTACCAAAGCAAATTACTCGTTAGAAGGAAAAGCACATATATCAACGTAGCCTGAATTATTTACTTCGTGATATTTTCCCGAGTAACCTGGAAGTTATTCATCAAATATTTATGTGACGCTGTGGTAACTAGCGATGCACATTCATAATTAATTATATCGCTCATGTAAATGAACGTAATTTGAACAACCATTGCAAATATGTTGCGTGTTATTTGTAGAACATCGGCAAATATAGTTCACACATACTTTTAATATATTTTTAAGCAACAGGAATTCATACAACGTTTACTAAAATTCTTATTATATATTGTAATGATTGGGAATTTCAGCTGCATACATATTTTGTTTTCATAGTAATTTGAGATAAATTGGTCTGTGATGCCGGATATGTGAACAGTGATACTGTCTGACCTTTTCACACGCATGAGTATGATTTGTTATATTTTTCAACTTAGAAGACGAGTACTTTCTTGTTTATGGCCCAAATCAGTAGGGCCCTTTCGTTAAGTGTTTTGTGTCTCGATATTCTGTGTGTGTTGTTTGCTTAATTATAAATTATGGCATCGTGGACCGACATAGTTTATACATGAGAGATAAAAGTTGGAGCCACAAAAATGACGAGAGAACATTCGATATTCAACAGTAGAGATTAACAGTCGAGATTCGGCATTCTACTTGAGATGTAGTCGATTTTCATTTATTTTTATAATTTAAACTTAGTGTACTCTTTTGTGTTTTGTAAATGGTAAGCTGATTATTATTTCCTCCTTTGTGTTTTCAACTTCTTTATGTTTTATTTACGAAAATCAAACAGCTCCTCTAGATAGTAATTTTAAGGACGAATTAAGTTGCCTCTTTTACATTTTAGTGTTCATTCATTTATTTGTTTTTTTTATAGTTAATAAATTTGTTATTTTGATGAGAAGAGTTTTCTTTTGAGTTAAATATCAATATGAGTAGTTCAATTAATTTTGCCTGCTAAAATGCTGCACTGGTCCCATTGCAAGAACCCACGTGCAGAGCGAGTGTAAGAGCAATAATAATGGTGGCTTATGTTTGGGGTTGTGGTATTTAGTTTAAAATGTTCTTTTACAACATTTATTTAATCACAAACCAAATTCCAAGAACAAACGATGCCATCTATTACAATATTGCGATTAATAAAAGGACAATTGTGATCAGAATGGAAGTTCTATGTAGATGTAATTTTAATTTATACCTCCAAAATAATAATTAAATAATTATGTATGATATAAGTTGTGTGTATGACGTTTAACTAGTAGGATATTTAGCCTTTAGGAATAACGCCTCGACGGTCACGTGATATGTATAGACAGCAATGACATGTACCGCTAGAGTTTTCCTAGTTCTGTAATAAATACCAAACTCTAGAGATAGTGGTTTTATTGAGAAGTTACACACAAGTAATACATGGTGTCATAAGTGTCCGTGGATCAGTGAATCGCCAGTAAGATTCATGATTTTGGAAAAAACAGTGCACAGCATGCAAACATGGAGTCCATATACAACCCGCCAAGAAACCTCTCGTTAGATGGAAATGTAGCTGAGAATTGGAAGAATTTCTCTCAGAAGTTTGACTTGTTTGTCGAAGCCGCCGATTTAAGTAAGAAGACCGAATCCAAGAAGGTAGCTGTGTTTCTTAGCCTAATTGGAGACGACGGTTTGGATTTGTTTAATTCATTCACGTTTGAATCAGGAGAAGACCCGAAGAAGCTCAAAGATGTAAAAGCAAAGTTTGATAGCTATTGTTCACCAAGAAAAATATAACAATTGAACGTTTTGTGTTCAATAGCATTATACAAAAGGATGGTCAGTCATTTGATTTGCTTTTAACAGAACTTAGAAAGGCTGTGAAGACCACAGGATATACAGATCAAGATGAGATGATTCGAGACCGAATAGTCATAGGAATAGGGGACAAAAGCACACAAGAACGGTTATTAAGAGAGCCGGACTTGACATTAGTAAAAGCAATAAATTTGTGTAGATCCACAGAAACTAGTAAATCACAGGCAAAAGCTCTACAGGCTGAGTGCAGCGTCAGTGCCATTAGAGCAAAACCGAGACCAAAAGAACCATGCAATTTTTGTGGCTACCAACATGAGCCAAAGAAGTGCCCAGCTTATAATAAAACGTGCGCAAAATGCAAAGGCCGAAACCATTTCGCAAAAGTTTGCAAAGCATATGTTAAAACGGAGGATCAAAACCGACAGCGGAACCCAAATAAGAAGAAGATACATGAGCTTTCCGAAGACGCTAGTAATGAAGAAGAGGATGAAGAACACTTTTTTTGTGAATTCCGTAAGAAAAAGGATTAACTCTGTAAATTCAACGTGGACCCAGGATGTAGTCGTAAGAAACAAGAAGATAATGTTTAAACTGGACACTGGTGCAGAAGTTAGTGTATTGCCGCTCGAAATATTGAAGACATTAGGATCCCGCATCCGGGTAAAGACAAAAGTAGTTCTGATTTCATATGGTGATGTAGATTTTAGGATAAAACGTATAGGTGAAATAATTTTAAACTGTACAGTAGGTAAGCAAACAGCTGACATATTATTTACTATCGTTGATGTAGCTAACCAGCCACCACTGTTAGGTTTGGATGCTTGTGTAGGTTTAGATCTCCTTAGACGCACAAATTCAATCTCAGTTAAATTTGAAAATTTAGAACAAGTAACTAGACAATATCATAGTGTGTTTAATGGACTTGGAAAATTGCCGACAAGCCACCATATTACGTTAAAAAGTGACGCAGTGCCCAAAATTCAGCCGTTCAGGCGTATACCATAGACCCTTCATAGTAATTAAAATCAAAGCTTGCAGATCTAGAATTGAAAGGGATTATTCCTCTTGAATTGGATCAATCCTCTTGTTATTGTAGAAAAGAAGAACTCTGATTTAAGCCTGTGTTTGGACCCTAAACAATTAAATGACTCAATTAAAAAAGAACATTTTTTAATTCCGACAGCTGATGATATATATTTTGTAACGCACCTCCTGGTACGTGCGGTAGAGGTTGTCGTCACACAATAATAATCTTATTGTTATCCCTTTAAGAGGGCAACTCAGAATGTTTTCTGCCAGGGTTCACGGATCATTTAGAAATAACAGCTACAGGAGTTTAAACATAAAATTTTATTTCCAAAACACAATTAATATACATATATACACACAAGAATACGGACGGTACGAACAGTAACAGGAATAGCTGGTCGCCAGCACAGGCCAACTGACCAGGAACGGAAAACTGGGTACGGGAACGGTAACAGGAACGGGGGTCGTCAGCATAATGCGAACTGACCGGGAACAGGAACGGGGGTCGTCAGCATAAAGCCAACTGACCGGGAACAGGAACGGAGGTCGTCAGCATAAAGCCAACTGACCGGCAACAGGAACGGAGGTCGTCAGCATAAAGCCAACTGACCGGGAACAGGGATGTCGATCGCTAGCACAAGCCAACTGACCGAGACGGGAAACTGGGAACCACTTACAATGGTCTGTCGGTGTAGGATATTGCTCCGATAGCACTAGCCACCTGGAACGTTGTCCTTTCTGTATTCCCCGCTAGGCATTATCGCCAACTGATAGAATACCCTGGTATTCCTCCGCTAGCACGAGCCAACTGGAGGAACCCCCTGGTATTCCTCCGCTAGCACGAGCCAACTGGAGGAACACTCTGGTGTCATACGTGGGGTTTTGTCTTTTGCTTTGGGTTTGAGTAGAATAAACGGTTGTATATAATATAATAAACAGATGGCTCACAGAGGGTAGCACAAAGTTATTTGTTCAGGAAACGTTTTGACCTGATCGGGTTTCGAGGTTGCTTGTGAATTGTGAATAGAGGTTTTTTTTCTGGAAGTTGGGATGCTTCCTAACTTTGTGTAGCCGGACACAGATGTGCAAATGTTTTTGGTTCTCCAAAATTATGTCCAAAATTACTAGCCCATTAAGAGATTTAACAAAGCAACTGAATTTGCTTGGACAAGTGAACATAAACAGTCACGGATAAGTTTTTTTAACAAAAGCGCCAATTTTATCATATTTCATCCCCAGTTTACCAGTAGAAATAGAAACCGATGCATCAACAGATGGCCTAGGAGCTTGCCTTATGCAAGATGGTCATCCGATAGCATATGCTTCACGTAGCCTAACCGAAACTGAAAAAAGATATGCCCAAATTGAAAAAGAAACATTGGGAATAGTGTTTGGAACAAAGAAATTCCACTATTTTATTTATGATACTAAAAATATTCAAATCATAACAGATCGTGCACCTTTGGTGACCATTTTTAAAAAAGAATTGCATTCCATAACACCCAGATTATAACGTATGATTTTACAGCTATTAAAATACGCCTTAACTGTAACATTTAAACTGGAAAATATATGTATATTTCGGATACACTCTCTCGTCCGTTTTTGAAAGATAAAACCACTGATGACAAGGAATTAAATTATGTGGTACACTCTGTAGCACGTCACTTACCTATGTCGGAAACAAAAAAACAACTGTTCAGAGAAGCAACAAAAAATGATGCAGAGTTAAACATGATCTTAAAATATGCTACCACAGAATGGCCGGAAAACATCACAATGTTGCCAGTAAACTTGAGAAAATATTTTAAATTAAAAAATCAAGTATTCATGGGTGCTGATTTGCTCTTTTTCGGAAATAAATTAATTGGACCTCAAACGTTGAGATCGGAAATGCTAAAAATTATTCAAGAGGGACATCTTGGCATGGACAAATGCAAATCACGTACAAGACAATTGTTTTATTGGCCCGGTATGTCCACAGATATAGAAAATTATATCAAGAGTTGTAAGATTTGTGAAAAATTAGCTCGTAAGCAATGCAAAGAATCTTTAATTTCTTATCCATTAACAGAAACACCGTGGCAGAGACTAGGTTCGGACATATTTAGTTATGGTAACAAAAGCTACTTAGTAGTGTATGATTCTTACTCTAATTGGCTAGAAATTTTACCTATTAAGGACAAATCAGCTAGGTCTGTCGTGAACCAACTGAAGATGTTATTTGCCAGATTTGGATCACCAGATATATTAACTTGTGACAATGTGCCTTTCAATTCATATTTATGCAAGTCATTTGCAAACGAGTGGAATTTTGAGATAATCACACGAAGTCCGAATTATCCAAGGTCCAATGGGCTAACAGAAAAAGGAGTATCAATAGCTAAGACCATTCTTAAAAAAGCACGAGAAGATGATACAGATATTTATGTTGCTTTAATGCAGTACAGGAACTCTCCTTTAAAAAACATGCAATATACACCCTCACAGCTATTAATGAGAAACAAAACTACCCATTGTATCCAATTTGCTGCAACCTGAGTTATGTAAAGATGTGGTTACAAGTTTAAGTAATAAAGTTAAAAAATACTCGCATAACTACAATAAAGCTACTAGAGACCTTGAGCCTTTGCTTCCACAAAATGATGTGACAGTATTTGATCATACTAAGAAAACTTGGGAACCTGGTCAAATTATTACTACACATAGCACTCCAAGATCCTATTTAGTGAGAGATAAAGAAGGAAAGGTGGTGAGACGCAACAGGGTGGGTCGATCTGCGATTATCGCTAAACAAAAGTCAGAGTTCACCTACATATTTGGAAGATGAAAACATTGTTAATCGCAATAATGTAAATAACCCTGAAAATGTTGTAAATCCTGAGAATGACACTGTAAATTCTGATAACATGACATATATAACAAGGTCTGGTCGAATGGTGAAACCACCAAAAAAATTAGATTTATAATAGTTTTAAAGTGTATTTAAAAAAAAGTATTTGTTTTGATTCTATTGTATCACTGTGTACAAGTATTTCTAGTTTTTAAGGAAGGAGGATGTATGATATATGTTGTGTGTATGACGTTTAACTAGTAGGATATTTAGCCTTTAGCACAGCAATGATATGTACCGCTAGACAGACGATACACAATGTAAGGTTATGTAGTGTTTTCCTAGTTCTGTAATAAATACCAAACTCTAGTGATAGTGGTTTTATTGAGAAGTTACACACAAGTAATACAAATTAATTTGTCAACATTTTTCTAGCATATCTTCATATTTGTCTTTCAATGAACAACTGAAATCTGGAAAAAGACATTCTATGATGTGTGTAATAAATACAAGATATGCCCAAATTGAAAAAGAAACATTGGGAATAGTGTTTGGAACAAAGAAATTCCACTATTTTATTTATGATACTAAAAATATTCAAATCATAACAGATCGTGCACCTTTGGTGACCATTTTTAAAAAAGAATTGCATTCCATAACACCCAGATTATAACGTATGATTTTACAGCTATTAAAATACGCCTTAACTGTAACATTTAAACTGGAAAATATATGTATATTTCGGATACACTCTCTCGTCCGTTTTTGAAAGATAAAACCACTGATGACAAGGAATTAAATTATGTGGTACACTCTGTAGCACGTCACTTACCTATGTCGGAAACAAAAAAACAACTGTTCAGAGAAGCAACAAAAAATGATGCAGAGTTAAACATGATCTTAAAATATGCTACCACAGAATGGCCGGAAAACATCACAATGTTGCCAGTAAACTTGAGAAAATATTTTAAATTAAAAAATCAAGTATTCATGGGTGCTGATTTGCTCTTTTTCGGAAATAAATTAATTGGACCTCAAACGTTGAGATCGGAAATGCTAAAAATTATTCAAGAGGGACATCTTGGCATGGACAAATGCAAATCACGTACAAGACAATTGTTTTATTGGCCCGGTATGTCCACAGATATAGAAAATTATATCAAGAGTTGTAAGATTTGTGAAAAATTAGCTCGTAAGCAATGCAAAGAATCTTTAATTTCTTATCCATTAACAGAAACACCGTGGCAGAGACTAGGTTCGGACATATTTAGTTATGGTAACAAAAGCTACTTAGTAGTGTATGATTCTTACTCTAATTGGCTAGAAATTTTACCTATTAAGGACAAATCAGCTAGGTCTGTCGTGAACCAACTGAAGATGTTATTTGCCAGATTTGGATCACCAGATATATTAACTTGTGACAATGTGCCTTTCAATTCATATTTATGCAAGTCATTTGCAAACGAGTGGAATTTTGAGATAATCACACGAAGTCCGAATTATCCAAGGTCCAATGGGCTAACAGAAAAAGGAGTATCAATAGCTAAGACCATTCTTAAAAAAGCACGAGAAGATGATACAGATATTTATGTTGCTTTAATGCAGTACAGGAACTCTCCTTTAAAAAACATGCAATATACACCCTCACAGCTATTAATGAGAAACAAAACTACCCATTGTATCCAATTTGCTGCAACCTGAGTTATGTAAAGATGTGGTTACAAGTTTAAGTAATAAAGTTAAAAAATACTCGCATAACTACAATAAAGCTACTAGAGACCTTGAGCCTTTGCTTCCACAAAATGATGTGACAGTATTTGATCATACTAAGAAAACTTGGGAACCTGGTCAAATTATTACTACACATAGCACTCCAAGATCCTATTTAGTGAGAGATAAAGAAGGAAAGGTGGTGAGACGCAACAGGGTGGGTCGATCTGCGATTATCGCTAAACAAAAGTCAGAGTTCACCTACATATTTGGAAGATGAAAACATTGTTAATCGCAATAATGTAAATAACCCTGAAAATGTTGTAAATCCTGAGAATGACACTGTAAATTCTGATAACATGACATATATAACAAGGTCTGGTCGAATGGTGAAACCACCAAAAAAATTAGATTTATAATAGTTTTAAAGTGTATTTAAAAAAAAGTATTTGTTTTGATTCTATTGTATCACTGTGTACAAGTATTTCTAGTTTTTAAGGAAGGAGGATGTATGATATATGTTGTGTGTATGACGTTTAACTAGTAGGATATTTAGCCTTTAGCACAGCAATGATATGTACCGCTAGACAGACGATACACAATGTAAGGTTATGTAGTGTTTTCCTAGTTCTGTAATAAATACCAAACTCTAGTGATAGTGGTTTTATTGAGAAGTTACACACAAGTAATACAAATTAATTTGTCAACATTTTTCTAGCATATCTTCATATTTGTCTTTCAATGAACAACTGAAATCTGGAAAAAGACATTCTATGATGTGTGTAATAAATACCATTATCAAGATAATAATATTATCCGAAAACTATAGAATATTACGAATTGGTAATACAAACTGTATTTTACAGTAGTTGGTAAAACTAGTTCAACTAAAGTTTCTTTATTTTGTCTAAAAATAGTTTTATTGATTTAGTATCCCTCATTTACTCATAAGGATTACACGATGTAGGTTTTCTGATGAGACATAAGTATAAAAATAAGAGCTAGAGAGTATTGAAACAAGCACAAAGATTGCTAAACCTAGTTTTCTTAAGGAAAGAATTCGATTTCTTCAACGATTCCACGTTAACAACACCTTGACCCAGTTGTCGTTCCTATGCAAACTTTTCTTCAAATAAACACAAGTCTAAAACTAAGTTCTAGATTTCCGGGAGAAAACCGCGTCAACGACGATAATTATCGTCGTAGTCAACGTTTCGCACTCTGTTGCAAGAGGCATCTTCAGGACATAACAGTAAGACGGCTACGAAGAGAATTCATTCTCTTGCATGGTATTCACAGCAGATTTCTTTAAATGGTCATATTTTGTAAACTATCTCCTGATCTGCGCACGTTTGTGAAGTAAAAGCCATTATGAGTTTTATTCACACCTTGAGCCCTGTATAGGATATTATAAGGGGACTGTTCGGGTCGATAGGCAGGTCAGACCAATCAGTGATAACGGAGCACCTGTTCGATTAAAAAGGCGATAACAGAAGCTCTAAAATCATGGAAATGTTCATATTCTAGACAAAGTCTCCTGCAAAAAATCATGTTTTGCACAAATCGTCATTGGATGTACTTTTATTGGCATCTAAAATTGTTATAGTCCCAAAGCAAATTTTGGTCCCGGTATTTGAAAATTCTGAAAAAATCATCTAAAAATTGATGTCGTTTTGGTTTCTTTTAAGTACTAAATTATATACCTTAAGAATATTTTTGCTCAAGTGAACAGACTGTGCACCTAAAAAGTAATAATTGAGAAAAATAAACGGGGGTGATGTGATTTATGTTATGGTATAAATTTCTGAGGTGATCTCAATCCATAAGACTTTATGATTGCATCAGGAATAGATAGCTTCAAAAATGAATTTGGGATTAAGAAATAAGAAATAATTGATTGATGTAACTACAATACATATGTTTACATAAGTCAAATATCCAATACATAGTAAATGCTTTTGCTGTGATTAAATTGTAGGAAAATTGAAATTCATGAATTCTGCTATCGTGTAAAATGCTTCTTTTATGAGGATGTTCTTGATTTTTTGTTTAAATACTCGTAACGGCAGTTGTCGGTAAGCTGTGGGAATCGCGTTGTATAGCTTAATTGCTGTATAGTTTGTGGTGTGCTGTGCTCGGCAAATACGATGTTGTGGCAAAACATTGTCACATTTGTTGCGAGTGTCATGGCTGTTTACGTCGCTGTGAGTGATGTAGTTCTGTTTATTGGCGTGCATATATGTGACGGCCTCTAATTATACAGGCACGATATGGTAAGTATTTTTGTATTTTTAAACAGTTGTTTACAACTTTCTCTAGGACCTGCTCCCACCAATGCCCTGACAGCACCCTTCTGACTGAGATGAATTTTGGATGCATGAGGAGATGATCCCCACAGCAATATACCGTAGATGGCTCAGGCCTGGAAGCAGCTGTAGTAGGCTGCCTGGACCGCCTGATGAGTTGCTATGCTACGCATTCTCCGGATCAGGTAAGTAGCTGTTGACAGCTTTTTCAGTAACCCATCGACATGCACATTCCAATTTAGATTTGCAGTAATTGTAAGTCCAAGAAATTTTATAGTTGTGTTCTGCCTCTCTTTGTTTGTTAACAGTAAGGATTGAGTTTTGCTGATGTTAATATTGAGTTAATTACTTTCAAACCATTCGCATGCTTCGCCGAGGACTACATCGGCTCTTCCCAGTAACTCACGCCTGTTCTTGCCTTTTACAAGTAGCGATGTGTCATCTGCAAAGAGGCCAGTGCCATCCGCGGAAACGAATGCTGGCAAATCATTTATGTTTACTACAAAAAGTATTGGTCCCAGGATCGATCCTTGTGGAACTCCTAGCATTACTAGTCTCCAATCCGACAACACTCCATTCCAAGAGGTCGCTTGTTCTCTGTTGCTTAGGTATCAACGAAGTAGGGAGTTTGCCAAACCCCTTATACCAAGATGTTCCAGTTTTGAAAGCAGTATCTCGTGGTCGACGCAATCAAAGGCTTTACTGAGGTCGGCACATCTCATCATTACCTCGCCGCCCTCGTTAAATGCTTCCGCTATTTCCTCAATCGAGTTCACCATCGCCGACGCTGTGGATTTGCCTTTTCGGTATCCATGTTGGGATGAGCTAATTGCTGCGTTCTTTTCTAAGAAGTTAACCAACCTCGTTTTGATGGCTGTCTCAAACACTTTTGATAGCGCTGGCAATATTGCTATGGGTCGGTGGTTGTTTGTGCTGGCCTCATTTCCGGATTTGTGTATTGGTACTATCCTAGCTGCTTTCAACTCTTGTGGAAATGATCCTGTTGCAAAGCAGTGATTTATCGCGCGAGACAATGGTTCCGCAATGCTATCTCCCAGCTGTTTGATCAAGCTTACTGATATGCCATATCGATCCACAGTGCTCTTATTTTTTAAGTTTCTTAATATTATTTTTACTTCCTCTGTGTCAACGGGTGTTAGGTAGAAGGATTTATCTATAGATTTTTGATGCTTCAATAAAGTTTGTGCTTCTAATGTTGGCCCAGGAATGGCTTTTGATAAGTTCTCACCAACTTGGCTGAAGTAGTCATTGAACTGGTTTGCTGTTGGACTGCTGTCAGGCTGTGGATTCGATGATTTTTGGTTCATTTGGAACTCGCTCCGTATTACTTGCCATATCGCTTTGCTGCGATTATCACTGTTACAAATATAATCTGTCAGATTTCTTGCCTTTTTTTCTTGCAGTTTTTGCCTGTATTCCTTTTTGTATTTCTTGTATATTTCTATTGACTCTGTTGTTTTGGCTGCGTCTGAGATTGTGCTAAGAACATCAAGTGTATGTTTCATATGGGTCAGCTCTGGTGTCTGCTGCATCATTTTACTATTCCTTCGGCTTTTCTTGTTGCTGATTGTCGTTTCTGGAAAGCAGTGGTTGAAACCTGTCATGAAAGCGGTGTGAAAAGAAGAATAATCGGATCCCACCGTCCACCACTCCAGCTCCAGTAAGTATTTTTTAAATTTAGCTATACTATTTGCATTGATTATTCGTAATACTTTTCTAGGCTCGCACAGTGGAGGAATAGCTTCAATCCCTATAGCCATGCTCTGACCAAGATGATCTGACAGATGTGGGTTTATTGTCGATGCTTCATACATCGATGTGTCGGTGAAGACGGTATCGATGCAAGTTGATGACGTATTGGTGATCCTGGAGGGATCTGTGAAGACTTGAACTAAACCATACGTTCTAAACAAATTACGTACTTCTGTTGCTTCTTTGGATTCTTGTAAAAAATTGATGTTGAAGTCGCCAGCAACAATCACATTGGTTTTTCTGTATGTTTGATTTACGTGTGCCAGAAATAGTGCGATGTTCATTATGAATTTCTGAAAATTGCCAACAGGTGTGCCAATTACGATATTATGCTTACTTAGATATACTGCAGTTAATTCAACATCCTTTTCCGCACAGTATTTGTCCAGGTTTGGAATCACCTCTAATTTCAATTTCTTCCTCACAAGTATCAACACTCCTCCGTATTTGTATTGTTGTCTGCAGAAGGACGCTGCTATTTGAAATTCTGGCATGTTTATGCATTTCAGGATATCGTTGTCCAACCAATGTTCCGTGATGCATACAATGTCGAGACTTTCGGTTTCTGCAAAGTATTGCAAATGGTCTAGTTTGTTTTGCATAGATTGAATGTTTATATTTAGTAAATTTAGCTTTTTTGCTTTTTTTACCTGTGGTTGTGCCACATCTTCTTTTTGTGGGATTAATTTTTGATCATTGGGTCATTGGGTCCATTATCTTATCTCTGTCGTTCGCTGGAACAGTGACTTTGAAGGAGGAATATTGCTCCGGCCATTTAGCAATCAACTTTTCACATTTATTTCCTGGAATTTGTTTATTTGTTAAATATTCTGATAGCTGTTCTACTGTTAGGTCTGGTTGTAATCTACATACATGGAAGGAGGTGTGCCTTTTCACTCCGAGTATGCTTCCCTCATCACTTACACCCTGTACCGTGTTTTCAAAGTGTCTTGATCGCCGGCGTCTTATTTCTTTCCAATCGCCTTCTCGACCTGCCTTGTTTTCCTTGTTTTCTGTTGGTATTTGCTTTGATTTCGTTTTACCATCCTTCTTAATGTTGTGAGAAAAGATGTTTGATGATGATTAGAACGCATTTATTACAAATTAATACCCAAATAGATTGTTTGCAAGTAAGTCTTGCGGCTTGAGTCACTTCCATCAATGATAGCTAGATGTTGGTGAGAGTAACATCATCTCAGTTTCTTAGCGTAGCCCTTTTCAATAAATTTCCATCTACAAATTGATTAAATAAAGCGTGTATTTTATGTTGTTAAAATATAAATCATTCAATACAACACAGCGTAATGATGGTCCTCTTTTCATTTGTTCAGCTTTCAAGTAAAAAGTAAAATTCCACAGTTTGGATTGGCGAGAAACCTCGAAAACAATTCTAGCATACAGCGTGCCGATGCGAGGCGAGGCATGTTACACCCGGTGTAGCTGAAAACATTCGACCGGCAGACATAACGCTCCGATTAATTAAAACACACATTTGGCTGCTGGATTACCCACCCGCTGGCGCTGCGCTGGTCCCCAGACCGTCGACTCTGCGTGGGGAACTTTTTACTCGCTTGGAACAACTCGCAGTGGGTCGCAGAACTTTTAACCAATTTCGGTAAATGTGTAGCTGACATTGAACGATGACTTTGTTGTTTTGGCGAGGAGTATGTGGACTAAGATGGATAATATATATTATGTTATAAACCAAAAGTAATACTAAGGTAGACGTGTCTTTTTTTTAAGTCCATCTACTTGTAGTTTATGAAACTAGAGAAGATGAATCTAGTTGATACTGTATATTGTAACGTAGCTCCGTTTGTGCTGGATCGAGATCAGGGTGAACACTAAAATATCCGGCGCATCCACCATTCAACTTAGCTGAGTTTGATTGGTTCAGATCAGGGTGGAGATGAATAAAAGGCACAGTGGTGCTACTGATGTAGTATAATTCAAGGCCTCCCTCGCGAATGTGACAAAAAATAACTACGGTATATCTGATCTACATACTACTGATTTACTGAATTAATTATTGAATTGACTCCTTACTACTCCGGTCCATTGTTTTTTATGTTCAGATTTTGGGTAATGTGTTGTGATTTGCAATGCATTGCACCCAGACTCTATGTCGACCTCCTAGTAAGACGCTGACGCTGCACCGTGCGTCAGAGTCTTCGGTAGGTGTACATCGAAATGTCTTGACTTAGCATACTCATCTGTCGTCCTAATTCCTATTGTAGATTAATAACTTTGTAACAATATCTGACAATAAATCCTAACGCTTACATACATTTTATTACAGACTAGCAATGTAATATGCTTCAAACCATATCCTCCTAGAATCTCGAAAGTAATAATAACAGGAAACGAAGCAAATCGGGCAAGAATTAAAATAACGCAGGTACATATGCACCAATATATGCAACACCAGACAACGAGATAGAAGAATGTTATGAAAGCTTAAATATTGCACTGTTAGAAAATAATTGCAAGTGGACCTCGGTCGCTGGAGATATGAACGCCAAGGTGAACAAAAGCAGAGGTGAAAAAGATATGGGCCAATTTGTAGTTGTCAATAGAAACAAAAAAGGATAAAGAATGTTAGAATTTAGTGAGGGTAACAATATGTTTGTCATGAACAGCTTTTTCCAGAAACCAGAAAACCAAAAATGGACATGTCCAAATGGAAAAACTAAAATTGAAATTAACTTTGTGATAACAAATAAAAGATATATAATTACTGATGTCGAAGTGGAGAAGAAAATAGATATTGGCAGCAATCATAGACCAATTGGGGCACAATTGAAAATAGAACACAGAGACAAAATTGATGAACTGGCAAGAAGATAGGAATCGGATGGAGAGTATTCAATAAATACAAATCAATTTGGAGATCGACAATCGATATCCAGAAAAAGATGAAACTTTCTGCAGCCCCAGTAAAAAAATCAATTGGGTTTAGGTCCGGAGAAAGGGCTGGCCACGAAATTGCACACTGGTTGAATTTCTTGCACTAATTTCAAATAAAAATTCTCATTTTTTTGACAGAAAAGTAGCAAATGTTGTACCTTTTTGAAATCCTAACTAAACGGCCCGTTTAGGTAGTAGAGTATACTTTTTCTGTAATAAAGAGTCAAAGTTAAGTGACAACATTTTTTCAAACCAAAACTCAAACAAACTACCTTATTTTTTGATCGATTTACAAGTGCGATTAATTGTACCTTTATTTAAGATCATATTAGCAAAAAATCGCAAGAGAATTAGGAAATTTGTTACCACAGTAACTAAAGATGTAAAGATGTTGTAAAGGATGCAAATTTTCTACTTATTTGAAAAATGCCAATTATCACTCAACTAAGTGAAAGAGATTTTTTTTACTATTTTTCCCAAAACGTAGAAGAGGGTGGCCTCTCTCCTGGTGCCCGCTTGACGTTGAGTTTCGGGACACCTGTGTATATGTCATGTGCGCGACGATATGTACATTGTACAGTGTAACTTGTTATATACTTGTTGTTCGATTTGAAGTTTAAAATGTCCTGTATCCTTATATATTATAACTAAAGTTTTTAGTTTTAAACATAAAACAAATTGATGGATATAGTAAATGTGATATATTGTGCATAGAAATTCTAATATGTTTGCTTAGTTGTAGAATATTGATTTGTAACCTCTGTAACTATCACCAATAAACTTGACTTGACTTGACTTGACTTGACTTGACTTGATATCCGCTTGACGTTGAGTGACGTTGAGTTTCCTGACAGTCCGTAATGCATGTTATCTTGAGCTGCAAAAAATGCGTATAAGATAGTAGAGATTTTTTATCATCTCGTTAATTAAATATTAAATGCTGGATGTTTAGTTCTTACAACAGATTGTCAAATAGGCCTCAAGTTTTAATTAAAACTATTTATTATCGTTATTTCGTAGATAACCTATACATGGTAACCGAATATATGACAGTTATATACAGGTATGCACATTTCATGCGCAAACATCATGATTTTGATGACAAAACGTATTCATTTATTGTTTTGGAGGAACTCAAAAACTAGGCTTATTTACTTTTTAGTTCCCGTCTTATTACTGATTGAGTGATAATTGAATCACCTATACAAGCTATCAACATAGGGATTGGATTAAAATATCTAACTTGGTAATTAACTGAAATTATATTCTAGTCTTCGGAAGTTCTAAGCAGTTTAGCAACGCCAGCAAAAGGATCAAGGTTCATGGGCGTGCAACATAATATTTAAATATGTCGATGTAACCGTTCGGAAAAGTGTAATAACTGACGTACGTACAGGAACCACTTGGCGTATTCGATCAATTGGACTTGAGGCTATTTTACGCTATACTACTTTCGTCTTTTTCTAAAAAAATTTTTAGTAACTAGAAAAAAGTTCTAAAAAATAGTATGGTTGGAAATGCCGTGCTATTATATTTCTAAACAGTGAAAAGGATTTTTTTGGGCATAACCGCTATCTTAAATGCAACCGTAGACACGCGTTTCGGACTTATTAGTCCTCGTCAGTACGGTATAGCCAAATAGAAAGGATGGAAACTCAATGGATAACTCAACAAAAGGGACCTTAATCAGGGAGACCAACGTCGCCAATTGGAGCTTCAGTCACGACATCCTCGGATTGAGGATAAAACGCAACGTCGGTCGCGCCGAGGTAACAAGTACACCCCGAGGTACAACCTTAGCCCAGGTACTATGAAGGAAAAAGGATTATTTGCGGTGAAATCTAAACAGGGCATAACCGCTATCTTGAATGCAACCGTAGACACGTGTTTCGGACTTATTACATAGCGTTCACAATGACGGAGCGGCTACGGATCCCATCACGGTTCGGCCGGTAGTCATAGCAACTAGAAGGTTTTGTATCAACAAACTTACAGATAAAATTATAAATATTCATATGCAATATAACACTGCAAGGCTTTGGTTAAATGTTTGCCTCTCCGTTACTCCACAGTTGGTAGACGTTGAGCAAGAAATGCTACGGATATATGTATAAAGAGAGTAGACAGAAAAATTCCCAGAAACACTGCGATGGTTTACAGATAACTTGTATTGAAATGTCGTAAATATTGTTTTATTTTTCGTATAGTCAATTTCATTGAATTATGTTTATTTGCAGATGATATTTTACTGTAAATGATGAATCACACTGCAATGGATGCACAGGAATGTACATATTAACATGCAATTATAAAGAAATGTGACAAAAGAAAATATGTCCCAAAAGAAGCCCAGATATGTTTTTGATTTATTTTGCAGTGCATTTTTTATCCAGAATCTTTTAATTATTATCTTTTACATCAAGATCTACAAATCAATATTCTGTAAAATATTATGGTGATTCTTTACAACAAAATTATAATTGATAGTATGTACCTACATACTACTACTCTGTAATAAGGAAATAGGTATATCGGTCAGTATTATGTCCGAGCTATGTATTAAAATGTAATGTGAATTGAAATTATACATTTATTCTGCAACACTGTGTTTTTATTTATTGTAACTTCAAGATCTTTAAACAATGTTTTGTTAGAATTCATGCAGGGTAATTTCAACAAAATAATAATTAATAATACCCCAACTACCAATTAATTTGTAATAAAAAATGAGTATAATAAGTACTATCTATTCAGTATGTTAAAAGTTATCTTTGTGATACAATTGAAATGTATACTTACCTTGTTTATACACATTGAAAGGATAATTATTGAATGATAAATAAACTAAACAACAATCAACGTTATTATTATTTATTATTATTAAAAACATAATTTTAAACTAAAGACCACTACTGAAAGCAGCCTTCAAAGAATGTTCAATTATTTTTGTCAATATATTATTGGACTAAGAGAAAACAATCTACAAATGTTTTAATAAAAATAAAGTTGTATGACAAGCATATTTTCATAACAATAATAATTAATGAACAACAACTATAATATACAATAAAAAAGATGCCCGTTAACACCCCATCTGCAAAGTAGTATCACTTCGGTAGCTATGGCTTATTTCTGCGTTCGCACCTTGCAGCTTTCAACCGATGTACACATCATACACATGCACGTCGGTAATTATATATAGTATGCACTAATGTTCCTGGTAATGAAGTCCCTATCCAGATGTAGCTTCACAACATCACCAAGCCGACATGTTTGCTGACAGAATGCATGGAGACGGTGCATTATTATCCTAACAATTGCTGTATGTCCATTTCAGACTGTGATTCATCATTTCAACTAAAATATTAGCTGCAAATAAACAATTCAGTTAAATATAGGTACTCAAAAAAAATAACAATATTTACCATATTTCAATAGAAGTTGTCTGAAAACCATCGCAGGTTTTGATGTTTCTAGGGATTTTTCATGGACTTCCGCCAATTTCTTTGTACATATATCCGTAGCATTTCTTGTTCAACGTCGACCAACTGTGGAGTAACGGAGAGGCAAACATTTAACCAAAGCCTTGCAGTGTTATATTGCATATGAATATTTATAATTTTGTACGTCACTTCAAATGACGACAATGTATGCATTCAGGGTGTTCATTGAACACATGAGCGTAGATCTCAAGGTATAAGTCAACTTATAATCTTCGATACTTCAAGCATAATCGCAGGCGTATACCAACCCTGCACTTTCTTCAGACGTAGGATATGTGTCCATACGATACAGAACTATAGTACGGTTTACTGCGACTAATTATGGATCGTCCATGCTTATTGTTGTTATCTTCTTGCAACAGTATAGTTGTCACAACCTGAATAATTGTTACCTGAAACATTCACATACATATTATGGGTGGGTTGCACAAACGCCGTTGAAGGATCCTCTAGCTATTGGTCCGCTAAGTTTAAACTCACTTGGCAACGTCGCGAAATACGTTAAATGTCATATTGGTAGAGAGCGCTTTAAAGTTAACCTCACTTTCCGCGTATATTGGTTAGTTTAGTGTTTAGGCGGTATGTCGGGCAAGCAAGTGAAAAGAAGTGGAAAAAAAGAAAATGTTAAATGTTTTAAACAAAATTTCGACATTAATCCATTAGCCACAAATTTCAAAATCATTTATCCAGTACCAGTAGAATAAGGAGACAGAAGAGGTCATTATGCTGATTCAAGATCGATACAGCAGCTTTGCATTCTCTACGATAATTTAAAGAGGATAAGCCAGAAATAACATGCAAAGGAAAATGTATGGTTTCAATTACTACGTCTTATCATTTCTAATATTTATTTTTTTAGCAAAATGAATATGAAAATATACCACAAAAGCAAGAATTGAGTCATCTTAGTCATCAAGATGTTGTAACGTTTAAAAAAAAGCAACGATGGGAAAAGTATATCATTATTACATTCTTAATAATGTCGTACTAGAGAAGACACCTATTCGGTGGAACTGTAACAGACCACTGCGTTAGTTGCGGGTCTAAAGCAAGGCGGAATGGCAAAGACACAAAAGTCATGAACAACGGTGAATATTATGATGTTGCCAAGGCATCTAAATGTAGTGTCTTCCCAGGGACGCTATACTGCCTGTAACCTGGTGTATTATTCGATTGATGGTACTCTTGTGTACATTTAAAGCAAGAAACACTATGCCGGTTGCGCTTTCTGTTCCTATTTGTTGCCGGAGGCAAATAACGTTTAAACTAATACAGAATCTTAACAACAACAGCGATTGAAAAATGAAATTGCAACGTGAAGTCCATATGATCCAGAGACTTAAAGAAATTCTGATTCTGCAAGGTGCGGCTACCTTATCTTCATCAACGTTTGTTTTTAACTCTGATGTGTAAATTATAATTGTTTCTTCATAAATAAACGGAATTTTACATATTTTTTTCTTTTGTAATTTATAATTAATATTATTGTACAAAACATGTGTAGTATTCCGGCAAACAAACACTAAACCATACTAATCGATGGTTTTTGACCGATGTTAGTGACAGATCAACTGATTTAGTGGATCATCATTCCTTAATCGGTGTTTCTGCAACAATCAAGGCAGTCACTTTCCGCTTAACTTAAATGACGTTAACTTTTGAAAGTTTTCTACAACATTTAACGGATGCTTAACTTACGGTATTTAAGCTGCCACTAAGCAATAGGTGGCGGTTCTGCAACCTACCATTATTCTTTAAGGGTTTGTTTTCTATATTACTTTATTTTTTAAACTCCAATGGATCATTTGAAATTATCTAATAGATTGCCGACACCTTCACTAAACCATGCTAAAAAAATCCGTTTATTTGTAAAGAAACAATTACAGTTTACACATCAGAGTTAAAACTAAGTAATTATGAGGCTATCGTGCTTTATTTACCTATGCACTTAACGGATATTTGTGTAAAACAAGCAGTACAACGTCCCTTGGGAGAAGACTATGTTATAATGCCCTAAATATAAGAAATATAAGATAACACGTAATCACTAATTATTTTTCTTTGCCGCTTATTTCCGGCACATCCCCTTTAAATTATTGTAAAGAATGCAAAGCTCCTGTACCAATCTTGCTTCACCATAGTGGTTTCGTCTGTCTTCTTATTCTACTGGTACTGTGTTTAATTGATAAATGATTTTGAAATGTGTGGCTAATGGATTTATGTCGAGGTTTTGTTTATAAAATTTACTGGCAATGAAGATAT
This sequence comes from Aphodius granarius, assembly GCA_963971325.1. Taxonomy (NCBI): domain Eukaryota; kingdom Metazoa; phylum Arthropoda; class Insecta; order Coleoptera; family Scarabaeidae; genus Aphodius; species Aphodius granarius. Next base: position 14,333,125 of record OZ020224.1, on the reverse strand, counting down.
CCTAAATCAATGTTTGTTAAATACTACATACATTTATCGGTACAGAAGAATTGTAGGATAAATTGTACCAACACTTTCAAATATTTCATAAATTAGCCCTGAGATTTGAGAAATACCATGATGTACACACAATGTTATTAGTGGTTTAATTATGCTATTCACTTTTACAGAGACGTTTGCTTCTGGAATAAGGGGTAATTTAATGCCCTTTTCCTCTTTCCATTTCTTTACCCGACATACGCGCGAAAAGTGAGGTTAGCTTTCAATCGCCCTGCCAATGTGACATTTGACAAATTGCGCCACGTTGCCAAGTGAGCTTAAAGTTAGAGAACCAATAGCTAGAGGATCCTTCAACTGTGTTTCTGCAACCCGCCCTATGTCTATACACAGAAGAAATAAAACTTACCTCGCACCATATCACACACAAATCAAACAAGAAGTCTCATAACCTCTACCTCTACACATCGTATCATTGGTTATGTTTATGTGAAACGACCGTCGCTGTCAGGGCCCGGGAGAACGAACGGCGCCCCATGCGCATTAGAAACGTACAATATCAACTCAGCTTAA
>OZ020224.1:14182555-14327555 GCA_963971325.1 Aphodius granarius | reverse complement strand
AATGTTATATGCGTCTTCATCGGGATTTATCCGATTTTGGCCAACCTAATATCAGTTCATCTTCCAGTGATTTTAAATATGTATACTAATTTAAATAAGCAACCAAACGAGAACACCGGTTCTTTGATTATTTTTAAGAACAACAACCCATATTTCCTATCACATAATTCTCGTTAACATGGAATACGAATACTGACAAAAATTATAATAATAACAATAATAACAAAAATACAAATAATGTAGATAGTAACAGAAATAAAAAATAAAAGATAACATAGGTCAGCTCTGTAAGTATGTATGTATCTTCAATAATTCATCACCAATTTAACGAAAAATAAATCTTTACTTATCAGTCTAGATGCTCTTGAATTTGCTGGAATGAAATAAATTAAAACTGGTTGAAATATATAACTATGCCAATCTCAATTTTACTAATATGGTATCACTCATACATTCTAAAGAGCAGTTTATAATTTGCATTTCACACTAGCATGTGCCAATTCGTTCTTTGACTATCATACTTATCTACTTCAGCAAATAAATACGTTTTTGGAGAAAATTGTCAAGGTAGTATTACAGTTTAGCAATCTGAGGTAGGGTCACTAGTCCGGCTAGGAAATAGAAAAGATCAGAAAAATCATACAACCAGTTCCGGAATTTGGTTGACAATGGCAATTACAGAATACGGCCATAAAATGGGCTGATTCCCCAAGCGAACTTTTCTCGCTTAAAGGAAGTCCGAATATTAATCAGATGGAAATAACAACGTAACTTTCACCAATCTAAATGTTCGTATAATGACTGTATAATGTAAACAGCGGAAGAGAGGGGTCCTATACGAGCTGATTTGCATATTTTGGGGACGCAAATTTTGTGTGTGTCGTCGAATTGCCTTGTTTGTGGCAGTCACCCCATTTAAATCCCATAACTTTTTGTTTTCTATGGAAATAAGGATGAGCAAAATGTATTTTATAAGGGGATAGTTTTATACCGGTTCATATAGCTTTCTTCCGCCATTTAGGAGTAATCACATCGTGCGTATCCAGTGTGTCATTAAACAGACGTGGCGAAATCACTCGACTTGTTTTTATAGTGAGCAGTCTAATAATATCAACTAGATTTCAACCCAGATTTCATTTCATTTAATTTTTTCAACCCAGATTTCTGGAATTAGCTTTTTAATTCTAGGGATTCATCTGAAATGCGAATTACCCGTATATTCAGTCAAGCAAGCGTATAAAATACAACCAGTGAACTAAGGCAGAAACATTTCAAAAGAAACGAAAGATGTATGGAGAAAATTGAACGAACTCGCAAATAGATTTATGCCTCATTGATAGCAACAGAAACCACATCCACAGAATTGGTAGGAGTCTTTTCAATTTCTGGTGGCATTGTGACAAAATAAAACATGTTAATGTTTAGGATCATTCCGTCGGTTTTTTTTGTACCGAATAACAAAATATGTTGAATAATTTTAGACAATTTTGGCCATCTAAATAATATTGGGTTATTTCGGTTACTTTTCAACAAATCTAGACCATCTGGGACACTTTTGAACCATATTTGTTATATGTTTGACACTCGGCCTTTCATAACATTGAACCATATTATATCGAAAATTCAAACTAGTGTTGATCAGGGTGTTGGTGAAGTTGGTGGTGAGGTGCGTCGTACAAGGGCAAAATCCCGCAAAGAGAAGAGATAGATAGTTCAGGATTACGGCCTGCGGTAAAGTTAAGTGTACTGTGTTTTGCTTGTTTTCTTGTACTCTGCATCTATTTCATTTTTTCTTCTTCTTTTATATATTGCACATACATTGCATTTGATCTTTTGCGTGGTATTATACCTGCATACCGCTTTTTTAAATTAACGTTTTTGCTACCTTCTAATTCTACGTGATATTTGTCGATAGTACTTCTATATTAGTGTTCTGGTTCTACGATCACTGTAACGATAGTTGTTTTTTTTTTGTAATTGTAATTACATATTTCCACGTGAGATTTGTTGATGTTTGTTGACAGAAGTTAATATTGTCTTTTTTTTCTCTGTTTCACAATTTTTTTTCATTGTTTGCCACTTTATATATATGTGTATAGTATACTTTCATTTCCTTATCTCTTTTTATACCCTTGCACAGTAATCAATTGAACGTTGCCTGGTAATGAAGATTGCGCATCTAAACGTACGTTCAATTATCAATAAAATGTTCGACCTGGCGGAACTTGTTGCGGCTGATAATTATGATGTATTTGGCGTGTCTGAAACCTGGCTGACCGGTGTTACTGAGGGACTTGTAAGCATTGAGGGATACAATTTTATCGGGGCATCCCGTGAAGTCAGGGGCGGAGGTGTTGGGTTGTTTTTGAGCCGGAGACTTAAGTATCGTTTGGTTACTAGACATATATGTCCTGATTTGGAACATGTGTGGGTGTCTGTTTGTGTGGATGGTTTGCGCTTTGGTATTGGCTGCCTATATCGCCCTCCTAGGGGCAACTTTGATAACTTCATGACTCTTTTGGAGAATGCTGCTTCTGAGATTGTGCTTGACTGTGATCGTGTGGTGGTTCTCGGCGACTTTAATATAGATCTTCTAAACTTGGAGAGCACTTACTTGCCAAGGTTCTATGGGTTGCTGGAGACAATGGGGCTGCTGCAGGTTGTGGGTGAGCCAACGAGAGTAACCTCTACCTCATCCTCCTTGCTGGATCTCGTTGTTGTTTCTGACACACTGGATGTGGAAGAATCCGGTGTCATAGGCGTTGTTGCGAGTGCGACCGTTTATACACGACGAACTGCGATCGTGCTTCCGTTGGAGAAGGGACCAAGACCGAAGACGCGATTCATTCCCGCTTAAACAGAACATACGTTCAGACCTGTATATTATTATTAATAAATAATTAGTCTAAAGTGTCTTGTGTTTGCTAAAGTATTAGCACAGTAGTACCTAATCAGTACCCCACCTCCGACGATCTACAACAGCGTTCACCATCTGTCGGACCACTCCCTAGTTCGTTGTACCGTGCGTTCTCGGCTACGTAAGTTGCCGGGTGAGAAGAAATTTGTTCGCAACTTTGCGGATTTTAACTACGATCTATTTCACAATGACCTTGTCAATGCACCTTGGAATCTTATATTTGACCTAGAAAAGGTTGATGATAAGGTGGCTTTCTTTAACGATGTCCTGGTGGCTCTCTTTGGCGTGCATGCGCCGATGCGACTTATTAGTGTCCGTCGGCGCTCGCCCCCATACATTACGGATACGATCACGCAGATGATATCAATTAGAGATAAGGCATATAGAAAAGCTAAAACTACCAGGCTGGCTCCAGATTGGGAATACTATAAAACCCTCCGTAACTACACAGCGTCGACAATAGAACGTGAAAAGAGAGCGTACGTAGATTGGTTGGATTCGAGTATGAGGTTCCGGGAGCTGTGGCGTGGACTGCGTGCGTTTGGTGTTTGCCGTGGGGAGAATGGGACTATTCCGGAGCATTTAAACAATCCCGAGGAGATAAACCGATACTTCATTGATTCTGTTTCTGAGATCCGTCGGGGCATTGCCAGTGATGGGACAAATTTTCGTGCTTTCTTGCGCGCTGATCTAATAGGACCATTTAATAGTCTCCTTGAATTCGGAGCAGTTACCGAGGAAGCGGTGGAGGGGTTTTTGAGAGGTATCGGAACGGAGACAGCTGGTGAGGATGGTATTACGATACACATGTTAAGGCTTTGCTATCCGATTGTCATTCCGTTTATCACTCACATTGTAAACTCCTGTTTGGCCACTCATACCTTCCCGCACATCTGGAAGATGGCACGAGTTGTGCCGGTGCCGAAAATTGCCAAACCGCAGGGTCACTGCGATCTGCGGCCGATAAGTATCCTGCCCGTCCTCTCAAAGGTCCTCGAGAGGGCAATAGCTTTGCAGCTTATCCACCACCTGAATGAGCATGGACTGCGTGGCGACTTCCAGTCGGGCTTTCGGTCGGGATTTTCCTGCCAAACGGCTTTGCTTTGCATGACGGATGACTTTCTGCGTGCCCTTGACGAGGGTGATCTTGCATTGCTGGTATCTCTGGACTTTTCTAAAGCTTTTGACACCCTCGATCATGACACCCTGCTCGCTACTCTATACCATGTCGGTCTTTCGGAGTCAGCTATTGAGTTTTTCCGTTCATATTTGAGTCACAGATGTCAGCAAGTGGTCAGTGGTTCCAGCCAGTCTGAGCTTTTGGACGTAGTGTGCGGTGTCCCCCAGGGATCAATCTTGGGACCTATTCTCTTTAACATTTATGCTCTGCTGTTGCCGAATGTTTTGCGTGCTTGCAGAACTCACCAGTATGCTGATGATACCTATCTTTACCTTCGGTTTCGTAGGCGTGACTTCGAGGGTGCGATGCGGGTTGTTAATGCCGATGTGGACGCGATTGTGCGGCGGGCGGAGGAAATGTCGCTTGCGATTAACGCTACTAAATCGGCCGTTGTCATTTTCAGTCGACGAGGTGTGGACATTCCGGCGGACTTTGGTATTGTTTTGCGAGGCCAGCCGATACCGATTAAGCAGGAGGTAAAGTGCTTGGGTGTCTTGGTGGATAGTCAACTGAGGTTTTCTGGTCATGTTTCGGCTAAGGTGCGTCTTGCCTACCTGCGTCTGAAGTAGTTATACTCGGGACGGAGCTTTCTGTCTCAAAGGCTCAAATCTCAATTATGTACCAGTCTCGTCTTATCCTCTTTTGATTTTTGCGACATGGTTTACGGCCCGTGCATTAGTTGTTACGATCGCTCCCGTATCCAGCGAGTACAAAATTCATGTCTCCGTTTTGTGATCGGAATGCGCAGATTCGACCGTATAAGTCATACCTTATCCTGGGCGGGGTGGTTGAATATGTTTGAAAGAGGGATATTTCACTACTCTTGTTTCCTATACAGGCTCATGTCAAACAGATCTCCGCCCTACCTGTATGATAAGATAACATTTCGAACCGACGTCCACAACATAAACATCTGCCGCAAAGATATGTTAACCATACCAAGGCACAACACTACAATGTTTAAGGGTTCATTCACTTACCATGCGGCGACGGTGTTTAATACGGTTTCGGGTCAATTTGCAGCCATTAAGTCACTGCGTCGATTTGCTGAGGCTCTCAGATCTCATCTGCGCCGTCTGCAGGATCCGCCTGGTCAGTAGGATTGTGAATGGGGTTGTATGTGGAATTTGTTAGTGCTTAGTTAACAGAATTTCGGTTAATTTTGGTTGAGGGTAGTATTAATAACATCGCTCATGTTGTGCATATCTATAAGCGTTGGTTTGAGTGGAAGACCGAGTTGCGGTATTGCCGTATTCTTGAACTCACACCTGTTGTACCGGTCAGCGTTAGTTAAGCAAATTTAAATGGTTAAATTAAAGCTGTATATACTTACTGGCTATGGTACAATAAAGTTATTATTATTATTATTATATGTTTCTGGATCAATTGGGCTCATGTTGGAGAAATTCGGATGTTAGAAAAAAACTGAAACATTTTTAACAATTACGAACAATTTTTCATTATTTTTTACATATGTGGGACTTTCTGGTGATGATTTAAAATTATAGGCAATTTTATGCCACTTATAGACAACATCACACTATGTTCGACCACACCTGCGGACAATTTTTATCATTTTGGATTTTTTGTATCATTTTGGACAATTATGGATTGTGTTGGATATTTTTTTTTAATTTTAGCTAATTTTAAAAAATTTGCTTTACATTTTTTAATAAAAGTTTTGACAATTATTCAAAATATTAAGTTAGAGATGCTGCTCCTATATTGCTTCAAAAGCTGCAAGGACGCTTTATGCTGAACATTTTCTCATGCTTTTTGTTGCTCTCCACATAAGCACTTTCATTTTGACACAAACTGGATCTAATCGCCATCACCGTCATCGTCATCGCCTCCTCTGTCGACGAGGCTCAGAGCCCTCGTCATCTTCAACGGCACTTCCGGCTCATCGACGGCGACGGCGTCTGCTCCGGGTTGGGGCTCAGGCTGCTTAGGAGGTTCCGTCGCGCCTTCCTTCAGAGGTGGTGGTGGTAGGTTGTGGGCCGCAAATGGGTACCTATGTTTTCTCAGCCCGATTTTGTCAGAGGTTCCAGGACATCGAGTGCGTGTTTTGTTTATGCGTATGTTGACTGAGATTTTCTCGTTATTTATTTGTCGGAACATTGGCCAATCAGCGGCGCTGTATTTAAATGTCCCGATTGTGCGCGATCACTCGCCACGCTCACCGGCCTTTATTCCCACAGCCAGGTGGTCAGAGATCAATTCCTTCAAGACCGAGGTGTCCGAAACGTTTCTCACCAACGCGATATCAATCGTCGCGTCGGTGGGGCACCTCCATTATCGGAAAAATAAGTCGGGTCCCTCGGTTTCACAACTAAAACATTCAGATTGTTTACGATATTTGCGACATTAACACCATTTCTGTTATTGTAATGACATCCCCATGAGTAACGGCAAGCATTTAAATCTTCAACGAGGAGGACTCTGTTTTGCATCGTATGAGGACTATGTAAATCTGTTGACTGTTGTAAATCGCGATGATGGTTATCAGACGACCGAATTTTAATCGCCTGCAAATGGTTAAGATCATTGTCATGGTTGTGAACGAAGGTAATATCGTTTTTAATCCGCATGGCCACTCCGCACATATGTCGCGTATTGTCTTTACACAGGGTACAAATATTTTAAAAAGGAAATTGATCCGAATTGATAAAACTGGTCCCATAATGTGGATCTCGAAGCGATCCAAAAACTCTGCAAAATGAACTTATTTTATGAAACACACTATTGGCATTCCAATGTGCAATGGAAATCATAAGATGTGCTTCAGATCATCACAAAGTTGTTGGAGAACTTCGAGCTTGTGGAAACCATTTCGAATTTTCAATTTGTAGCCTAAAAGTAGACTTTATTTACTTTATGTTAGCCACTCGATTTTGTTCATCCATCTCTCTGACCAATGACGCTAAATCTTAATCCCTGTGTACGCTGAATCCTCCGTGCTGTTTCGCATATAGGTTGGCTTGCTGGGGCCCGATATTTGAACCAAGCATTTTTCTTCGGAAGTGGCGCAGGCACAAAGAACTGCGACAGTAACACTGGAAAGTCCTCCGCTTGTAGGTGAAAGTCCTTCCTGGTCGTCGCATTTTCTTTCCAACCGCGTGGTCCAGCTCGTCGGGCTAATGCCCTTAGGTACAACGTGTATGCCCGTACTATTCGCCGCGTATCCTACTCGGCAATTGATACAGACCAGTCTATCCCCATTCTCCTTGGCTTTGGGGCATTCTTCCTTATGATGTGGATCTGGATACTTCAGGCATCGAGGTGCCCGCCGTAGTTGTCACTTGCATGCCCCTGTAGGAGGTCACTTTGCGCGGGAAACTCCCGACGCGCGTGACCCTCTAACATGGTAGCGTTTTGGCCGAGCTTTGCGGTGTAGGGCTTTAAGGCTCCCGTATCAAGGTCAAACGTTATGAGATTCTGTTTCTCTCTTACATGCACAAACCCATAACGACGTTAGTCTGAGCCTATGGTCTGAGCGCTCTCTATCCCCATAACCTCTAGGAACGATAGATAGGTCCAGAAAGACAAAACGTGCTGCATCGTAAATCGTAATGCGTGGCCAGCATTGTCAGAAAGCAATAACCAATAACAGTGATGGCAAAGGTTGGAAAATCATCTGTTGAGAAAATAAATAATAAACGATTGTTTCAGAAACCAACAAGTTTAGATTCTCCAATTCTACTAATGATGTCCTTTTTTCGGAACAAAATAAAATAGGCAATACATACTGAATTTTGTTGATAGATTACGCATGTTACAACAGAAAATGTCTTGTTTTAGTAGTATATTACATACCTTTAAACTGCAAGTAGGTACTCATAGATAGTCATATTATAACCTTTTTGTGCAAATCATAATTTTGTCTACAATAATATTAAAAGTAATCGTTTCTGTACAATTTAACAGCTGTTTAGCATTAAAAGTGTCCTAAGTTTGATGTTTATATACTCATGTTAGTTTTATTTGATTTACAGCAAAGTACCTATTTGATTGCGTTTGTAGAAAAAATATTGTATGATACTCATGCAAAAGGTAATTTTATTTTGTTCAAGGAATTGCTATGCTTGTGGCTCTAATATAATACAATTTATAAATAAAAAAAATAAATGCTGCTTATGCAAATAGGCATCACTCTTTTCGGACTAACATACATAGCTATTTTTTTATCACATTTGACAGCCACTCATTTTACTGAAGTCAATTTACTGCTATAATTTTTACATAAGACATGATTTCATATTTCTGAAATTCATTGTAAACAAATAAATTTTGACATATGTAGGCAACTGTGTATTAGTAGAATTTATCAAGCCAAGCTGATTTTGAAGTTTTAATAAAAGAAGAATGATTTGATCCATTGCAGTTATGATAAAAAAGGATACCGGTAGGTCCGGTAAACATAACTGTAGTAGTGTAGTACATAAGCACCTAACCTAAAATCAAATTATTCTGCAACTAGTTGTACATAAGTTTGATTAAAGAAAGATTGCATTCATCGTAATGAAAATAAAAGCCACCGATTTTATATGAATATCCATAAATGTACGTTTAAATAATCTTTGTAGATTTGTTTATCGAAATGCAGCGCCATCTAGCAAATGACATCAGAACTACGCAACTACCCATTGTGTAGCCAACCAGACAAAACTCCCCCACAACGTAATTCTAGTTGCATTTACGCCGCAATACACCGTGCAGTTATTATTAACATTTAATGTACTTTTGTGATACAAAACAATACACAAGACACATAGGCATGTTATATCATAAAGCTTTTCAATATCTGTAGTTTAAATTTCTTTTACATTAAAATTTGCGTAAATAAATTGCATTAAAATAAAAAATCTTTATGATAGAACATGCGTAAGGACCCATTCTAAGAAATAGTTCACTTAGTTTTCCAATCTGAGCCATATTAACGGAGTGGTGTATTTGCGCGTTTTGGGGGTAGGAGACGGGGCCCTTAATTACTTGATATCTAATCAAAGACAAAAAACTAACTGGGTTCTTTTTCTTGAACCTTGTGGAGTTGGTTTAGACAGACACACTTTTTAGCAGAGATATGAATAATTTAATTTACAATGAAATGCGAGACAAGTTGAAAAGACTTACCAGTGATAGAACAATTTGAGCGTCCGAGAATGCTTTACAAAAGCCGTGTGAACTACATGGCGGTCTGAATAGAAGAGGCTGAGACCCTAACAGGCTGTCCTCAGTTCAACTTTTAAGACAAAACGGAAATGGTGTTCCTGAACCAATCACAAACAATCTGCTGTTCAAATATATATTTGGCGTATATTCTTTCTGTGCGACGTTTGGGGTAGAAATTTCCATTATGAATTCCCAGATACCAGATGACCAACCCAAGCAAAAACCTTTGACATTCCCGAATGTTCTTACAAATATCTCGCTTAATTTGATCATATCTTAATTTATAAACAATGGGTTTCCGACCCATTACACCCCCACATTTGGCCATTCTTGCAATTTACCCATTTAGATGTTTTCGCGCAATACTAAAACGTAAACGGGTGTGGTCTAAATAGCCAATTTTGTTCTAAATAGCCAAACTGCTGTCCTTCTCTACAGTTAACAGGAATTTTGGATAACACCATGCAGATTCATCTCTTCGATGACGTCCTCTGGTCATACGTCATTCCTTTCAGTGTATGTGTGGAAGCTGATTTGCTTTTCCCTATGGAAGTTTAACAGTTTCACCTTATCTTCTACACAAGTCAACTGCACTAATATAATGTCCTTGCTATATAGCAGTCTATATTGCCCCTTTCCTACCGCTTGGCCCATGTCCTTAATGACATTCCTGTGCTTATGTGGGCTTTTGGAATGGATCACCACTGGTAATGGTGATTTTGTCTTCTGTGCAGTTTTTCCACTTTCAACAGCAAACACCGATGACTGATGAGTTTAAATAGTACACAGTACTTTATTGCATGCACACGTATGTCTATAGGAATTAGGTAAAGTTAACGCTATTCGATGCGTCACCAATTTTCGTTTTATCACCAGTCGGTCACAACACGGTTTCAAAGGATGAATCCTTTCTAATATCACATTTGAGGCAATTTCCTTGCTCGATTTGCGTCCCCAAATGCCGAATCTTACAACCCGACGTGCGACATGTCGTGCACGGATCTTTTAAGCCAGCGCGAACGTTTCATCGTAGTCTTATTTTGACAATTTGGTGCGCTTGCGGTTTGCAGCTGTGACGTCACATCCGACGGCCATTTTTCCGCTCGGATAGTCCGCTACCACACATGCGATGCCAACTAGGGCGACTAGAATGATACGGGAGCCCTCCGATTTACTTCTATTAACGCTATGATTCTCGGCGCAACTTTTGACGTACGCGTCGTTGCGATCGGTCGCGTATCTGCGGAGGAGATAACGTTTGAAAATTAGCTCAAAGTTGAGTTCTCATTTATAATATAATAATAATATTAATAATTTTTAGGTTCTTGTATGTATGTTGGGTTGGGAGGCACTATGCCAGGCACAGAAGGCACTTGATCCCAGTAAACGCTTTGCGCCAACCTCGATCCCAATCCGGTATTATTTATCCGACGTGCGTAATGAGTAGCCAACTTATGGATGTAGCCAAGGTTAGCATACCCGACAGCGGAGTATTGCGTATTCTGTCTAGTGACGGCCAGGGATCATCAAAAGCAGTTTCTTCCTCTGGCTTACAGACTTGGCATAAGAGCGTATCGCTTACTGTACAGTGTACATGTTGAAGTTACATAGCAAGTTTTGATTATTCTAGATAGCTTTGGTGATCTGTCTAAATATTGATTGATTTGTTTATAGACATACGAGTTGTATTTTACATCCTATTAAATAAAACGTAGAATACGCAATGTTCTTCAACTTGGTTTTGCACTTTAAGATGGTAGCAGAGCGTGGTTCCCACACATATTGAAGATTATAGTTCTACGTTAGTTTTTCGTTCAAGGAAAAGAAGTCGACGATGGATTTTAGTAAAGTTCAGATCGGCTTACTAGAAGGAAAATCCAACTGGTCAACTTGGAAATACAAAATGTGTATACTTTTAATGGGAATCAAAGGAGGAATGGAAGTGATTGAAGGAAAATTAAATTTACCAGTACCTTTGTCACAGGAAGCAACAGTTCAGTAAAGGACAAAATATGACAAGAAATTGTTGGAGTTTCAGCAAGCAGATAGTAGTGTGTTACTTGCTCTGACGATTAATATGACTCAGGAACCTTTGGAAAAAGTGATGCGTTTCACTACTGCTAAGGATGTTGGTTAGAACTACATAGACTGTATGATGGCAGTGTCGAGGACAAGACCTTTGATATTTGCATGCAGTTTTTTAGTTATGTCAGGCTAGCAGACGATGATGTAGCGACGCATACTTCAAAGCTGAAGAATCTCTGGAATTTGCTGCAGAATGAAATTTCAAAGGATAAAATCAGGTCTGGAGTCAACTGCAACTGTGAGTTCCCCAAATTCTTTTAATCTGTAATATTCTGGATACGTTACCTGCAGATTTTTTCTCATTCAAATCGATACGGATGTTAATGTCAAGACAGTAGAAAATTTGACTAATCAGTTATGTGACTATGAAAAAGCTTTGTCAAATAAAAGTGATTGTAGGCAAGACGTGTTGATGAAATCGAAGAACACTGATTTGCAACTACTGCCAGCAAAGAGGACATATAGTTCGAAAGTGTTCAAAATGGAAGGCAGATGGTAGACCTCCCAAACCCGACAAGAACAAGTGTCAAGCTGTGTGTTGTCATGCGAGGAAGATAGTAATGGTTGGTATATAGACAATGGAGCGATAAATCATATCACAAACAGAAGTGATTTGTTTGAATGTTTTGTATCATTTAACAATTATCATCAGGTGACAACTGCAAATGGAGACTGTGTAAGAGCTTTGGGTCATGGTACAATCAAGATGGAATGTTATGTGTATGGTAAGAAGCATATGTTTTCGCTGACTGATGTATGGTATATCCCACGTATAAAGAAAAACCTGTTCTTAACTTTGGCAGCACAAGATAAAAATCCCAACAATGAATTTGTTTCTCAGGTAAATAAGTGCTACTTCAAATTATGTGGGAAAGTATTCCTGGAAGGTTCAAGAATTCATTTAGGAGGATTATACAAGATAAACGTGAAAGCTGTGATGCCTAATTTTCGAAAAGAAGTAAGCACAGTCAATTGCGAAAATGTTTTGCAACTGTATCACGAACGTCTTGGTCATCAAAACAAGAAGTATGTAAAGATGGTCCTGGAACGAGAGTTTGGAATAATTGTGAAGTTAGACAGCGAACTTTGTGAGGAATGTCTGTATGGAAAAGCACACGTAAGAAAATTTGATAATAGAAAACGGGCCAATACACCAGGTGAGCTAATACATCCTGATGTTTGTGGACCTTTTGACAGATCAAAGTCTGGCTACCGTTATTTTGTTCTGTTTAAAAACGATTACAGCAAATATCGATTTGTCTACTTCATAAAGCACAAGTCAGAAGTCGCAGAGAAACTTAAAATATTTTTCGCCGAACTTAAAGCTGCAGGATACGTCATGAAAGAGTTGTTGTCCGACAATGGTGGAGAATTTGACAACTACAGGGTAAGGAAAATTCTGAATCACTATGGAGCAAGACAAAGATTAGTCATGCCATATACTCCACAACAGAATGGCTGTTCGGAAAGGGAGAATCGTACATTGGTGGAAACTGCAAGATCTTTAATGTATGCTAGAGAAGAGCTATTTGATCAAAGTTTCTGGGCAGAACTGATTAATACGGCTGCATATATACTAAATCGAACCAGTCAGTCACGAGTTGAGGAAAAAACGCCTAATGAAGTTTGGGTTGGCAAGAAGCCAAACATAAATCATTTACGAGTAATTGGTAGTAACTGTTATGCTCATGTTCCCAAGAAAATACGAAGAAAAATGGACAAGAAAGCCATTAAAGGTATTCTTATTGGTTACGAAAACGACGATGGGTATCGTATTTGGTCAAAAGAATTAAAGAAACTTGTAAGATCAAGGGACGTAATATTTGAAGAGTGTGAACCACTAAGATCTTTAAAAGAAGATGTTTGGAATGCGTATCTTCCATCATCATCATCACTGCAAACAGAAGAGGTTGTTACTCAAGAACAAAATATAAATGAAGATGTCGAACAATTTGATCACAGCTTCATAAATAAAAGTAATGACTGTAATGAGCATGAATATAGGCATGACGGAGAAGATCACCTTGAAGTAAGAAGACAGCTAAGAGATCGGTCAAGTTTAAGAAAACCTTTACGTTTTCCCGATTTTGCAATGATAGTTGCTGCAGAAGTCAGTGATTCAAATGAACCTTTAAGCTACAAGGAAGCTATCACTTGTAAAGACCACAAAGACTGGGAGTTGGCCATGGAAAAGGAAATTCATTCACTCAAGAAAATTGCACTTGGAAGTTGGAAAACTTACCTCCAGGAAAGAAAGCAATACCATGTAAGTGGGTGTATAAGTTAAAAACCAACCCAGATGGTTCAATTGATAAGTTTAAAGCTAGGCTGGTGATCAAAGGTTATTCACAACGCAAAGGTGAGGACTACGACCAAACCTACACTCCTGTTGCGAAGGGAGGAACCATAAGGTCACTCTTAAGCATAGCTGCAAACAAAAAGATGTCTCTTACACAATTCGATGTGTGTACCGCATTTCTATATGGAAACCTTTTGGAAGAAGTTTACATGAAGCAGCCCGAAGGGTATGAAGACGGAAGTGAGTCGGTATGCAAACTCAAAAGAAGCCTATATGTCTTAAAACAAGTGCCTAGATGTTGGAATAAACGGTTCAGTAATTATATTGAGCGTCTTGGGTTCAAAAGATCTGATACAGATATATGCTTGTTTATCAAGAGAGATGGTAAAGACATGCTTTTACTTGCATTGTACGTAGATGATGGACTTTTAGCCTCTACTAAGGATACGTTGAAAGATTCCTTTCTCAAGAGCTTACAAGAAGCGTTTAGAATTACAATCAAGAAAGCTTCTTATTTCCTAGGACTAGGAAATTGAACAAAAAGAAGATGGGACAATTCATATCAGTCAGGCAGCATATGCAAGAAAAATTCTTGAACGTTTTAGTATGCAAGACTGCAAACCTGTGTCTAGACCTCTAATAAAAGTTGTTCAATTAGGGAAGGAGGTTGGAAGAGAAGAATTGAATACTACTTTTCCTTATAGAGAAGCTGTTGGAGCATTGGTATATCTTATGACGGGCACTAGACCAGACTTAGCATTTGCAGTGAGTGTCGTATCAAGAAACCTCGAAAATCCAACCAAAGCCGATGCTCTTAAAGTAAAACGTATACTTAGGTATCTGAAAGGTTCAAATGAACTTGGTCTTAGATATAGGCCAGGAATAGAAACTGAACTGGAAGTTTTCAGTGACGCAGATCACGGTGGAGACGAAACTACAGGGCGATCAACTTCAGGCGCTTTAACCATGTTTGGTAGTGGTGCAATATCATGGATCAGTCAGCGTCAAACCTCAGTTTCGATATCGACAACAGAAGCAGAAATTGTTGCTGCAAGTGAAGCTGCTCGGGAAACAATATGGGTAAAACGCTTGTTAGAAGAAGTTATAAGTTTTAAAACAATTCCAATTTTAAATGTTGACAACGAAGCTGCAATAAAATTGTCCCATAACCTGGAATACCATCGACGAACAAAACACATCCATACAAGACATTTTTTTGTTCGTGAATTGGTTGTCGGGAATTGGTGGCAGACATTATGACGAAACCCTTATTTCGACCCAGAAAAACTTGGAAAACTTAAAGCAGCAATGGGTTTAATCAAAACTTTGCAATGAGGGAAGGTGTTGAAGTTACATAGCAAGTTTTGATTATTCTAGATAGCTTTGGTGATCTGTCTAAATATTGATTGATTTGTTTATAGACATACGAGTTGTATTTTACATCCTATTAAATAAAACGTAGAATACGCAATGTTCTTCAACTTGGTTTTGCACTTTAACAGTACACATCATCGATGCGCCTGCAAAATCCGCTATGTGCATTTTAATAAATTTTACAGGAATGAATAAAAACTAATTATTTTTTTATAAAAAGACTTTAAATATATAGTTGTGTTTTTATAAAACCTAAAATAGGCCATCTCCAATATTTTCAATGGTTTTAGGTGTATATAAATGCAGAAGTAATTATTGTTTGATAAAAACTGTAATAATTGGGAATTTCAGCTGCATACATATTTTATTCATTGTAATTTGAGATAAATTGTGTGTGATGCCGGATATGTGAAGGGTGATACTGTTTGACCTATTGACACGCACAGGCATAATTTACTAACTATATTTTTCAACTTAGCAGACTCGTAAATCTATTTTTTATGGCCCAAATCAGTACGGCCGTTTCGTTAAGTGTTTTGTGTCTCGATATTCTGTGTGTGTTGTTTACTTAATTATAAATTATGGTATCGTGGACCGATATGGTTTGGACATGAGGGATATAAGTTGATTCAACATTCGATATTCAACAGTCGAGATCGACAGTCGACATTCGCCATTCTACTTAAGATGTAGTCGATTTTCATTATTTTTTTTACTATGTAACTTAGTGTAGTGTTTTGTGTTTTGTAAATGGTAAGCTGATTATTATTTCCTCCTTTGTATTTTTACGAGAATCTAACAGCTCCTCTAGATAGTGATTGTCTCTGAATTGAATTGTCTCTTTCATAATTTTTTTTATTCATTCATTTCTTTGTTTTTTAGGTAATAAATTTGTTAATTTGTTGAGAAGTGTTTTCTTTTGAGTTAAATATTAATATCAGTAGTTTAATTAGTTTTGCCTGCTAAAATGCTGCACTGGTCCCATTGCAAGAACTCACGTGCAGAGCGAGTGTAAGAGCAATAATAGTGGTGGCTTGTGTTTGGGGGATTGTGGTGTTTGACTTTAAATGTTTTAGAACATTTTTTGTCATGCACAAATCACATTCCGAGAACCCACAATCCTACCATTACAAAACAATATTTAAATGCACATAGCTGATTTTATATGCGCCTCAGAGTACCCATAGAGCTACACATAGTGTCATTAAAGCAAAGAAACAAGCAAGAAACAAAACGTCAAAATAAATAAGTTTTACATACATTATTTAGATTTTATTACAAAATAACAGTCATTACTTAAAATCTAGGTTATCATAGAAGACATGGTATTCCTTATGCATGAATGGCTTAAGCGCTTAATGGTGGTGATATTTCGATTTTTCTATTTTCGGTGCCTTATTGTGCAAATCCTTTGAAAATTCTTCTAGAGTACGTCGTTGAGGAAGTATACTCCACTCTGATGTATGTCATAATTTGTAAAAAACTTCACCATTTTTATACAAAATTGCCCTAATGTCTACAACAGTGGGGTCTCCCGATTTTTTGCCCGGTCTAATGGAAGAGAAATTCGATGAAAGGCTTTCGTAACCTTTAAAATATGTGTAATCTAAATGATGAATTATGTATGGTTGTTTTTTTTGGGCTAAATGGACTTTGTTATTTGAAAGATAAATGGAAAAATTATGTACTTGCAACTTCTGTTTATAGTATTGAGATAAAACTAAAAGTTTTGGACACAGCAGTACGCTTTGCATATCCATTGTGGCCACTGAAATTGTATTTGAAGCCGTTGCAATAGCATTCTGTTTAGCAGCTCGGGCTTCCTCCTTCTTTATTATACAATGAGCATTGTATTCCTCCTCAGTAGTATTCCCTTCCCGAAAAGAAACACATAAATCGCATTGGTCCTTTCTGGGTTTGAATACTGAATTTTTTTGTGCTTCCAAAAATGTCTGTAAATTTTTTTCGACCATTGTCTTTACACCATTCTTTATAAACACTGTGCATACGACACAATGATTTGAACGAAGGCTCTACGTAAATTCTGGAAGATGATTCACGACACTAATGGCCAGGCACTTTTGGTAAGAGGTCTAGCCATTCCAGCACAGAATCAGATTGCAATTTTGTATTTCTTGAATTTTTTATTGGTATTTCTTCATTTTCCTTATTTTCTTCGCCACTGTTATCTTGATGGCATCCGGATGATTTGATCCAACTGTTAAATAGATCTTTTTTATATCTAACGTTGCCAGGAAAAAATCTCTGCGTACCCTTACTTTAGTTCCATTTGCATTAGGCAAAAAAAAAACAGTCATAACCGATTTTTTTTTCTTACGCAGGAGAAAGAGGGATTAAAGGCCTCACCTGGAAGTCGTGGGAGAAGATAACCGTCCAGTCTTTGGCAGCTCCAGTCAATGTGGATTTTCAGGCTCCTGCTTACATCATAAAGTGTCTGCGGAGTGTATGAGGCATGGTGTCTTGAAGTTCTTATATAATTTAAAGATATTCCCGGGAATCCGAGAAATACCGAGACCAAAAAAAGGCCGCGAAATGGACCTTCTAATTACAACGCATTCTGATAGGATTTTCCCCTAAACTCCGAACCTAATGACAAAAATGCCGAACTGATTCTACTCGAAGAAGTATTTGTCAGATTACGTGATTATTTTCCATTTGTTAAAAATGCCAAAAATTACGCTTTTTGCGTCTTTGTACGGATTTCCTAAAACAAGATGCAGTTCGGTATTTCAGTCCTCAGACTGGGATTTTACCAGAAAACAGATTTGTAAAACAATTGCCGCTGCGAGAATCATCTGAAAACGCAGTTATAGCAAATATTCTAATTTTATTATCGAAAATCATGAGTAAATGTTGAATTTTATTGATGGACATAAAATTTACTTCGCAGACTGTGAAAATTCTGAAGATATATTTATAAATTTGGAAGACATGGAGGTTTATAACGAATACAAATATTTGATAGAAATTTATCAAATATGTTGAATCCAGCTGATTCCAGTTCTTTGGTAGCTTCCAAAATAGCAAGACATTGACATTGGCCATTGATGAAGTCCATTGTCGTTCCGGCTTAATTGAAGCCGATCTGATTATAACTGATGAGTGTAGTAGCTGCACTTTGTAATGCAATTCGGGTAATTGGACTCACCTAACTCCTAATATCACTATGATATCACCTTGGAGTTGGTAAACATAATGTTGAAGAATGCACCCCATTGCTAGAAACCCAACACCGAAGGAGGAGTATTAAATAACACAATTAAATAACAAAATTTTTCCCGGCATCCATCCTGGAAAAAAACATTCATCTGGAGCTTTATCGTTTTAGGTTGCAATTAATTAATTTCTAACTTTAGATGTCTCTGCTGCAGTTTCCATACAAAGCTCGCCTTTTTACCTCGTGTCTCCTCCTAAACTATTGGATAAAATAATCCCAAAATATGTGTTATTTTATTTTTCTACTATTTTAAATAGAAACAGGTCCGAAAAAATCTATTTTACACATATGATATTTGAATAAACAACAAATACTTCAAGCACCATTAGTAAATATACGTTTACACTACAATTCGTAAAGTACTTACTGCAGGAACAAAAATAATTTCTATTACACATGTATAACCTTCGGATGTATTTATTGTGCCTGGCAGTTCTATTTGCAGGTACAAAAATTGTATTCTATGGAGAGGAGTTGCAATTCAAAACTGATTTTGTTAAATTAATTCCTATCGAATTTCTCTTTTAGAAATATTTGCCTTTATTTTTTTTTCAAATTGCAAACCTAAGAAGGAGAATTGACTAACCAACCTCGCTTGTGAAATTTTATTTCGGAGGTAGATTTGTGTACGCCTTCGTCAACCTTACGGATCTGGATGGTTAAAATTTATTCAGCCTATGACTTGCAATACTTTATTTCAATCGAGGATTAGCATTGATTACCTTTACATCATTCTAAAATGAACTATTTAATTATGCATTAATAAAATGGTGAAAACGACTCCTATGAAAGGATATCCTTTTTACAATTCACTATCATATCGTAATTATTATTTGAACTTTTAGGTTTAAAAACTACAATTTACATCTGATATGTATGATATCAAAGTTTCAATGGTTTGAATTCTATTTTGATCCATGAATTGGAACATTGTGGCCACACAAAGATGATTCATATAGACGTAATTTTCATACATATCTTCAGCAATTTAGCAAATAGTCCGGCTGCTGTGGATGGATTAATACAGAACAACTGATCACATTTTGACTCGGCTGGTACTAGAGGCAACTAGGCAGTTTTAGTTTCCTTCGTTGGTTATATAAACTGAATAAAAAAAGAAAAAAAAAATACAGCTGTACACAACAACGTTGGCATTTTATATGCATATCCTGATAACCCTCTTAAGCACATTAAAGATGCTGCTAAGCTTTAAACTTCTTCTAACATCGATCTCTCGCCTAATCGCTTGCTGTGTTACGTTTTCCGCCCCTAGATTACAATTCTCGCCTTAAATTAAACTCCCCGACATTTAATCCGAAGTCCTCTAAAGTCCTCGGTATTTATCCCTTGTCCTCCAGCACCTTAAGATTAGCACAGATTGCACCACACCCACTCCAGTATCATATAATAGAGTAGTAGCGCCCTATCTGTTGTAACTGTTAGTAACTGTACAGAAAATATTGTTAAAGAGTTGGTTCGGAAAACGCAGCCTAATTTGTGTTTTAACAACATGTATTTGCAACTAATTAATTATTACACTAAAAACTTAAGACTACGAAGACTTAACACTACTTAAACCAATTCTCTGTCTATTACTTATGTTGATACTTATTTATATTTGCGTCGTCGTTATCTTATGCGAGCGGTCGATTTTAAAAAATTACCGGACCTTGTACTACGTTTATTATAATATCTATGGGTTATTTTATTTTTACTACGGACCTAAGTTGACATATGATATACAATTTGACATCTATATCTACTTGAAGTAATTACAAACTTCTGTTTAACTTGATTAACACTATAACCTTGCTTTAATAGCCGTATTGTGCCTATGCCTCTAATTTCGAGCATCATGACTCGACGAAACATCATGTACTCATGTAAAATGTTTGAAGAAATTAATAATTATAATATAATCATAAAACATTTTGCCTAGTCGAACATAAATGAATCTACAGCGTCACAATGTGGATCGGGTTTCCATCACACATTTGCATTTTGTGTTTTTGGTAAAAAAAGTTCGGAACTCCACATTTATTGAAGAACAACTGAAAGTAACGTAACGGTGTAATGAATACTCTGGTGCCAATTTTAATGTGGTAGGCAAAAGGTTATTTTAGGCAAAAGGCTTTGGCCTAGGCAAAAACCATTTGCCTTGGCAAATAGATATTGACTCTTTATATGTATTTTTAAAGCTATTTGTCTAAGCAAATGTATTTGCCTATATTGTATTTAAAGGGAAGAATTATGAGAACTATTTTAAGGAAAGTACACATTCCTGTAAGCAGATGTACTTACCACCATCAAGTAAAGTTAAAAATTCTTCAAAAATTAATTATGACATTAATGCACAATTATATAAGACAGCTAAATAACATTATGCATGGCAAGGATTTAAGGGCAATTACAAAGAATGATCCACTTATTTTTCAGAATGCTCGAAATTTATATTTAAAATATAAAAAAAAGATAAATTGCGTGATTTGGAATCTACGATTTAAAAACAAATTTCACTATTAACACTAAACAAGACATTATTGACTTATCGTTTATTCCATGTGTTTTTTACGTCCTATACTACCCGTAGTAAGTTTCCGTTGCAAATAGATTTTTTTCTAAACACACAACAGTTTTTACTTTCCGACTAGTATCTTAGAAGGAAAGTATTGTAATCGACGGAAAATGACGTTTCCAGATTTTCGCGGAAATACGCGTTTTGAGGTCCCCTGAATTGATTGCGATGATTTCTGGAAAATGTCTGTAGATATATATGTGTGTGTGTGTATGTATGTATGTGTGTATATATGTCTGTGAACACGATAGCGCCCAAACGGAACAACGGGTAGGGCTGAAATTTTGCATACGCAGTTAGAATTACCGGGGGACGAACTGGATTGTTTTTGGTGACAATCTGACAACCGGAAGTGACAAATGTTAAATGCGCCGTCTGAGAGATTTATCCGGTTTTGACTAAACTGATACCTGTTCACCCTCCAGTGACGTTAAAATGTTTACAAAATTACAGATCAGTGGGATGAACGGTTTAGGCGCTATAAGAGTTTATAGAAGCAGTTTGACAGAATACACAGCCTTCGTTGCTGTGTTGCAAATTGTCAGATTTTGACAAACGTCAGTGCCACTGACATGACATAACATTAAATTTCAGTATGAGAAATGTCATTATGTGAGTTAGTATCCAGAGTGGCTCTATCTTCACAAAATTGAATAAATGCAAAAATGTTTAGATATTTTATTGTGCCAACGATGTAGTCGGAAAGTTGGGCGAGGGCCACCAGATATTTTCTTTTAAAAAGTTATTTTTTGTTTTTCAAACTGGTCTCCACGATATCTCGAGAACTACCCAATGGATTGACTTGGATTTTTTTACTTTATCATACGTAGTATGACAAAGTATTGTAATCGTGTCAAAAAAAAAAAAAAAAATTGAGATTTTAGCGGAAATATGTCGTTTTGGGTCACCTGAACATGTTTCACCAAGGTACAAAAAAATTTCTGTGTGTGTATCCGTTTTTTGTGGCGACGATTCCGGAGAAACTACTGAAGGTATCGAGACGAAACTTCATATTTAGAAGTTTCGTGACTAAACTTAGAGCTTCAAGAAGTTTTGTCCAAAAGGGCCGAAAGGAACTCGAGGTTTACTCTTATCATTTTTCAACGATTTTGCAAATTAGCCGCCATTTCTACAATTTCGTCAAAATAGTTAAATAATAAACTATAGTAGAGAAAATTTTGTATAATTTATGTCCATTCCATTTTTTGGAAAAAAAATTAAATCATAGTAAGCGGATGCCCCTTGAACTTCCAAATTGCCCCCTGAACACGGCTGTATCGTATGATAAAGTCATGTGCCTGGCCACATCAGATTTGATTTTAAAAGATAAAATTTATTGGATCCTAAACCTAAATTCAGATATTATTTG
Organism: Aphodius granarius; assembly: GCA_963971325.1. Classification (NCBI taxonomy): domain Eukaryota; kingdom Metazoa; phylum Arthropoda; class Insecta; order Coleoptera; family Scarabaeidae; genus Aphodius; species Aphodius granarius. The sequence continues at coordinate 14,305,346 of OZ020224.1, read as the reverse complement.
TCGTTATTTTTATCTTTAGAGCACTTTAAAGAACGAAATAAGAACGAAAAAACGGTAATAATAATCAAAATTACAAGAAACGTCATTTTAAAATAAACACAATAATATTCATAAACTACAAGTAAATATGTGTATAAATATATATGTATATGACACCACTGACTCTACAGGTAAGTACACAACAGAACGGATTACGAACGTTAAATGTCACAACAATTTTGACTCCAAAAACTCCTCGACAGTGTAGAATGTAGTACTCAGCAAAATACTTTTTAGGTATTATAGGTTCAAGCTCCAATAAATATCATATTCTTTATAAAATTTGTTGGTTTATCATTTCACATTACATGAACGTGCTGTGCGATTTTACGGCGTATTAACTCTTCCAATGACACTTTTATGCACCAAGAAAAATATTTTTGTACACTTTTCTATACAAGTTGTTCATTTACTTCCTAGTATGAAGAAAAAAGTCAAGAAAATCACAGTATTTTTGGACCGCTAGGTGAGAACCTCTCCTTAAAATAAATATTAAATTATCGCTCAATAGGTTTTTTTACTTTTCGACTAGTACCCTAGAAGGAAACTATTGTAATCGACGGGAAAAAAATGTCGAGATTTCCGCAGAAATAACGCGTTTTAGGGTCCCCTGAATCGATTCCAATGATTTCTGGAAAATGTATGGGTTTCTAGAAGCAGTTTGACAGAATCCACAGCCTTCGTCACTGTATTGCAAATTGTCAGATTTTGACAAACGTCAATGCCACTGACATGATATTAAATGTCAGTATGACAAATGTAATTCTGTCATAGAAACTGACGTTAGGTAGCGTCCAAAGATGGCTCTGGCTTTACTAAATTGAATAATTGCAAAAGTGTTCAGACTATGTTTTGACACTTCATTATGCCAACGATGTAGTCGGAAAGTTAGGTGAGGGCCACCCCAGATATTTATTAGTGCGGCATATTTGCCCCATGAGGGTATGATAATTATAATGTATTCATTTGTATTTGGTATTGTGTAGCAATTATTGTATTTCAATCTGTGTTTGAAAATATACTCTTATTAACCTATTTTTTATGTTTTATTGCCCTTCTATAGAAAAAGAAATAAAAAAATCTAAAATTTTCTCCGGGGTAGGCCGGTTCTTTGTAGTACGGGACCAGACCGCCAGACGCCACTACTGTCAAAGACTTCTCAAGACTGGGGAAGTGGCGCATCTATATCATGTTATCTATGGGTCTGGCTTTCTCGGGATTGGGTCAGTGCTGCACATTTGGTGTTTAGGGGCAGGAGTCTCTTCGTACAGTGGTCAGTTCCTGCCCTACGGTTGGTCATCTTATCGTCTGTGTCAGATGTCTCCGTAGTTGTTGCTTAGTACCCTACGTACTATTATTATTCATAATCACAAAACCATTGGATTGAAAAACATTTATACCATTACTTATTTGTACCGAAAACTAAAATTTGCCTGAAGAAATAAAAATTTTAAAATCAAGAAGTTTTTTTTATTTTTAGCAAGAAGAAGAGCATTGTCTGAAATTGTCCATACTTTATATAATGACGTTTTCTGTAATTGAGCTATAAAACGTCGTCACTTTTTTACACAAATACTTACCTTATATTTCGTCTATTCCATTGGTCTGAAAATTCAGTCACTGGAAGATGAGCTGGTACCAGCTTGGTAAACATCGATTAAATCGACAACAAAATTCCTGTAACATTTGCCACTTCTAGTTGCCACATTATCACAAAAAAAACAGTCCAGTTCATCCCCTGGTAATTCTAAATAAGTATATCCGATAGACCGATCCGTTGCACAATTTGAGCCCAATCGTGTTCAGGCATAATACATACATACATACATATATGCAGACGCTTATTTTTCAAAACGCTTATTTTTGCTGAAATACCCCAAAAAAAACGTCGGTTACAATATTTTTCTTTTAGGGTACTAGTTGGAAAATAAAAATGTGCTATATAATTCGCATCTTAATGCAAAAAAACTGTTTATTAAAAATATAGCAACAATGAAAATATGTGTGAGCAGATTTCTCACAGTTTTATGCAACTGAAACCCGAATTAGATAGAAAATTCTGAAACTAGATGTAAGTTTCTAGTAACTAAGCTTATCACAAAATATTAATTATTGCCGGTCATTAAATCATTTAATGCGAAAGGGCACAAGCATTAGAACAATGGAGCTAGTTAACTCTGTTGAGATCAGATAAAGTTTAGTAATCATGGGCTAATGGCTCTGCTATACACACCAACCAACTTCTCAAGTACATGACCTGTATTATATTGCGCAATTTTGGATAGACCATCAGATTACAGCCGAATTGAATTTAAATTCATTGCTTAGTAAGTACCAGTATTCTGGAACCCTTGTATAAATTTAGCGGGTGTGTGCACGTGCACATCTGCCTTGTATGTGTATCTTGTTGAAATTACAGTATATAGGAATTTAAGAATACTTTATTGTAAAAGAAAATATCACTAATTTTTTGCTATTAAGAGAGATAAAAACTATCAAAAATTACTAATTAATATTATAATAAAAATCAAATACAAATCGACATTTTCTACTATGGAAATTACATATGTGAGTTGAATAAAAAAGAAGCAGCGACGCGACGTCTGGATGAAACCGCTCAGAAAATAAAAGCTAAAATCGACATCATATTATGCTCTCATTGTGATTGTGTATAGATAATGAAACTGAACATTTGACATTGACGGTGTCATGTCTTATTTTAGTTTGTTATTTCTGACGTCAATCTAAAACTCTACCCTTCAATACATGAGTTATTGTCGGATATTTCGTTAACGGAAATTTCTTATCACGATTCCTCAAATCTGGATAAACAGAAATTTTCAAACAATGCTATCGGTACAGAAACTTCATCATCATTTACTAGAAACCAGTCATAAGTATTCCGAAATGCTACTAATCCACTACTTCATCTCACGAGAAGGAAACGAAGATGAAATGAACCTTTAATTATAATGATCGGGCATTTTTTGTATCAAATACCGTGTATGTTTGCGTAAGTAATGTGTCGTTCCGCATGCAATTTTTATCAAGCCCTTTGATTAAAAAAGTAATCATGAAGTGATCGTTACTGCAACATAAGTGCTGTTGCACCACTCAAAAAAAATTGCTAGTGCAGTAATTACTTTACACCAGGAGTATGAGTAGAAAAACCGTATCCCATAAGCTTATATTTACTATTCACCGCACAATGCTATATTATTTTTTACTTCGCGATAGGTACGTATACGCGCATTTTTATTTTTTTTTGTTCGAAAGTGTATGTTAAGTTGGCTTGGAATTAGGTATTCTATTATATATCCACACCAAATAGTGATTCAAGTAAATATAATTTCATAATCCTCTAAACAAGTAGTATAATATTATTCTTAATGCTTTCGATACAACGATACCGAACTTTGTGAAAGCATCATATCACTGAACTATATTATATAAATGGAATGCCAATAGGATAGGATGCGCGAGAAAAATGTGACTCTAATTGAACATGGTATGACATTAATCGCGGTCCCTTCGAGCCTGCGCGGTGATTGCACAAACTTCGTGTGTGTGACCGAACAACATAACCTATAGTGTATTTTCTTTGAACATAACCTAGCTAGACCTACGCCATTTTGAACGCTATCCCTAGGACTAATCTTTGTTTAGTAAGTGCAAGTAAGTGTTGAACCAGTGTTTCGACGATTTTCGAAAATGCGTTGTGTAGTGTGGTGTTGTAAGTCGAAGGAAAAGATGGAAGGTATTCAGTACTTCAGGTATGATAAATCAATGTAAAATTTGAGTATTTGTACTTATGTAGAATTAGCTTTTAAAGAGAAACTGAAAGCCGCAAGGCTGCCTGGATGCAAGCCATTAATAGGCAACCCACTGAGGCATCGTGCAATGCTAGAATTAGTTCGCTTCATTTTTCTTTAAATGATTATTGTATAAAAAATGGAAAGAAAGTGTTGCAAACAACAGCTGTTCCATGCCTTCATTTGACACCGTTTACCTCTGGTATACAAATGGAAGTATTAAGGATGATTCAAGCTACACCGGAACGGCGACGGCACGGAGCGAGTGCGGGACAGACGGCGCCGCGCCGTGCCGTCGTTCCGATTCATGCTACAATGGTCGTTTTGACAACATCCCGGTCCCGTACAAGATAGGGAAGGTGAATTTGAAACACTATATAAAGAATTGTTAGATGATAGATGTCAATTTCTTTACGATTTCAATACGTTGTTCATCCATTCTTACGTTTCGTTGTTATGATTCATCCAATACTCCCGTAAACTTGTCACAACACGATTCATGCCATGACGGAAGTGACAGAACAGCGACGACACGGCGCGGCTCCGGCAAAACAATGTACTCTGACATTCCGTCGACGGCGCCCGTCATGGGCACGCCCCGTCTCGCAGCCGTGACGGCTTAGCATAAATTGTCACATATAAAATGCATATGAAGATCTTTTCCCGTATCTCGCACCCGCTCATATTATTAATCATATTATTAATCTTGCCAGGGCCAGTGGCGTTCGTGCGGGATTTGCACTGAATCATTTTAAATAGAAAAGTGATACGTCAATACCAATGATTATATTTTAAATCCTTATTCCTTTCTGAGGAAATCTGGTCTTTTTTTCGGTTGACTTACGGTTTTCGTGTAGAAAAAATAAAATGCATTCAGTTGTACGTTGTTATGACATTGGATATTATCAAGGATTAAAAAGCAGATTTTGTTTTGTAAACATAGTTTTAACATGATGATAAAGAGGATATTTCTCGAAACTACGTAAACCAACGGAAAAATAACCTGTTATGGTAGGTTCCGAACCCACGACCTTCTGCTTGCCGGCAGGTGCTCTACCAACTGAGCTACACAACAGGTATGCAATTCATTTCTTCCGTGAGGCTTGTAAGGTATCTGGCTATATTGTAATGTCTTTCATAAAGCGCGATTACTTAACCAACGTCAAAGGGATTCCGAAACTACTCGATAGAGTAGAAATTACAATTAGATAGGAATTTGGAATCAATTACGCAGGATATGGTTAATGATCATAAAGAGGATATTTCTCGAAACTCTGCTTGGAGGACCGTAGATTGTGCAATGGCATTGTCTTCGTAGCAAAGTTGCTTCATGGTCAATAGGATTCACCTGCTCTTTTAGAGAGATTTAACTTTAAATGCCTGCGGGCGCCATCTTTCGCCACCGCGCGTTGTTCCAAATGCCTACTGCCAGGACAAATTTTATGAAGAGTTCACCTGTGCTTCGGTTGTCGGCATCATGTAATAATGCTGTCGGTGTCGACATTTTTTGTCAGTCAGTCGCGTCAGTCGTATAGCACCGTATAGCGTGTGTAGTTTGTAGTATCGGTCACTTACGTTTTGAATTATGTATTATGATTTTTTTATACATTTTTTGTTTTCTTTATTAATTTTATTTATTGTTTTTCTACATATGTATTTTTTTTTATTAGCTAGTAACAGTAATTACTGTAACATACGCTGGCAATTTCTATAACATACTCTGGCCATCATAAAAAGACATATTCCTTATAAAGCCTTGTCTAAACGACCTCACCCGTCATGGTTCTCTGAGAACATCATTCAGTGAATTAAAGAAAACTAAAGTTCCATAAAAATGGAAAATGTACCACAGTAAGATGTCCTGCGCGAGCAGTTCCTAATTTATTTACACCTGTCCAGGTACTTGGTGCTCTTCGTGGACTGCCGAGTTCTACCGGTATTGGCCGGTAGGGTCGTGGAATTCCTCGGTTGTTTTTACGCAACTGTACTGAGGAGCTTGTCGCGCCCCTGATGATAGTTTGTTCTCTGTCTTTGCGCCAGAGCAAATTTCTTGCTGCATGGAAGACAGCATTTGTTCAGCCTATTTTTAAGTCAGGCAGTAGAGATCACATCCAGACCCATCTATACATCCCTCCCACAGTAAATTTTTTGAAAGCCTGATCTAGTCTGTCTTACTATTTGATACCAAAAACATAATTGTACCTCAACAGCACGGCTTTTTTTCAGGTAGATCAGCTGAAACAAACCTCTGCAGTTACACAGAATTCATTCTAAAGGCTCTTGACTCACGTATTCAGGCTGACGCTGTTTATACTGATTATAGCAAGGTCTTTGATAAGATAGATAATAAAGTTTTGGTTAAGGAGTTAAGACTGCTTGGGGTGGACGAGTATCTGGTGCGGTGGATTGGCTTATACGTTACAGGTCGTTCACAGGCGATGCGATTAAATACCTTTATCTCCTCGTTTAGAGAAATCCCGTCTGGCATTCCTCAAGGTTTCCATTTAGGTCCCTTGATTTTCTTGATTGATAATGGGGATTCCACACCACACCAGTATCAAGTTTATATTGATCAGGTCGAGGTGATTCAAAAGCATTATACGAGGTACCTTAGCAGAAGATTTCAGCTGCCGAGTTGCACTTAGAACATCGATGGGCGGCTTTTGGTCCCATACCTTTGTGGAAACGCCGTCGTATATACGATGGCATGTTTTTGTTTGAAGTAGTCGTTAATATCAACATTCCAGTTATTATGTTAGTTTTAAGATACACAATGTAATGTTCCTTTTTTATTTGTGTACTGGTTTGGGTTCAGCCTGTTTGTACACTAAATAAATAAATAAAAGTAAATAAAAATAAATAAAAATAAATAAAAATAAATAAGAATAAATAAAAATAAATAAAAATAAATAAACAGATCAAAATAAATAACAATACATAAAAATATATGGATAAATAAATGGATAATTAAATGGATAAATAAATAGAGAAATAAATAGGGAATAAAATAAATAAATAAATAAATAAATATAAAAATAAATATATATAAATAAAAAATATATATAAATAAATAAATAGATAGAGAAATAAATAGAGAAATAAATAGAGAAATAAATAGAGAAATAAATAGAGAAATAAATAGAGAAATAAATTGAGAAATAAATAGAAAAATAAATTGAGAAATAAATAGAGAAATAAATAGAGAAATAAATAGAGAAGTAAATAGAGAAGTAAATAGACCAATAAATAGACCAATAAATAGACCAATAAATAGACCAATAAATAGACCAATAAATAGACCAATAAATAGACCAATAAATAGACCAATAAATAGACCAATAAATAGACCAATAAATAGACCAATAAATAGACCAATAAATAGACCAATAAATAGACCAATAAATAGACCAATAAATAGACCAATAAATAGACCAATAAATAGACCAATAAATAGACCAATAAATAGACCAATAAATAGACCAATAAATAGACCAATAAATAGACCAATAAATAGACCAATAAATAGACCAATAAATAGACCAATAAATAGACCAATAAATAGACCCATAAATAGACCAATAAATAGACCAATAAATAGACCAATAAATAGACCAATAAATAGACCAATAAATAGACCAATAAATAGACCAATAAATAGACCAATAAATAGACCAATAAATAGACCAATAAATAGACCAATAAATAGACCAATAAATAGACCAATAAATAGACCAATAAATAGACCAATAAATAGACCAATAAATAGACCAATAAATAGACCAATAAATAGACCAATAAATAGACCAATAAATAGACCAATAAATAGACCAATAAATAGACCAATAAATAGACCAATAAATAGACCAATAAATAGACCAATAAATAGACCAATAAATAGACCAATAAATAGACCAATAAATAGACCAATAAATAAACCAATAAACGAATAAACGAATAAACCAATAAACCAATAAACCAATAAACCAATAAACCAATAAACCAATAAACCAATAAACCAATAAACCAATAAACCAATAAACCAATAAACCAATAAACCAATAAACCAATAAACCAATAAACCAATAAACCAATAAACCAATAAACCAATAAACCAATAAACCAATAAACCAATAAACCAATAAACCAATAAACCAATAAACCAATAAACCAATAAACCAATAAACCAATAAACCAATAAACCAATAAACCAATAAACCAATAAACCAATAAACCAATAAACCAATAAACCAATAAACCAATAAACCAATAAACCAATAAACCAATAAACCAATAAACCAATAAACCAATAAACCAATAAACCAATAAACCAATAAACCAATAAACCAATAAACCAATAAACCAATAAACCAATAAACCAATAAACCAATAAACCAATAAACCAATAAACCAATAAACCAATAAACCAATAAACCAATAAACCAATAAACCAATAAACCAATAAACCAATAAACCAATAAACCAATAAACCAATAAACCAATAAACCAATAAACCAATAAACCAATAAACCAATAAACCAATAAACCAATAAACCAATAAACCAATAAACCAATAAACCAATAAACCAATAAACCAATAAACCAATAAACCAATAAACCAATAAACCAATAAACCAATAAACCAATAAACCAATAAACCAATAAACCAATAAACCAATAAACCAATAAACCAATAAACCAATAAACCAATAAACCAATAAACCAATAAACCAATAAACCAATAAACCAATAAACCAATAAACCAATAAACCAATAAACCAATAAACCAATAAACCAATAAACCAATAAACCAATAAACCAATAAACCAATAAACCAATAAACCAATAAACCAATAAACCAATAAACCAATAAACCAATAAACCAATAAACCAATAAACCAATAAACCAATAAACCAATAAACCAATAAACCAATAAACCAATAAACCAATAAACCAATAAACCAATAAACCAATAAACCAATAAACCAATAAACCAATAAACCAATAAACCAATAAACCAATAAACCAATAAACCAATAAACCAATAAACCAATAAACCAATAAACCAATAAACCAATAAACCAATAAACCAATAAACCAATAAACCAATAAACCAATAAACCAATAAACCAATAAACCAATAAACCAATAAACCAATAAACCAATAAACCAATAAACCAATAAACCAATAAACCAATAAACCAATAAACCAATAAACCAATAAACCAATAAACCAATAAACCAATAAACCAATAAACCAATAAACCAATAAACCAATAAACCAATAAACCAATAAACCAATAAACCAATAAACCAATAAACCAATAAACCAATAAACCAATAAACCAATAAACCAATAAACCAATAAACCAATAAACCAATAAACCAATAAACCAATAAACCAATAAACCAATAAACCAATAAACCAATAAACCAATAAACCAATAAACCAATAAACCAATAAACCAATAAACCAATAAACCAATAAACCAATAAACCAATAAACCAATAAACCAATAAACCAATAAACCAATAAACCAATAAACCAATAAACCAATAAACCAATAAACCAATAAACCAATAAACCAATAAACCAATAAACCAATAAACCAATAAACCAATAAACCAATAAACCAATAAACCAATAAACCAATAAACCAATAAACCAATAAACCAATAAACCAATAAACCAATAAACCAATAAACCAATAAACCAATAAACCAATAAACCAATAAACCAATAAACCAATAAACCAATAAACCAATAAACCAATAAACCAATAAACCAATAAACCAATAAACCAATAAACCAATAAACCAATAAACCAATAAACCAATAAACCAATAAACCAATAAACCAATAAACCAATAAACCAATAAACCAATAAACCAATAAACCAATAAACCAATAAACCAATAAACCAATAAACCAATAAACCAATAAACCAATAAACCAATAAACCAATAAACCAATAAACCAATAAACCAATAAACCAATAAACCAATAAACCAATAAACCAATAAACCAATAAACCAATAAACCAATAAACCAATAAACCAATAAACCAATAAACCAATAAACCAATAAACCAATAAACCAATAAACCAATAAACCAATAAACCAATAAACCAATAAACCAATAAACCAATAAACCAATAAACCAATAAACCAATAAACCAATAAACCAATAAACCAATAAACCAATAAACCAATAAACCAATAAACCAATAAACCAATAAACCAATAAACCAATAAACCAATAAACCAATAAACCAATAAACCAATAAACCAATAAACCAATAAACCAATAAACCAATAAACCAATAAACCAATAAACCAATAAACCAATAAACCAATAAACCAATAAACCAATAAACCAATAAACCAATAAACCAATAAACCAATAAACCAATAAACCAATAAACCAATAAACCAATAAACCAATAAACCAATAAACCAATAAACCAATAAACCAATAAACCAATAAACCAATAAACCAATAAACCAATAAACCAATAAACCAATAAACCAATAAACCAATAAACCAATAAACCAATAAACCAATAAACCAATAAACCAATAAACCAATAAACCAATAAACCAATAAACCAATAAACCAATAAACCAATAAACCAATAAACCAATAAACCAATAAACCAATAAACCAATAAACCAATAAACCAATAAACCAATAAACCAATAAACCAATAAACCAATAAACCAATAAACCAATAAACCAATAAACCAATAAACCAATAAACCAATAAACCAATAAACCAATAAACCAATAAACCAATAAACCAATAAACCAATAAACCAATAAACCAATAAACCAATAAACCAATAAACCAATAAACCAATAAACCAATAAACCAATAAACCAATAAACCAATAAACCAATAAACCAATAAACCAATAAACCAATAAACCAATAAACCAATAAACCAATAAACCAATAAACCAATAAACCAATAAACCAATAAACCAATAAACCAATAAACCAATAAACCAATAAACCAATAAACCAATAAACCAATAAACCAATAAACCAATAAACCAATAAACCAATAAACCAATAAACCAATAAACCAATAAACCAATAAACCAATAAACCAATAAACCAATAAACCAATAAACCAATAAACCAATAAACCAATAAACCAATAAACCAATAAACCAATAAACCAATAAACCAATAAACCAATAAACCAATAAACCAATAAACCAATAAACCAATAAACCAATAAACCAATAAACCAATAAACCAATAAACCAATAAACCAATAAACCAATAAACCAATAAACCAATAAACCAATAAACCAATAAACCAATAAACCAATAAACCAATAAACCAATAAACCAATAAACCAATAAACCAATAAACCAATAAACCAATAAACCAATAAACCAATAAACCAATAAACCAATAAACCAATAAACCAATAAACCAATAAACCAATAAACCAATAAACCAATAAACCAATAAACCAATAAACCAATAAACCAATAAACCAATAAACCAATAAACCAATAAACCAATAAACCAATAAACCAATAAACCAATAAACCAATAAACCAATAAACCAATAAACCAATAAACCAATAAACCAATAAACCAATAAACCAATAAACCAATAAACCAATAAACCAATAAACCAATAAACCAATAAACCAATAAACCAATAAACCAATAAACCAATAAACCAATAAACCAATAAACCAATAAACCAATAAACCAATAAACCAATAAACCAATAAACCAATAAACCAATAAACCAATAAACCAATAAACCAATAAACCAATAAACCAATAAACCAATAAACCAATAAACCAATAAACCAATAAACCAATAAACCAATAAACCAATAAACCAATAAACCAATAAACCAATAAACCAATAAACCAATAAACCAATAAACCAATAAACCAATAAACCAATAAACCAATAAACCAATAAACCAATAAACCAATAAACCAATAAACCAATAAACCAATAAACCAATAAACCAATAAACCAATAAACCAATAAACCAATAAACCAATAAACCAATAAACCAATAAACCAATAAACCAATAAACCAATAAACCAATAAACCAATAAACCAATAAACCAATAAACCGATAAACCCCTAAACCGATAAACCCCTAAACCGATAAACCCCTAAACCGATAAACCCCTAAACCGATAAACCCCTAAACCGATAAACCCCTAAACCGATAAACCGGTAAACCGGTAAACCCCTAAACCGGTAAACCGGTAAACCGGCAAACCGGCAAACCGGCAAACAGGCAAACCGGCACACCAACACACCATCACACCAACAAACCAATACACCAATAGACCAATAAAAAATATAATAAAATAAAAAATTAACCAAGAAATCAATAGACCATGAAATAAATAAACCATAAAATAAATGAATAAATAAGCCATGAAATAAATGCATAAATAGACCATGAAATAATAAATAAATAAACCATGAAATAAATGAATAAATAAACCATGAAATAAATAAAGGAATAAATAAACCATGAAATAAATAAATGAATAAATAAACCATGAAATAAATAAATGAATAAATAAATCATGAAATTAATGTTGTATATGTGTTGAGTTCTCCATTAAATACCTTTTGGGAAGATAATACATTATATAGGTTTTATGTACAAATGTTATAGTAAAAGTCTCTTATATTCACCGACAGTTATGCCGCAATACGCGCTACCTTTGATTATTAAAAGTAATAAAGTACTACCTTTGATTATTAAAAAAAAATACGTCATACAAAAATAAAACATATTGATTATTAAAATCCAACATTTCGGCTATAAGATTAAAGTTAATATTTTTTTTTTCAAGAAATCCATTTATGATCAGCTTTTGTATCCGATTTTCGATGGTGCAGCATGCTGAGTATCGGCGGTGAAGTATCCGATGGATGCATAAATGCATATGCTGCGATTCAAGAAAATGGCGAAAGTGTTGGACAGGTTCGTAGTTTACTTGTAATTCGCAATAGTACCTACGCAAGCAATTATGTATGTTTTGCAGTAAGCTTTTCCAGAAAGAAAGCCATTCGTTTCCATATACCGTTCTCGCACTAGCCCGATCTCATGACTCGTTGCGTCAGTAAAAATTGCTAGTTCCAGGTTTGGGTGAGGATGTACTAGAAGCGTTGCTGAAGTAATTTTTATCTTTACAAGCAAATGCAGCTTCATGTTTGTCGGTCTATGTGATTGGCGGATTAGGTACCTTTCATTCCAATTAGTGCAGACTTTAGCGGTACTTGGTAGTTGGTTGCATCATGCAAGAATCTATAGCATACCTGAAAACCTAGGCAATTGTTTAAGTGAAGTTGGTCGAGGATTTTTTTTTCGACGCGAAAATGCGGTTGCTTAGTCGTTTAATACCTTCTGTAGGAACAGCGTAACCAAAAAATGTTACGGCCGGCTTAATGAAGTAGAAATTGCAAGTGAGGCGGTCTGGAGCAAGTCGCCAAGGTCAGCAAAAAAACATGAGGTCCTGGAACCATTTTAATATAATGTACGGTTTTATACTCTAGTGCAGTGGTTTCCAACCTTTTCAATACTGCGGAACACTTTTGTAATGAAAAAGTTAAGGCGGAACACTTAAAAAAACAACGTCATTTATTCCAGTTATCTAAAATAATATACATATCTACAATATTTTAAAAGTTATATAAAGTTACAAAAATATATTAATATAAATAATATCGTTTAATGCGAAACATGTGCCTGATGCTTTTTGCATATTTCCTCTATATTAGGTCTTATACAGGACAATGCTACCCTCATTTCTTCTTCTAAATTTGTAATTCTTTCCCTTTTTTTGTTTTTATGTTGGTCAGCGTAGAAAATCCTAGTTCACACAAATATGATGTTGAAAAACATAATAAAATTTTAATGGCTGTTTTTGATAATGTTGGGTATTCTTGTTGAATAGATATCCAAAATTCATCAAAGGGTATTTCAGCGTGTTTCATTTTTAAAGTACGGTCAGATGATAAAGATATGAGTTCTTCTTCCTCTGTTAAACCCAATTCAGAATTGCTGGTCAAATTTGAAGCGAATGGATTCCTAATCCAGTCGTATTTCTCTATTTCCAGAGCTGGAAAATATTTTGTTATGTTTTTTTCCAATAACGACAAATGTTCTATTATTAAAGAAACACATTCTTCATTATTAGTTTTTACGGATGGAAACATCGTCAGATTTCTTTCTTCTACACGCTTTTTCCAAAGAATAATCTTTTTATGGAATGCTGATAATTTGTCCGTCGAAGTCAAAATATTTTCATTTCTACCTTGTAGACTTGAATTGACAGTGTTTAAATAATTAAATATATCTGTCAAATAGCCCAATCGAGCACACCAGAAATCATTTTTAAGATCTTGCGCAAAGATATTATTTTCATTTTCGAAGAAACGAAGCAATTCTGTTCTTAATTCTAGCACACGAGAAAGCACCTTTCCTCGAGAGAGCCATCTGATTTCAGTGTGAAGAAGTAAGGTTTCATGTTTTGATTCCATCGCCAAACAAAGTTGTTTAAAAATTCGTGTCTTCATTGGTCTTGCCTTTATATAATTTACCATATTAATAACTCCAGTCAAAACGTTTTGCAATCCCACAGGCAATGATTTTGCAATCAGTGCTTCTCTATGCAAGAAGCAATGGTTGAAATAAATCTTACTATTTTCTTTTTGTGCAAAGGCCACAAATCCTTTTATCGATCCTACCATCGCTGGGGCTTCATCAGCACAAATTTCAACACATTGCTCCCAGTTTAAATTTAAACGTTCAAGGTAAGAAGTGATTGATTTAAATATTTCTTCTCCAGTTGTTCGATCCATAAGTTCTCGACAGCACAAAAACTCATACACTATTTTATGTTCGTCAACAAATCTGACAAATCCTAATAATTGGGCTTTTCCACTTATATCCGTGAATTCGTCTATTTGCAGTGCAAAGTTTTTGTTGCAAAGTTTATTTGCAACTCTGTCTTGGATATCACATGCCATATCATGGATTCTTCTCTGAATGGTATTATCTGACATGGGTATTTTCATTACTTCTTTCTTTACTTCTTCACCAAACAAAATACTAACTATTTCAGTACATGCTGGTAAAATTAATGACTCAGCTATAGTATGTGGCTTTAATTTTACTGCCACTAATTCGGCTATTTTGAATGACGCAATTTGCGTTTTATCTGATATTTTCAAAATTTTATCAAAATATTTTGCTTATTTGTTTTCTGTATTTATAAGTCTTTCAAAATAATCTTTACCCTTTGAAGCAAGATTTTCGTGCATAGTAGTAAAATGGCGTTTCAATTTTGCAGGAACCATTGCACTATTAGCGAGCTGCTCACCACATACGCAACATTTTGGTATTGGACAATCTTTATCACCTGTCCATGTAAAACCAAAGTTCAAGTATTCATCTGTATACTGACGATAAATTTTGCGTAGTTTTGCACACTTGGGCTTCTCTTTTAAGCTAGTAGTAGTGTTGCAATCTGTATCAGAATCACTTGAACCCGCCTGATTAGCAGGGGAGACATTTGCGATATTACGCTTCTTTATTATAAATTTATCCATCACTATATATTGAAAAAAAGCATGCTTATATTAACGAATTTTGTTCAAATTAAATCGTTATTTACCTGTGTTAGTTATTATTCCGTACACGTAAAAAGTTATTTATCGAAATCGGTTCGTACCAGCTCGATAATATAGAAATAGAATCTTTATGATTGCTTCTGCAGTGTTGTGTTCCCCGACTGCTTCTTACCGGCTCGATAATATAGATTCTATATTATCGAACCGGTACGAAGCAGCCGGTAGTACTAACGAGCGACAGGGGATGGCGCTGGTGATGCTTGGTTTAAATCAGTTTAAATATCTCCCTTGATTTCATTCATATTCATTTCAAAAGGCGTTTGTTAAATTAAAATTGACGAACATTTTCGCGGAACACTTCCAAGGTGCTTACGGAACACCAGTGTTCCGCGGAACACCGGTTGAAAACCACTGCTCTAGTGACCTTGAATCACCGGACGGACGTGTGATTGGCGGTAGTCGCTCAAGATTGCTTGATCTGAAAAAATGCATGTACTTTGAGTTGCTGATGTGGTCTTTGATGGCAAGAAGTTGTCGATTAAACATCATTTCTGGCGGTTTGATAGCAAACCATAGTACAGCAATGTCAGCAACCACGGCAGAGAGTGGAAGATCAGCGAGGGCTTGAGGCCTTCCACCTCACGCGTACCGCTCTTCCAAGTTCGGGATCACGTAAGCAAACTTAGGTATTTTGTTCGAAATTTGGGACAACTCGATCTGCGCCTCAAATTGCGCAATCCGTAATGTTAGTTTAGAATTCCAAAAGGGTGGCATTTACACGGCTACGAGCGGAAACTTGCTGGGCGGGAAAAGTTTAGAGAAACTGATTTACATAATACAACATTCTGAGTAATTGGAAATTAATCCATATCTGCGTTATTGTGTAGCTGTGCGTTCTAGTCTATTCAATGGTCTAGTTAATGGTTTAGACACAATAGGCTAAGCTACGAGCGAAAACATAATGCTTATGAACGGCACAATGGGTGTTTGATTATTTTCATTATGTCTTGTGAATATGTGGTCAACTAGGCCATGCGATGCTGAATAGGTTCCAGGAAATTTATGTTGTTGCATACAATTTATATCAAAATAACTTAAAAATCAGACCGGCTGAAAGAGCTATGATAAAATTGTATCTTCAAGAATGCTAAAAATCCTCATAAACCGATCTGAACCACTCCTGTAGGGTATCATACAAAACTGTTACATCACCGACGTTTCGTGTTCCTAAAAGTGCGTTTACATACATGCAAGAAATGCTCGCGAACGTTCGCAAACGTTCGCGAGCGTTCGCAAACATATTCTTCGGTATCGTTGACATATGTGCAAGCGAACGCTGTTCGTTTGTGTTTGTCAGTGTTCCATATTGAACACACGAATTCGGTAGTAGCTTTTTTTAATTAACTATGGACAGTATTTAGATTGTTTAATATGGTAATTACTGTTGTTTGGATTCCATAATTCTTCGTTACGTTTGTATAAATCAATTAACTAAGTTAATTTTTCATGATCCTACACTATAGGTTGGACCCGTCTCGAAAATAAATGTAGTATCCTATGGATATGTATCGTTTCCACACACTTCAAAGCGCGAGAACATAGGTATCCTACGTTACCACGCAATAACTTCATTCCTTTGTCGTGTGTCGTTCCTACCGATCATATTTTCTGCTATCAGTTTTCCTTCAGCAATAAAATGGGCAATAAAAGACTGCGTAGTGTTTCTCCAGTCGAGAAGGAAACTCAAAAACTGCAGAGGAAGCTGAAGAAATTACAGGATCGTGTGGATCGGCTGGATCAGATGAGTGCTCGCCGATCTGTCACTGTTTCGCCGCGACGTGAGCTAACTGTCCAGGATGATGAATACTCTCCTGGTCCTTCTATAATGTTGGGCGCTTCGGATTTAGGAGAGTCTGATGGTGTAGGCGTTGACCAAGTTGCTTCTGCTTCGGCAGATTTGCGGGGTACTTCGCTGTCAGTGGATATGCTTCATATCCTAGGTGATGTTAAAAATCCAGGTCCATCTCAAGGCGATCCCATTCTTCCAGAGTTGGAAGTTCGCTGGTCTTCAATTTTGCAGTCTGGTTTGAGCGAGGCTGATACACTCAGAATTGAGAAGACTTATCCTGTTCCAGCTAATTGTCCCCTTGTTCAACCTCCTCGATTGAATTTGGAGGTCAAGTCGGCACTTGGAGAGGCTTGTATACGACGTGATAGTCGCTTACTTGAAAAACAAGGTTTGATTGGAGCGAGCATTTCTGCGATTGGAAATGTCCTTTCGCTAGTCCTCAGCTTAGAAGGGGGAGGGAACGTTGCGTTGGTTCAGCCCTTGAGCGATGCCGCCAGGTTGTTGGGACACGTTCATTATCAAATTTCAAAGTCCAGAAGAGAATTGGTCTCTATTAACTTAAATAAGGACCTCAAAGATACACTTGTCAGTGTGGATGTAGACGGATGGCTCTTCGGCAAGAATTTGGAAGAAAGGGTGAAGACATTCAAGTCTCTGGAGAAATGTAGACAAGAATTGAAGGTGAAAAAAGCGAAATCGATTCCCAAGCCTGCAGGGATATCTTTAAACTCCAGAGGTCTGCCCCGTTATCGTCAAGCGGTTCGTCAGAGCAGACCAAGGTCCAACCAGATCCAGCAGCGTCCTGCTTATCGTCAACCGCTTCATCAAAAGACCATCCAGAAGAACAGCCCATACAAACAGCGTCCTGTTCGAGATCTACAGGAACCTCACAGCCATTAGGTTGTGATGTAAGTAAACCGTGTGGTAGACTTAAGTTCTTTTATAAAGAGTGGTGTGTGTTAACCAAAGATCGGACTGGCTTGTCCTGGATACAGGGTATTAAGATACCTTTTTCAACTCCACCTTCCTCGCTTTTTTCCAATGTGCAGGAACCTTTTTGGGCGGATGCCGAGTACAATTTTTTGAAGGACTCAATCAAAGACCTCATAGCAATCGGGGCTATCAGCCAGACAGTTTACTCTGAGGACCAGTTGATATCTAAAATCTTTTTGGTTAGTAAACCAGATGGCGGCAAGCGTCTAATTTTAAATTTAAGACCCTTGAACAAGTTTGTTCGTGCAGAACATTTTAAGCTTGAAGATCACAAAACAGTCAGAGGCATTCTAAGACCAGGGCAATTTTTGGCAAAGATTGATTTGAAAAATGCTTATTATCTGATTTCCATGAACAAATCGTTTAGGAAATTTTTGAGATTTAAATTTGATGGTATTCTTTGAGTTTAATTGTCTTCCTTTTGGCCTTAATTGTGCCCCTCTAATATTTACAAAGCTATTGAAACCGGTTTTACACCATCTCAGGAGTAAAGGTTTTTCATCTGTTCTATATTTAGACGATTTTCTTTTAATTGGGGACACTATCGAAGCCTGTACTAAAAATGTTACATACACGATGAGAGTGCTTGAGTCCCTTGGTTTTATTATTAATTTGGAAAAAAGTTCTCTAATACCTCAACAGGAGTGCTTATATTTGGGTTTCATTCACAATACTACTGATTTATCCATCTCTCTTCCCCTGAAGAAAAGACAAAAGATCCTCAATATTCTAGCTCACTCTTCTCGTGTACAGTCTTGTAAAATTAGGGAGTTTGCCGCTTTTATAGGTCTACTTGTATCTGCCTGTCCAGCTGTTCGCTATGGTTGGCTCTATACCAAGTCATTTGAAAGGGTGAAGAAGCAAGCTCCAAGACGTAATGCTGACAATTATAATGCCCGTATGTCTCTTTCGAGTGAGTTAAATTTGGATTTCAAGTGGTGGCAGGATCACATTATTTTGGCCAAAAATGTAATATCGGCATCTCATTTCAAATTCGAAATTTTTTCGGATGCTTCCTCCTCGGGTTGGGGAGCCTGCTGTAATGGTGCAAAGACTCACGGTTTTTGGTCCTTATCGGAAAAGCATCTCCATATAAATTACTTGGAGTTACTTGCAGCCTTTTTTGGCCTGAAGTGCTTTACCAAAGATTTGCTCAATTGTTGCATTCTCTGCCGTATTGACAATACCACCGCAATTTGCTCAATTAACCGTATGGGCAGTGTTAAATTTCCTAATTTAAATAAATTGGCTAGGCTTCTTTGGCAATGGTGCGAGAAAAGAAGTATTTTTGTCTTTGCTTCATACATTAAGTCTTCCGACAACTTAGTAGCTGACCACGAGTCACGCATCCTAGAGCCACAAACCGAATGGGAGTTGGCTTCTTATGCTTATGACTCGGTCGTTAGCAGGTTTAAAATGCCCGACATTGATTTGTTTGCTTCTAGGATTAATAGAAAATGTAAAATTTTTGTATCCTGGTTCCCAGATCCAGAGGCTATTGCGGTAGACGCATTTACTATAAATTGGAATAGTTATTTCTTTTATGCTTTCCCGCCTTTTTCCCTTATACTTCGGGTAATTAATAAGATTATTGGGGATAAGGCTACTGGCATTGTTGTTGTTCCGTTTTGGCCAATCTTCAATTCCATGTTAATGGAAAATCCTATTTATTTTAAGCCTGATGTTCATTTACTTGTTTCTTCCAACAGAACGCCTCATCTGTTATGGCAAAAGACTACCCTGGTGGCAGGAGTCTTATCATTCAAGCATTAGAACGGAAAGGAATACCAACATCCTCGATCGAGGTTTGCTTGGCGTCAGTTACAGCCTCAACACTTAAGCAGTATAACGGTGCGCTTAAACTGTGGTGGCGTTTCTGTTTAGATAATAAATTTGACGTATTCTCCTTTTCTGCTTTGGCACTAATTCAATTTTTAACGGTACATTTACAGAGGGGTGTATCTTTTGGTACCTTAAATTCATACAGATCAGCTATTGTGCAGCTATCTATCATAAATGTGGCCGAGGATCCGCGTTTAAAAAGATTTTTTAAGGGCGTATATAACCTGTGACCTAGCAGACCTAGGTACAACAATATATGGGACCCTTCCGTTGTTCTAAGTTTTCTTGCCTTGCAGGACAATACCTCAATTTCATTACCATTTTTAACGAACAAATTGACCGTTCTACTTGCTCTTGCAACCGGGCAACGGGTTCAGACGCTTTCCTTAATTAACGTAAATAATATTATATGTTATGAAGGGGACCGGTTTGAAAATAGAATTCCAGATAGAATTAAAACTTCCTGTCGAAATCGTTTTCAACCAAACCTTGTTATACCTTTTTACAAAGCTGATCCTAGGGTTTGCCCTGCAGGCACCCTCGCCACTTATTTAGACAGAACTAAGGATCTCCGATCTGAAAGTGCTAATAATTTGCTTATTACATTTAAGCGACCATTTCGTAATGCGTCAAGTCAAACGATAAGCAGGTGGATTAAAGGGACTTTAAAAAAATGCGGCATTGATACCGACATTTTCTCGGCCCACAGTACGAGGCATGCATCCACATCTCTCGCAGCGAAAAGAGGTGTAAGCATAGACACTATTCGCTTATCAGCCGGTTGGTCTGAAAGATCCAGATGTTTCGCAAGTTTTATAATCGTCCACTTTCTAAGGTGGACAGCTTTGCTAATACAGTGATAGGCAGTGTTTCCTCCTGACTGTGTTAATCATTGATACCTCATACGGGTTTTTTGAAGCATAATGTTCATAGATGCTTAATGTTGTAATATTTTTTGTGAACTTAATAAATATTTTTTTTTAAATATTGCAATTTTCTTTAAACATCTACATTTATTTTCGAGACGGGTCCAACCTATAATCAGAAGATCAAATGAACTTACCTGTAAGTGAAATTCGATCTTGATTATGGATTGGACCCGTCGAAGGAAATAAGTCCCTCCCTTCCCTGTTAACCATTACTTTTAGTTTTTTTAGATAACTGAAATTACTCTTAACCCCACTTGTACTTGCAACATTAAGTTCACAGCTTTAAAGAAATGAAATTATTGCGTGGTAACGTAGGATACCTATATTCTCGCGCTTTGAAGTGTGTTGAAACGATACATATCCATAGGATACTACATTTATTTCCTTCGACGGGTCCAATCCATAATCAAGATCGTATTTCACTTACAGGTAAGTTCCTTTGATCTTCTGATTTTCGACATGTTTGCTGCGAATGTTCGCTGGTAACTAGGTTGCCGTTCAAACTGCGCAAACAAAAATGCGCAAATTCCTTTGATGTACCGACAACGATCGGATCGTGCTCGTTCGTGCACGCCGGACTTTGTTTGCTCTCGTTCACGCGCGCTGAACCGTTCACACTGCGTGTTTGCAGACGTTCGCGAACGTTCGCGAGCGTTTCTTGCATGTATGTAAACGCACTTTTAGGCTTTCTTTGGACTGGAAAAAACTTAAGATATTTGTGAGATTTTCCTATGATGCCAATTCTTGCTAAATATCTGTTTCAGTCGTTCTCACTTTTTCCAGAAATTTAAAACGACATTGTGGCACATGAAAATTTACATGTAGATTATGTCAGCCTTCGATGATTGAAATCCATTTATTTAGTTTCTAATTTAAAATGTATTGTATGTTAAATTAGTTCTTATAAATTAATAACTTCTAAAATAATCTGAATATAGTTCTGCTATCAATAAAGAATGTGGCTAGTGGCTGTGATTTCGAACTGTAGATATTTGAGCTGACGTTAATCTCTTAACCAAAACACTATATCCAAATGGCAACTGGACAAGATGTACTTCGTCACTGTCAGTTTTTTTGTTACTTCTTCAGGCAAAAACTACAAAAGAGCACAAAAACACAAAAATCTTTAATATAAAATCATAAAAATAAACGTAAATGACCTTAAAACAAATTCCAGTGCCTTTACGGAAGGGGACTTCCGTAAAGGCATTTCCATTTGACATTCCAAATGCTGTAGCTTCATCTCTTACTGCTTTCGTTGGAAAGGTTGATCATTGCAGTGTCCACATCTAAGCGGACGATATACATCAGCTAAATCTCTTGTTTCCTCCCGACAGTTGACGACAAGCTGTTGAACGCTGTCTGATATTGAAACAGCAGTCGCAACTACATTTGTAACACTATCCCTCACTGCTACTAAGATAATTTTTGTATCACTTCTCTGTTATGGTCTTTTTCATCTATTTAAACTTCCTAACTTATTAATGTGTAAAAATACAAAAATATTATTTTCTACATTTATATTTTCCAACTACACCATTTCCTGTTGATAT
Organism: Aphodius granarius; assembly: GCA_963971325.1. Lineage (NCBI taxonomy): Eukaryota > Metazoa > Arthropoda > Insecta > Coleoptera > Scarabaeidae > Aphodius > Aphodius granarius. The sequence continues at coordinate 14,282,686 of OZ020224.1, read as the reverse complement.
TAAGAAAGTAGCAATTGATATTCAGAAAGCTGTAATTGATTTACAGATATTACAAATGATATTTAGAAAGTAGCAGGATGATGTTATTCAGATATTCCAAATGATATTCAGAACGTAGTAGATGTAATTCAGTTATTGCAAACTGTCTAGACTCAAAATTGCTGTGTTTTTCGTTTCCCCGTATACCGTGATATTTGCTGGGTATCCGGATGTTGCAGTCGTGACCTATACTGACGCCACACATATGATATTCAGACAGTAGCAACTGATACTGGTACTGGTAGTAGCAATTGATATTCACATATATACACAATAAATTAATCAATTCAAATATTTATAGGAACAATAACTACATATTTAACAACCATCAACATGTTCTCAAACGTGGCGGCTGGAGAATTCTGAATTATTGTATTCCACCTATATTATAAACACAAATTAAATCGTAATATAAATCTGATCAATCTTTCACCGACCGTTGAGTGTTTTGACAGCAAAAATACCAGAACAGGTAAATACGTTAACACTGACATTATATAAATAAATTTGAAAATTAGCTGGTTCTCCTCCATGATATCAACTGTTATATACTCGTGTTATCAGAGAACACTTAATTATAATACGGTTATGCTAAAACGTCACTGGTAATTCCATTGATTCAATTTTGATAATTTTTACCTTTTATCGCCTCATTTATACATATATTATTATGCAGCGTGTCACATAATTAGATAATATTATCCTTCTTCACCTGTTTTTCTGATGAATATAAGCCGAGATAATACATTAGTAGTGAATATTGTACTAATTAGTGCAAGAAATACTTAAAAAAAATACAAATATTATGATTAATATTCTTAAAACCTATGATTGTGATAACATAATACCGTATACCTAATGCACAAAATTATCAAAAGATCTCACAAAACACGACAACGTTTTCAACAACATCTATCAAAGCTTTCAATGTATTAGAATTTGTACGATATCCAAACTTCATTGCAAAAAAGTGAGCCGCTCTCAAAAATAATACCAATCTGTAAAAAAATGTCCAATATTTCATATGCACTGCTGCTTTCATATTGCATCATTTCTAACAAGATTATTGTTTACGGAAACCTTGCGGTCAAGTTAGAGTTTATGCCAGAAATTTTCGTCAGATTTTGTATAATGTATTTGAATGCAGAGATTATTAATAACCACCATTATAATGAAATATCGGAATTCGACGCACTTCGGCAATTATTACAGCGTGTAAAAAAATGTTTTAGATGCACTTTACTAAATTCCTTATATGTACTTCCTGTCTATGTAACTGCCTATGTGACAGTCGCAGTGTTACGTTCTTTATAAATTATTAGTTTGTACAAGCTTACATATTGCTAAATAATTTAATACACGCCAGGATCATAAAGGAATCCGTATATACGCTACAAGGAATGCATGCATGTTTTAATACATTCAACTATGCTGAAAGCTTCAACTGAGGCTATAGTCAAAATGCCCCTCCTTTGAAGCTCCTGGTGTGGCGCAATAGGGGAAGGGGACATATATTATCCTTGTAGGACTGACGCCAGGCTTCAACATATTGATTTTTAATTCTGATTGAAAGGCGCCTGAAGCCTAGAAATAATAGCTTAACAAGACAAACATGTGTAGAAAACCAGTTGCTTATTTAACTTATTTCTTTTTTGTTATTTTCTTTTAACTAGTTTAAGCGCGTTTGATTTGATATGACATAATTTCAGTAAACACAAAGTCTTCTAACAATTTTTTATAATTTGCATTCGCCAAATACGCGAGCTACCAGCATTATAGTGTTTGATATGACTCTTTGTTATCATAATATTAAAATTCACGCTTTAGGCTTTTGTATAAACTACTAAACTAAATTACAACCATTTTTTACGGCGAATTAATTTTGGTGCATGGTAAAAATCAAATATGTGATTTTGTCACAATATTAATTCTGCTCTTCAAAAAAGCTATCAAAAGGTGGAGATCATTACTATTATTTTTGTCATCTACATAAGAAAACAAATCGGAGTGATCTAACCTATCTATTTTAGCAAAATCAATGTCAGCCAATAATGACTGATCATAGATTTCCAAAATGTAACTGCATACAGAGTATTTCATTTAAAAAAGTTAAGTTTTGAGTAAAAAACTGTACAAAATGTAGACGGTGATTGTAAACATGAAATAGTAAGATGACTTTATGGTTAGTGGAATTTTGTCACATAAAATTATTTGCTCTTAGAAAAAATATCTGGAAGTATTGTTTTTAAACAATGGAAGCAATAACTTGAAAACAATTGGCTGTAAGGTACTACTGTCTTAGTACGTAGTGTCCTAGCTTTTTATAAAGAGTATAAAAATATATCACAATATGAAGGGTTCCATCTAAAAAGCCTGGGGTGGCCCCTACCCAACTTTCGGACTACATCGTTGCCACAATAAAGTGTTTAAGCATTTTGCAATTATTTTGTGAAACCACAGCCGCTCTGTACCCTAACCTTGCGACAGTTAGATACTCGAGTTCCGCATCACCCTGTCACACACGACTTGTGTGAGAGGGTGATGCGGAACTTTGCAGAACGACTACAGCAGTGCATTGCAAAAAGCGGACGTCATCTACCTTACTTTATTTTCAGAACATAATTTAAGTTCTTAATTGTTAAATGGTAACATCTGAGCTTTACTTTTTCGTAATTACAGGTTTTTGTCGTAACAGCTGAGTTATTCACATTTCAAAAACGCCCTTCCATTCTGCCTCACCCTGTATAAACATAAGGTGAATATTGACCACCGTGACGCAAACAACTCACTCACACAACTGTACCCTTTTTTTTTCAAAAACTTTAGCGTATAAACGTAAACACTGTAAGCGATTAAGCGAGACATAGATGTATAGCGGAGTTAAATGGTTAGCGGTATCTTAAGTGTGATTAAAAGGCTTATCAGGATAGGTATAATAAAATGTCTACGACATTATCTTCGCCCGCATTATTTTCTTTAGCCTATGTAAACAGCAATAACACTTTTATGTTACCTCTAGAAACAACCGACCAAATATTATCAATCGTTCCGTAAGTTGTAATCAATAGCATCCGTGCTGTTACTCTTGAAGGTAATTGGCCAAACTGATCAAAGAATGTATATTACATATTAACTTCTGTGTGAATCCGTTTTGAGTGGTTGCAAAGCCTGACTGAAGATTTAAATATCTTTGAAATTAACCAGAGCGCATATAAATTGTAGTGTTTGAAGGAGTAAAAGTTGTAATCCAAATCAATTCCCAATCCTTGATTGAATAAAATCTACTGTAAGACATGCGCTTAATAAATCTTGACGGTAGTGGTCCGTTTGGCGTGTTTGACGTAGGTATATTTCAGAAACCTTCTTCCGAATAAAATTTTACAAGCGAAGTAGCCGATTCTCATTCTTTCGGCGCACGCATTACCCCCATTTGGGGGTGACCCCATAAAACAGAAATAAATGAGCCACCTGTTTGGTATACGAATAAATTTCTGGCATAATGTCACTTCTTATAGAACAATAGTTAACAATTAATAAATTGCGCTCCTTTACTGATATCAGTAGTGCAGAACGGTTTTCCGGTTAATACACAAAATATGTACACGTTTTTAGGTCCCCTGAATTTAATGCAATGATTTATGAAAAATGTCTGTTCCAAACTGAGCGCCAGAACGGTACAATAGATCGGACTAAATTTTGGTATCCATATCTTTATAAATAACAGTGGACGAAATCGATGATTTTTTTAGCCGGAAAAGGCAGATGTTACATGCATTTTAACATTAAATAGGTATACACAATTTTCAGATTAGTGAGATAACGGTTTAAGGGTTATAAGCGTTTATAGAAGCAGTTTGACAGTTGGCGTAGCCTTAGTTGCTATGGTTCAGAATTGACGAATTTTGAGTGGCCACTAACATGATAAGTCATTTAATGTTACTGACATTATGTTGGGATCCAGATTGGCCGTGGCTTCACGATACATTGAAGTCGGGAAATCGGGTGGGGGCCACCAACGATATTTAAATATGTTTGTCAGGTTATTAGGGAACCTCCACAAATCACGCTTCTCCAATAAAACAATCAAACGCTACATGAAGTAACTAAAAAACGTATTGTTGTGATAATTAGAACTCATTCCAATATCATTCTGGTTTTTGCTTCCACTACGTCATTTATCAAATGAAAATTGAGTTCCTCTTTGGAGAATAGTAGATGAAAAAACAAATAAAAAAGCGAGCGAATGGAGACTCGATAAACGCTGTTGTTGGGATAATGCTATTCATGGTAGAATTCGGTAGGGTATGGCTTTGCGATCCAATGGACGTAACGGAGTCGATAAAGGAGGGTATGTAGGCGATGGTGAATTATATGCCCGTAAATTATGTATTGGCCTTTTAATCAATAAAAAGGGACCTTTATTCACAACCACCCCCCGAGTTTTTCAGCCTGCATTAGACATAATTGATGGTACGAATCTTACGCCTGGGTTTCCGAAACAGGAGTTCCCAAGAAACAATCATGGGGCATGTAACACAACTCTACATATGTTACATATATTACATGTGTTGAGCGCGTTGCCTGTAGCTACATATGGAGGACGAATATAATATCCCATAAATATACCGGACCACAATAATGCATGTAAAAAGTTCTGTTATTTATAAATGTTCATATTGAAATAGTGACCTATACAATTTGTTCGAACAAAAACGGACATCTGCAGAACTTTGAGATAAATATATTATAGAATAATTACGCTTGTAAAAATTTTCCGTAACACAAACTTTGACAGATTTACAAGTTTGGTTGGTTGCCACGGTGATTTGCTGTATGTAATGAATTATTAGGGGAGTTTTTACTTTCCGACTAGTACACTAGAAGGAAAGTATTGTAATCGACGGAAAAAATCGGGATTTCAGCGGAAATGCCCGTTTTGGGATCCCCTGAATCCATTGCAATTATTCTGGAAAATGTCAGTATGTGTGTGCGTGTGGGTATGTGTGTATGTCTGTGAACACGATTGCGTCCAAATGGAACAACGGATCGGACTGAAATTTTGTATTCGTGTTAGAATTACCGGGGGACGAACTGGATTGTTTGGTGACAATCTAATAACCGGAAGTGGCAAATGTTAAATGCGTCTTCTGAGAGATTCATCCGATTTTGATCTAACTCATACTTGTTCATCCTCCAGCGACTTTAATTATGTACACCAAATTACAAATCAGTGGGATGAACGCTATAAGAGTTTATAGGAAGCAGTTTGACAGAATCCACAGCCTTCGTGGCTGTGTTGCGAATTGTCTTATTTTGACAAACGTCAGTGCCAGTGATATGACATGACATGAAATGTCAGTATGACAAATGTCATTATGTCATAGAAACCGACGTTAGGTTAGGTCCAGAGTGGCACTGTCTCAACAAAATTGAATAATTGCAAAAGTGTTCAGACACTTTATTATTATATTATAGTCGGAAAGTTGGGTGATGGCCACCCCAGATATTTAGATTTGTAGGTATCGAAAGTGTGTAGTTTAGGTGAGGCTAACCTGGGTGAATACCCAGTTTTGACTTGGTTAAATTTTCACCACTTTTAAGGTTTTATCAACCATCCCCCATTTAGACGCACAATAGGTGCTAAATTTAATTTATACTTTTCTGGTATAAATTGAAGCATCAATATTTCCTGCTTTTTACAAGATTTTTTTTATTTTTTCTATAATATCCCCTAAATGTTCATACATACAATTCGCACTTTCTTTAAAATTTCCAATCTCAGCTATTTTCATGCAGAAAAAATTAATTTTTTAATGATATTTGCATCCTATTTTGAAATAAGTAGCTAACATCTTGCTTACATCATTATCATAAACCAGATTTACGGTTACCAAAAAAGTTTTAAGTGACAGCCAGGAATATTTTTTTCGATGGAATTAATGCTACGCGCGCATGGAATTCAAAGTCTTCGGCCGACTGCGATCGGTCGGAATTTTGTGCCACATCACAGATTGGTTAAATCGGCCGATGTGATTAGCGTCCAAGCGCGCTTGTATATAAAACGTCTATGTTGTTAGTTTGAGCGGTCGACGAGTTTAGCTTCCACACTGAGAGAAAAGAAATGTAAAATCAAAGAAAATTATTTCTTTAAACATATTTCTTTCAAGGAAAGAATATATGTTTGAAGCAAATAAAAAATTTTAAATTAAAAAAAGTCAGCTGCATGGGCTGAAAGAAATATTATATTTGAAGTAAAAGGAAACAGTTTTTACTGAAAAAACGATTCTTTCACACCAAATCGGTTTCCGTAATGTAGACATTGTTTGGGTTTAATTGCAGAAATATGTTTAAATGAAATAAATCTGGTTTTATTTGAAACTAGTAGTCCACTTACCGCCTAGGCGATGGACCGCCTGGCCCACAGACCGCCTAGGTCACTGCCCGTCTAGCTGGCCGATCGCCTAGTCGGTATAACTCCAGACGGTATACCGCCTGGCCCACAAACGCCTAACCCACTACCTGCCTACTCGGAAAACCTAGCCGGGCGCTATACCGCCCAGGCCACAGACCGCCTAGTTCATTGCCTGGATCCTATTGTGCCATCCATAGAGCACAATGTTAAAGAAAAGAATTTGAAAAAAAAATGTAAATGGTTCTTGAAAATGATTGACACGGGGCGCTGTTGAATAACTTTTAAGTTGGCAGTGAAATAATAAAAAAAATCATATACCAATCACCCTGGCGAACAAAAAGCGAACCAATCAACCAACCACCCAATAAAATACGCAACCAAACAACCAACCACAAAACACAGCAACAAAACCAGTTTGATTTGAATTTGTTTTTCTTGTAATTTTTGACAATTTTTTGGATTTTATGGTGTATGGACCTGTGTTAGTATTAGATTTGTTGAGAAAATTTTTACCATTTTTCAAAACCTGTTTAAAACTTTTGGATTTTTTGTGCAATTTTGCGAGTAAGATGTTGAAGTAGGGAGTATGGTTTGATTTTGTGGATATTCTATTTCTGGAATTTGTAACCATTTTGCTGTTTGGACTTTTGGATTGGATTGAGTAAGGTTTTAAGGGCAAATTTTTACGCTTCTACAAAATCAACTTAGCATAGTCACCTTTACTTGGCACTGTTGTCATTTATTTACGTTCAACAACCATTGCCTTTACACACTCTCTTGGATCTTATAAAATGTCATATATGTAAAACACAATTCTCTTATATTATTTATCTATGTATATTTCATTCCCTAATAACGGCACATCCATATGATATACCACAGCGTGCTTGTAGATATCTACCTAAGAACAAAAATGTTTTGTATTTTGTCGTAGTTTGCCTTTTTCTCTAACTCAAAATTATTTACACTTATACTGGATGTTTCATAATGAGATAGCGCATCACATTTATGTCTTTTTTAAATGAAATATACTACATTGTGATAATTTTTGGAGAACTATCCTAATTTCTGTCTTTTCCAAAATTTTCTATTACTGGATACTCATCTCTTCTATTTGTCACAATCGTCTAAAATAAAATTTCCAAACAATAGAGATTTTACAGGTTGTCTGTTGTTTTGCTTTTCCTTGTGAGAGAATTTTAAATAATGTTTTATAATTTTGTGCCATGTTAGACCATTTTTCAAAAATTTTGGTCCAAGGATATTTAGGGCACCATTTACGGGCCATTTAGGATATTATTTTTTGAAGTTTTTTATCTTTTAGAGATATTGAAACAGTTTGAATAATTTTGAGCTTTTTAGACAACCTCCTGCCCATTTTGAACAATTATGGACAATCTTTGTCAAATCCGCTATTATTGATCCATTTACGGAGTTTTTTGCAACATATTTCACACTTTCGGACTACTTTCTGAAAATGTGTAGATGATTTTTTGATCACATTAGGCAGTTTTGGAACATATTAGGTAAGTTTTGGCCAATTGGAGATATTGTGGATCATTTTGGAACTGTCATTTTTGATCAATTTGTACATATTTGCGATTTTCTGGTAACTATTAAAAAAGTTAATCTTAGATAAACTTCAGGAACATTTGTAGACGACTTCTGGCGATTTTAGATCATTTTGAACAGTTTGGACATTGTTTGGCTATGTTGTTCGATTTGAACGATTTTACTAAGCAAGGTTGGGAGTAGAATATTCAGGCGTGCTGTGCTGCTTTCCGTGCTATAGGACATTGCTGTATAATTCTGAACAATTTCTTTTTATTACATTCGGATATGGTGGCCGATTTCGGGAAATTTTAGGTCAAGTTGAAATACTTTCACAACTCTCCGTGCCATTTTCGACCAGACTTGATAATTTTAGGCTGTTATATTCTCGTTTTGACCAAAATTTTAAGACAATTTTGGATCATTTCAAACAATTTCCGACTATTTAGAATTATTTAAATGGACCATCTAGCAAGTAGACCATTTCAAGTAATTTGGTTAAGTTTAAACAATTATAGACTATTTCTTACCATTCTGAATTACAAAAGTTTAAGCAAATTTGTTGTGTTTAGATTGTTTCGAATAATTGCAGATTATTTTGGACATTTTTACGTGCTATGGCTCATTTCAAACAATTTTGGTTCCTGTGTAACAATTTTAGTATTTTAAGCAAATTTTGAGGCAGGGGTGTGCTGCTTTTGTTGCTATTAAATATTGGGTGGGTTTTCTGCTGTAGTATTTTGGATAACTTCACACCATGTTCGATCTCATAGGATAGCTACGGACAATTTTTGATCATTTGGCGTGTTTTGTATCATTTTGAGTGTACAATTTTTAAGAAATTGTGGCACATATAGAAGCAAATTGATGAATGTTGTTAAATTTTTTATACATTTTGACAACCTTGGTCACTGTTGCCAATTTTTGAGTTAGAGATGCTGCTGCTATTTTGCTTTAAAAGCTGCGAGGACGCTTTACGCTGAACATTTTCTCATCCTTTTTGACAATTTTTGGCTAATTTACATCATTATAATTTGTTTACAATTTTTAACCATATACGAATTATGAGACATTTTGAATCATTTTTAATACTTTTTTATTTTTCAATTTTGGAACGACGGGCCGTTTAAACATTTTCAAGACATAGATTTTTGATTAAATTTGTAGGATCCAAAAATGATTTTGTCTATATTAAAAATTTCACCCTTGCTCTATTATAAAGTCGCTATAAACTTTATCCCGCAGTTCATCGCCCGCTCTCTATGTGAATTGAATTGATTTGGTAATCCGAATGAGATAAGGACTGTATAAATTAAAATCTTCAAAATAATCAAATAGATTCAAGTAATAATTTAAAAAAGAAAAATTAGTTGAAAAAAAAGTAGGAACATTGTCCCGGATTCGAACCCACGGCTTCATCAGCCAGAGCCATCAACGCTATCTGATACGCCACCAATTTTCATTGTATCCCCAGTCGGTCAAAACACGGTCCCAAACATGCGTGAAATCCATTCTAATATCGCATCTGAGGCCGTTTTATTACTCGGTTTGCGTTCCCAAACGCCTAATCTTATGACCCGACGTGCGACATGTCGTGCACGGGCCATTTTTAAGCCATCGCGAACGTTCCAACTTAGCCTTATTTTGACAGTTCGGTGCGCTTGCGGTTTGCAGCTGTGACGTCACATCCGACGGCCATCTTTTCGCGCGAAAAGTCCGCGACCCCCTTACGACGCAAATTAGACGTGCAAAATGGTGCGGGGCCCCTTCGGTTTACATTCATTAACCTCTACGATTCTCGGCGCAACTTTTGACGTACGCGTCGTCGCGATCGGTCGCGCGCCCGCGGAGGAGATAGCGTTCGAAATGTAGCCTGCAAATTTGAGTTCGCATTTATGTAATATAAGATAAAGATCAGAAATTTCCTAATTCTCTTGCGGTTTTTTACTAATATGATCATAAATAACCGTACCATTAATTGCAGTTGCAAATCGATCAAAAAAAGAATTGTGACATTGATAAAAATAAGGTAGTTTGTTTGAGTTGTGGTTCGAAACATTCTTGTCACTTAACCTTGACCCTTTATTACAGAAAAAGTATACTGTACTACCTTCGGCAAGTTATTTAAAAAAATGGGCCATTTAGTTAGGATTTCAAAAAAAGTACAACACAAATTTTGAGAATTTTTATTTGAAATTAGTGCAAGAAATTCAAACTGACCTAGTTAAACCAATAAGGAAATAAATTGAAAAAGTAAAAATAAAACGAAAACTATGAGATTAAAAAAAGGTACTTTTATTTTACAAATTCATATGCTCGAATTGTTTGTCTTTAGTACGAATATAGGTTCGTCGGCATCGTCTGCATCTTTCTAATGCCTCAGCCACGAAATCGGATGCATGGGCGTTTTCGGTCATAGCATCAAGGTCGAACGGGTGAAATCCTTTTCCAAATGCATGCGTAGGAGAGAGAAAGGAGCTCTACGTTTGTAGCGTTTCGCCAGGAGTGAGCATTCCGTGTCCGAGGCATAAAATAAATCGTTTGATAAAACGTGCGTAGCGAGTTGCATTGAACTCTTCTCCTGCTTGAGTGGCGCAGCTCGGCGATATTTTGAATAGAGCTGGAATAAACATTTTCCTTTCTACCACCCTCTCTCCTGGTGCCCGCTTGACGTTGAGTTTCGGGACACCTGCATATATATATATATATATATACAGTAAAAGTATTTTTTCGGGCATAACCGCTAACTAAATGCAACCGTAGACACGTGTTTCGGACTTATTAGTCCTCATCAGTACGGTATAGCCAAAGAGTAAGATGGAAGCTCTATGGAGAAGTAAACAAAAGGGACCTTAATCAGGGAGACCAACGTCACCAATTGATGCTTCGGTCGCAACATCCTCGGTATGGAGGATAAAAAGCAACGTCGCGTCGAGGTAAACAGTACACCCCAAGGTACGCCTTTTAGCCCATGGTATAATAAAAGAAAAATTAATTATTTGCGGTGTAATTTAAACAGTAAAAGTATTTTTTCGGGCATAACCGCTAACTAAATGCAACCGTAGACACGTGTTTCGGACTTATTAGTCCTCATCAGTACGGTATAGCCAAAGAGTAAGATGGAAGCTCTATGGAGAAGTAAACAAAAGGGACCTTAATCAGGGAGACCAACGTCACCAATTGAGGCGTACCTTGGGGTGTACTGTTTACCTCGACGCGACGTTGCTTTTTATCCTCCATACCGAGGATGTTGCGACCGAAGCATCAATTGGTGACGTTGGTCTCCCTGATTTAGGTCCCTTTTGTTTACTTCTCCATAGAGCTTCCATCTTACTCTTTGGCTATACCGTACTGATGAGGACTAATAAGTCCGAAACACGTGTCTACGGTTGCATTTAGTTAGCGGTTATGCCCGAAAAAATACTTTTACTGTTTAAATTACACCGCAAATAATTAATTTTTCTTTTATTATACCATGGGCTAAAAGGCGTACCTTGGGGTGTACTGTTTACCTCGACGCGACGTTGCTTTTTATCCTCCATACCGAGGATGTTGCGACCGAAGCATCAATTGGTGACGTTGGTCTCCCTGATTAAGGTCCCTTTTGTTTACTTCTCCATAGAGCTTCCATCTTACTCTTTGGCTATACCGTACTGATGAGGACTAATAAGTCCGAAACACGTGTCTACGGTTGCATTTAGTTAGCGGTTATGCCCGAAAAAATACTTTTACTGTTTAAATTACACCGCAAATAATTAATTTTTCTTTTATTATACCATGGGCTAAAAGGCGTACCTTGGGGTGTACTGTTTACCTCGACGCGACGTTGCTTTTTATCCTCCATACCGAGGATGTTGCGACCGAAGCATCAATTGGTGACGTTGGTCTCCCTGATTAAGGTCCCTTTTGTTTACTTCTCCATAGAGCTTCCATCTTACTCGTTGGCTATACCGTACTGATGAGGACTAATAAGTCCGAAACACGTGTCTACGGTTGCATTTAGTTAGCGGTTATGCCCGAAAAAATACTTTTACTGTTTAAATTACACCGCAAATAATTAATTTTTCTTTTATTATACCATGGGCTAAAAGGCGTACCTTGGGGTGTACTGTTTACCTCGACGCGACGTTGCTTTTTATCCTCCATACCGAGGATGTTGCGACCGAAGCATCAATTGGTGACGTTGGTCTCCCTGATTAAGGTCCCTTTTGTTTACTTCTCCATAGAGCTTCCATCTTACTCTTTGGCTATACCGTACTGATGAGGACTAATAAGTCCGAAACACGTGTCTACGGTTGCATTTAGTTAGCGGTTATGCCCGAAAAAATACTTTTACTGTTTAAATTACACCGCAAATAATTAATTTTTCTTATATATATATATATATATATATATATATATATATATATATATATATATATATATATATATATATATATATATATATATATATATATATATATATATATAAATTGGAAAAATTCTTGGGGACAGGTCTATACAATGAAGCTACTCAATTGCTCTTATACTTCAATATATTTCGGTGAACTACGCCACCATCCTCAGGAAGAACTAGAAATTTCATAAAATTTAAATACAATTAGTTTGTACGTTCAGTGACAAGAAAACGACGGCAAGAGCAGAGATACCTACAGAACTAGAGTAGCAATATCCGTAAGTAAGATGTTATACATTAAGTTTCCAGGCACTGTTACACTATCGCGTGTACAATGCACCATCAGCGAGTGATGGTCTTGGTGCTCGTCAAACAACTAAAACACAACACACACAAGCTATTACAACAGGTTAAAATCCGCAACAAAATAGGACATACCCACGACACCGGACGCACACAGGTAAGACCAAAGATGACTGGATGCAGATCGATTAATTTTCACTCAGTAATACAATCGACCTCATTGATGTAGCTTTAATTTTTAGGTTAAGCCAGTACACGGCTACGTTCAGGGACCACGGTCGCCAACGACAGAACCGACCACAACCAGTGTTACCAACCAAGGAATGGGCACAACGACAGCACACAGCAAACAGCCACCACCCACAACAGACAAAACGAAACAGCAGGATAACACCACAGTCCCACGCTACCGCACCGCAATACCATCATCACGAACAGTGATTTATAATATGAAAAATATAACTGTACATACAACTTATAGCGTTTGTATCTGCCTTAAAGTTAACACAATCACCGCTCTTTATATGAAACATCTCCTTAAACAGTCTCCTTTTTCCATTACGTTCTTCGTCCAGCATTCGAGCATTTGCAAAATCAAAGACATGATCCAGGTTGTTGGTATGGGCTGCTAAAGCACACCGTTTATTATTGGTTTTATAGTTCTTTGCATCGCTTTTATGCTGAACGAGTCTACTCTTAAGCCACTGAGCAGTTTGACCGACATATGTTTTTGTGCAGTCCCTACAAGGAATGCTGTATACAATGTGTGACATGTATTCGACAGGTGTTTTGTCTTTAAGAGTGCTAAATAATCTACGCACTGACATACCATTATACCTAACAATACGCGCGTCCGTAAGCGGCTTAAGAAACCTTGTAATGGTGTTAGTTAGGTTTCCCAATTGCAACAGCTTCACATATCTTGTGGCTCCGTCGTCGTCTGTGTCCACCTCCTCCCGCAACCCACGTTGCTGCCCAGCATCACCAAGAACGAGTCTCCTAACCAGGTGGTTCGGATATCCATTGTTGACAAATATTGTTATCAGCCTCCGGAGGTTAGTGCTTCTCCACTCCGGGTCGCTAATTTTTTCCACCCGATGCCTCATGCCCGTTACTGTGTTAATCTTCTGCCTGAGGCTGTGGTTAGAAAAGTAATTGATGTATCTCCCTGATGATGTCGGCTTCTGGTACCAGTCCAACATGATGCGCTGTCCAGGCGCCCTCACAACCCTGGTGTCAAGGAAAGGCACCCACTGGTCCACCTCCGTCTCCATCGTAAATTGCAGCCGCTCGTGGAACCCGTTAAATATTCGCAAGGTATCATCCTTCAAGCTTTCCGGCAACGCGCATATCAGGTCGTCAACAAACTTGCGCAGGAAGGAGAACTCAAAAGGCAGGAGTCTGATTACAAAATCCAAGAGCTCATCCATTATGATGGTTGCCAGTATCGGACTTATGGGGCCCCCCATAGGAACTCCCTGCTTCTGTCTGTAAACCACATCGCCATGCGTGAAATAGCAGTTGTTAAAGACAAAGGACAGGGCCTCCATGAAGACCGCTTTTGTGAAGGGGCAATGCTGCTGTATGTCATCATACCTCTCAGAGATGATCCTCATCACCAAGTCGACAGGGATGTTGGTGAACAAGGATACCACGTCCAACGACACCACGACAAAGCCCGGGGGGAGAATCACTCCCGTCATCACCTCGGCGAAGTGAAACGTGTCCCTGACATTGTAGTCGGTTCTTGCAGCCAAGGACTGCGATAGGATGCCCGCCAGGTAGCGCTCCAGCTTGTAAGTCGTGCCACCCAAGCACGAGACGATCGGATTGTAATCAGACTCCTGCCTTTTGAGTTCCCCTTCCTGCGCAAGTTTGTTGACGACCTGATATGCGCGTTGCCGGAAAGCTTGAAGGATGATACCTTGCGAATATTTAACGGGTTCCACGAGCGGCTGCAATTTACGATGGAGACGGAGGTGGACCAGTGGGTGCCTTTCCTTGACACCAGGGTTGTGAGGGCGCCTGGACAGCGCATCATGTTGGACTGGTACCAGAAGCCGACATCATCAGGGAGATACATCAATTACTTTTCTAACCACAGCCTCAGGCAGAAGATTAACACAGTAACGGGCATGAGGCATCGGGTGGAAAAAATTAGCGACCCGGAGTGGAGAAGCACTAACCTCCGGAGGCTGATAACAATATTTGTCAACAATGGATATCCGAACCACCTGGTTAGGAGACTCGTTCTTGGTGATGCTGGGCAGCGACGTGGGTTGCGGGAGGAGGTGGACACAGACGACGACGGAGCCACAAGATATGTGAAGCTGTTGCAATTGGGAAACCTAACTAACACCATTACAAGGTTTCTTAAGCCGCTTACGGACGCGCGTATTGTTAGGTATAATGGTATGTCAGTGCGTAGATTATTTAGCACTCTTAAAGACAAAACACCTGTCGAATACATGTCACACATTGTATACAGCATTCCTTGTAGGGACTGCACAAAAACATATGTCGGTCAAACTGCTCAGTGGCTTAAGAGTAGACTCGTTCAGCATAAAAGCGATGCAAAGAACTATAAAACCAATAATAAACGGTGTGCTTTAGCAGCCCATACCAACAACCTGGATCATGTCTTTGATTTTGCAAATGCTCGAATGCTGGACGAAGAACGTAATGGAAAAAGGAGACTGTTTAAGAAGATGTTTCATATAAAGAGCGGTGATTGTGTTAACTTTAAGACAGATACAAACGCTATAAGTTGTATGTACAGTTATATTTTTCATATTATAAATCACTGTTCGTGATGATGGTATTGCGGTGCGGTAGCGTGGGACTGTGGTGTTATCCTGCTGTTTCGTTTTGTCTGTTGTGGGTGGTGGCTGTTTGCTGTGTGCTGTCGTTGTGCCCATTCCTTGGTTGGTAACACTGGTTGTGGTCGGTTCTGTCGATGGCGACCGTGGTCCCTGAACGTAGCCGTGTACTGGCTTAACCTAAAAATTAAAGCTACATCAATGAGGTCGATTGTATTACTGAGTGAAAATTAATCGATCTGCATCCAGTCATCTTTGGTCTTACCTGTGTGCGTCCGGTGTCGTGGGTATGTCCTGTTTTGTTGCGGATTTTAACCTGTTGTAATAGCTTGTGTGTGTTGTGTTTTAGTTGTTTGACGAGCACCAAGACCATCACTCGCTGATGGTGCATTGTACACGCGATAGTGTAACAGTGCCTGGAAACTTAATGTATAACATCTTACTTACGGATATTGCTACTCTAGTTCTGTAGGTATCTCTGCTCTTGCCGTCGTTTTCTTGTCACTGAACGTACAAACTAATTGTATTTAAATTTTATGAAATTTCTAGTTCTTCCTGAGGATGGTGGCGTAGTTCACCGAAATATATTGAAGTATAAGAGCAATTGAGTAGCTTCATTGTATAGACCTGTCCCCAAGAATTTTTCCAATTCTAATATATATATATATATATATATATATATATATATATATATATATATATATATATATATATATATATATATATGGTCTTAACACTTTTGCAATTATTCAATTTAGTAAAACCAAAGCCATCTCTGGACGCTACGTAACGTCAGTACATTTGCTATCCTGACATTTAATGTCATGTCAGTGGCTCTAACGTTTGTCAAAATCTAACCATTTGCAACACGGCGACGAAGGCTGAGGATTCTGTCAAACTGTATCTGTAAAAGCTTATAGCGCCTAAACCGTTCATCCCATTGATCTGTAAATTGGTATACATACATATTCAAACTCATTGGATGGTGAGTTGATATCAGTTTGGCCAAAACAGGATAAATCCCGAAGAAGACGCTTGTAACATCTGCCACTTCCGGCTGTCAGATTGTCACCAAAAACACTCAAGTTCGTCGCCCGGTAATTCATACATATTTAGAAATTTCAGCCCGATCCGTTGCTCCGTTTGGGCGCAATCGTGTTCACGGACATACACACAAACACACATACACACATACACACATACACTCATACACACATACACACATACACACATACACACAAACACACATACACACATACACACATACACACATACATACATACATTTTCCAGAAATCATCGCAATCGATTCAGGGGACCTCAAAACGCGTATTTCCGCTAAAATCTCAAATTTTTTTTCCGTCGATTACAATGCTTTTCTTCTAGGAGTCGGAAAGTAATTATTTTCACGATTAAAATAATTGCAGTTTATTAAACGCGGAGTTCCGAAATTACAATAAACTTTGTAGATGCATATTTAAAATCAGTTTATAATCATCAATTTCAACCCGATCTGTTGTTCCATTTTGGACCCTAAAATGCATATATCCACTGAAATCCTGAATTTTGTTTCCAGGGTGGCCGCCACCCAAATATTGGACTACATTGCTGACACATTTATAGACTCTCTAATGTCTGTAAGCGTATAGAGGATGAAACATCAATTAAACTAATGTGCATAAGATAATTATAATTACAAAATCAAACGAACTTACCTGTAAGTGATGTTCGATCTTGATTATGAATTGGACCCGTCGCAGGAAATATAAGTAGTCTCCCAGTTCCATGTCTCACGAACCACACATTTTAAAGACAACGCAGTCACGCGTCCCCCCCTTTTACGGTCTCTGCTTCATTACTTTAAAGCCATGAGTCATGTTGCAACTTATCGGGTAATAAGGGAAGGGAGGGACTATTTCCTGCGACGGGTCCAATTCATAATCAAGATCGAACATCACTTACAGGTAAGTTCTGTTCGAAAAACAGAATCGTATATAACTATTCTAAGCTAAGGCAAAACAATTTAGTTGGTTTAAGGGTCTTTGGTAAAACTTTGCAAAAGTTTCTGATTTATCTGACCATCCTGCTGTCAGTCTTATTATATCTATGCTGACACCTTTCCTTGCAGCAGCTGAGGTAGAAGCATGTCTGGTACTATGTGCTGAAAAGATTTCAGTATTGATACCACTTTGTTTCAATGTATCTTTGATACATCTGCTGATGGTCTGTGAAGTGGCGTTATGGTATGGTTTTTTGCAGGTGATAAAGAGTCTACTGTTTTCAAAACGACATTCTTTAGTCCTTTCTAAATATTTTATGATACATCTAGCTGCACAGATTCTAGGGTCAACATTATAGAAGGGTATGAAAAGATTAGGTTGAAACTGGTTATGGGACGATGTTTTGTTCCTAATTACTGGGTCTTCTGCAATATCTGAAGAAGTTATTTGAGCTATAGCAGATGTATAACAATTTAGTGTACCAAAAGAGAGACCTTTTTCAAATTGGGTCGTTAAAAACATCAAGAGTGAAGTTGGAGAGACTGTGAAATTATTAAATTTATTGGCTGTGCAAAATTGCCACCAAAGTTTTAGACTATTGTATTGCTTCAATGTAGAAGCAGTAATAGTCTAAGATCCCGATCTAGATCGACCTTCCCTCATCCTTTTTCCTAATCAAATCTATATTTCATACAATGTAAGGTATAAATGAACACAATGTCCTAGGGTTGCCGCCCCATATCCTGGAAAGGCTATTTTTAATTAACCATTATTTAAGGTAAATTGGTACTAGTAATTTACCCTCATCGTTTTTCCTAATCAATTGTATACCAAAATGTAGGTTGCTTTGTTGCGAACATCGTGGTGTAGGGTTGCCTTTGCAAAAGTTAGCATATCTTAGTGTTGTCGCGATTTTAAATATGAATAGGTGAGTAAAAGGGTACGTTCACATGACAAGCGCCTAACGCGCGTTTACACTATCGCTGTGCTATCGCCTACTATTACGACAGACAATGAAGTAGAATAGCAGTTACCTTCGTACTTACCAGTTATCACTATTAGTTTGGCGTTTTTTGTAAGTCTTTGGCTCTCGATTGGTACCAAATTTTTCAAGAAAAAGAATGAACGGAACTATGAAAAAAAAATACCTTAAATAATATTTAATTAAAAATAGCCTTGCCAGGATATAGGGCGGCAACCCTAGGACATTGAGTTCATTTATACATTATATTATATAAAAAATAGATTTGATTAGAAAAAAGAATGAGGGAAGGTCGATCTAGGTCCGGATCTTGTACTATAACGGATGATAAACAAATAGATACAGAAGATTCCGGTACGCCTCTTTTTCTTAATGCCTCTTCGATAAGACGCCTGCCACCAGGGTAGTCTTTTGCCATAGGGTGTGCGGTGTCCTGTCGGGAGACACAAGTAAATTAATATTTGGTTCAAAATAAATTGGGTCTTGGATTAATAGAGATGTATAGATCGGAAACCAGGGTTGTGATGGCCAATAAGGTACAACCATTATGCCAGTAGCATTGTCGTCAATAATTTTTTGGAGAACCCGGAGTATAAGGGCATATGGTGGAAAGGCATAGAAAAATATATTATCCCACCTAATCGTGAAGGCATCTACGGCAGAGGCATCTGGATCAGGAAACCAATAAACAAATTCTTTACATTTTGTGTTACTTCTTGTTGCAAGTAAATCAATTTCTGGTTTTGTAACCTTTAAAACTATATTATCAAAAGCAAATGTTGCTAGACAGAATGGGCACTGTTTCGGGCTGTAATATTCGTGATTCCCGATCAGCTACAGTATTATCCGTGGATTTAATATAAGATGCATAAAGAAAAATGTTTTTTGATTCACACCACTGCCAAATATCTCGTGCGATTTTATCTAAACTAGGAAATTAAGTACCCATACGGTTTATGGTGGCAATTGCGGTTGTGTTATCAATTCGACAAAGAACGTTAAGATCAGATTTATTCTTAGTAAAACATTTGAGGCCAAAAAACGGCAGCTAATAACTCTAGATGATTTATATGAAACTTTCTTTCATTGCTTGACCAAAAACCGTGAGTTTTCATTTCTTTACAACAAGCTCCCCATCCAGTAGTAGACGCATCAGTAAAGATTTCTATGTCATAATGGGAATTTTCGATAAAATTGTTTGCTTTTAAAATATGTTCATTCCACCATGCAAAATCAGCCCCTAATTTTGTGGGCAAGGCCATAGTAGCGTCGTAATTGTCATTATTATTACGAAGAGCTTTCAATTTTTCCCTTTCAAACCTCTTTGTATAAAGCCATCCATAACGGATGGCTTTATAATCAACATTTTTGGGTCATTCTTCTAAAGAGTTTCCTATTAAGAGAAAATCATCCAGATATAAAACCGATGTAAACCCCTTACCTCTAAGATGATGCAAGATAGGCTTCATCAACTTAGTGAACACAAACGGGGCACAGATTAGACCAAATGGTAAACAATTAAATTCAAAAAGTATGTTGTTGAATTTTTTTTTTCCGATCAATTAGTAACTTTATTTGTAAACAAATTACATTCTGTTTCACATTTACCAAATGAGATAAAAAAAGACGTTATGTTCTTCCCTCTTTCTTCACCTCGGGGTTGGATTTCCGACATCATGCTGGATTTCCTTCCTCGGGTTAGCGGTGTTGAGGGTGCCTGCTTGCTCTACATAAGTTGCTTCTCTATACTGTGCCCGTCCCCAGCATTTGCTTGATCTTTCTCTTGAAAGGTTGGGGCGCCAGTCTTTGTGTATGTTCAGGTAGTCTGTTGTATGTTCTAATTGTGTCCGTCAATGATTTTTGCGTAAATTTCTTTTTCTTGAATTTATGGGCTCGGATGTGACAGCATGCCCTGGTTGTGTAGTTGTGATATTCGCAGTTTACTTTCAATTTAATGTTGGTTTTAATTTGCTTAGTGTTCATTTTATGTATTAATGTTTGTATTTGTTTCATGTTTTTGTCAGTTGTGTTCCCCCAAACATGTATTAAGTAAGTGTTTCTTGACGTGAAAAGTGAACGGTAAATGGGTTTTCTTAGGATTGGTGGTATTAGAATAGAATAGAATAGAATAGATATATTTTCAACACAAAATACATAATACAGAACAACTTATAATTATAAAGCATGATGTACTGTGGAGCGTCATATTTAGGAATGATCAGATGCTAATATTTAGTCTCATATGAGTCTTGAATTCCTGGACATCGTAGAAGCATTCCTTCTCGAGGAGCGCTCTTATATCTTTCAGAAATTGACCATGGCACTTCGATAACCATTTCGCAGGAAGGACGTTTAACAATTCGAAATGTCTATGTTGGACTGATGTTGCCGATGTACGGTGGTATGGAATCGTTGCTTTCTGAGCATTCCTCAGGGAAAGCGATGTGGACTGATGTCTCCGCTCCGATAGTGGCATATTTTTGTGAGCTCGCTGCAATTGAGCGTAGATGTACTGACATGCCAGTGTCAGTATTCCATATTTTCTGAATAGCGGCTTACAATGCGTCGTGGAAACGGCTTGCTCTATTGCTCTTACAGCTGCCTTTTGTAAAATGCTAACTTTGGTGGCATGTGCCGACTCTCCCCACAGCCTCACGCCGTAGGACATCCGCGTGTGGAACATAGAATGATATGCAATTAAGGCCGCTTCCGTGCCCACAATCTGTCTCACTCTGCGTATAGCATAAATTGCCGAGGCGAGCTTTAGTGATAAGATTTCTATGTGCTTTTTCCATGTTAAACGCGTGTCGATCGTGATTCCAAGCATCCTAGTGGATGTTGCCTCGATTGTGGTGTTTCTCTTATTTCTAAATGTTATGCAAGCTGTTTTTTGCCATTTAGAAGCAGGCCGTTCTCTGCAAACCAAGTTTTTGCCTTTTCTAGCACATCAGTAGCTTTTTGGGTTAGAGCTTCCTGATTTTTGTCTCTAGTAAGCAGAGTAGTATCGTCGGCGAAGAGGATAACGGCTTCGTCTGGTATACTGTCGGGGAGATCGTTTATATATAGACAAAAGTCAAGAGGTCCGTTCAAAGATCCCTGACCAATGCCTGTTTCGTTTTCCAGAAACGTACCAAGAATCCCATTGGCAAACACTGCTTGTTTCCGGTTAGTTAAATAGGATTGCATCAATTTCAGCGGTCGGCCTCTCACACCGTACCGCTGTAGCTTATCTAGAAGAATCGAGTGCTGCAAGCAGTCAAAGGCTTTTGACAGATCACACAGTATCGCCAGAACATCTTCCCCCTCCTCGGTGGCGGTCCATATAAAGTCTAGAAGTGCCTGGACGGCATCGATAGTACTGCGCCCTTTTCGGAACCCATATTGTTGATTCTTAAGTATTCCTTGGTTATCTATAAACCGGACCAACCTGGACAATAGCGCCTTTTCCAATACCTTTGAAAATACCGGGAGTATTGAGATCGGACGATAATTTGCGCAGTCATTTGGATCGCCCTTTTTATAAATAGCTGTTACTTTCGCCACCTTCATTAGCGCTGGAATTTCTCCCTGCTCAAAGCAAGAATTGATTACTGAGCAGAGCGGGTCGCTGATATAGTTTGATCCGCATTGAATTATTTTCGTACTGAGGTTATTAATGTCCATAGCATTTTTTGTTTTGAGGTTTTTTATGATGTCACTGATTTCCTGTGGCGTCACAGGCGCCATAAACATTGATCGACAATGCATGTTGATCGTGTTCGTGGTAGTTAAGATATGTTCTTTAGTGGAGCGGCCCACGCTGGTAAAAAACTGATTCAGTTCATCTGCTGGTGGTGTTGGACCATGCGATCCCCGATTCTGAGTTTCGTTTTTGATAATTTTCCATATTTCTGATTGGTAGTTGTTGGTGGTCAGTAGCTGGTTGTTCAGTTTAGATCTTTTTTCATTTTGCATATACTTAAGATAAAATTCTTTGTAGCTTTTGTAAATAGTTTTTAATTCTTCTCCTCCTTTTATGTTATAAGTTTCTTGAAGCAGGTTCATGGTGTTTCTTATTTGTGTTGCTTCATATGATTGACGCTTCTTATTCTTTTTGGTTGGTTTTTGTTTGGTTAGAGGTAGGGCTTCATTTGTGAGAGACAAATAACGTTTTAAAAATTTGTTGTACTTTTCTTCCGCCCTATCTTCCCCATACACGAAGCCCCAGTCTTCATGTTTTAGTAAATTTTCTAAGTGTTGAAGTCTTGCTTGAGAAAGAATTCTGTGTTGTTGTGTTGTGTGCAACTCATCAGTGCAATGCGGAATTTTTGCAAGAATGGCGTAGTGATCTGATATTCCGCTGTTTATGATTTTCACTGTCAAGTTGTTAGAATTTGTATAAATATTGTCGATGGTTGTCTTTGTACTTGGGGTTACTCTTGTGTAATCGTTCACCGTTTTCATTAGACCAAAGCTAGCCATTGTATTTGTCAAAACTAATGTGTCAGCTGTATTTTTAGAGGTATCTATATTGAAGTCGCCCGCCAGTATAAGTCTTGTATGTGGCGGATATTTATGAAATACATTTGTTAGCATTGTGGTCAGTGTACCTATTAATGGAGATACGTTAGTATTTGGAGATCTATATAGTGTGACTATAATCGTCCGGTGTTTTGGCAGATAGATTCCACACAATTCACAGTCTCTTTCTGTTGAAAACATTGACAGGTCTATCATTTCTGAGGAGCCCAGATTGGCCCGTATGTAGATGACTACCCCTCCATGTTTTAGATGTCTACGTGTGAAACAACTTCCTAATGTGAAGTCTTCAATATTATATACGTCCTTATTGTTAATGTTCATCCAATGTTCTGCTATACAAAGTATATCAATATTACAATCATGGGCTAGCGCTTCTATTGCTTCAATTTTGTTGGTTATACATTGGGCATTCATATACATAACATTGAGCGTTTTTGTTTTGCGATTCTTTATGTAATCTGCGGTTTCGGTTGGTGAAAAAATCTATTTACACGGACGCCCTCTGGCCAAAATTCTGGTTTTTGCAAATTATCGATACATTGAATAGGAAAGGTAACTTTGAAGGACGAGTATTCCTCGGGTCGCTTTGATTTTAGTTGTGTACATGTGATGTTTCCAATCTTCTTTGATTGTATATAGCCTTCCAGATCCTTGACTGTGGTACAGGGTTGCAGACGGTATACATGTAAGTAGCCAAGACGTGCAACTGCCTTTAGGGAGATTCCTGTGTCTTTTGATGCTCCTAGTATTGTTGGCTTCTGTTTTTTAATTCCTTTGGGTTTGTTTTCCACAATTTTCCAGTTTCCCTCTGATTTGTTGTTTGAGTTTATATTGATTAAAGAGCTCATTACTTCTTGTTGTTTCTTCTGCATATTCATGAGGTTTTCATGTAATTTTGCTGATTGCAGAACACTGCTGAAAGTTTTCGGTGTATTACATTCTGATTTGTCAGAGTCTCCTACTGGCTTACAGATGGCAGTGGAATCAATCTCGATTGTAGAAGTACCCTGCAAATCTTTTTTATTTTCTTTTTTGGATTTGCTTTGAGAGATGGCAGCACTAGCGTGTGCTTTTGTATTCTCTAAAATATTAATTTTCTCCTTTAACAGATGGTTATTCTCAGAAAGGATACTATACTTATGTTCTTGTTCCTCGATAATTCGTTTTAGCAGCGTTACTTCTAGTCTGAGGAGTTTAACCTCTTGCTCTGGAGTTCCCGCGCTAACCTCACTTTCCTTTGCTCCTTGGAGACCCTGATACTTATCCTCGCATCTCTTGGATTCATTGGCATGCCTTTTCAGGCAGCTCGGATGAAAAGGAATGTTACAGACATCACACGTTGTTCCACTCGTCACAGAAGACTTGCAACGGCCACAAATCAAATTCGGAGCGGAGCCACCGCCCAGAACACTCTCGCCTTCGGACATCGCGAGCATATTGTCTTATCTTCCATACTTTTGCGATTGTTCCTGCATTTTCTTGAGCTAAGTTGTTCACGTGTGTATCCCGTTTCAGGTCATCCTGAATGTGGAGCCCCAAGTATTTAACTTTGTGTACTTGTTTTATTTTTATTTTGTTTATTGTAACGTCAATGTTAAGCTCTTTCTTAGTGTTGTTGAATATCATATACTCCGACTTTTTTTTTTTCATTAATTGTAAGTAAGTTATTTCTGTACCACTCTTCTATCTTTTTCATATCGTTGTTTATGTTATGCTGCAGTGTCGATGCTTCCTTCTCGGTATAAATTAAACATGTATCGTCTGCGTACATGTACACAGTTCCTTTCAGATCCAGATCCATCATGTCATTGGTGTATATTACATAAAGGTTAGGTGGTATGATTCCTCCTTGTGGTATTCCATATTGTTCTGAAGGCAACGGCTTACTACTTGTTACGTCTAGTTTTACGATTTGTGTTCGGTCAGCGAGATATGTCTTTATGAGGTTTAAGTTTTTGTTGTTAATATTTATTGCTTTAAGTTTCTCTACTAGCTTTTTTTTTCGATATTGTATCATATGCTTTTTTGAAATCAAGAAATATAGCAACTACCCTCCTTCCTTTGTCGAAGTTTGTTGTTATTTCATGGATCAAGTCGTTCGCTGCTGATGTTGTGCCAGAGTTTGTCTGGTATGCGTATTGCTGTTGTCTGATTATATTCTTCTTTTCCAGGTGCTGCTTTATACGCGTTTGTATGACTTTCTCTAAGATTTTGTTTAGGGTGGAGAGGAGAGCAATAGGACGGTAATTTTCAGTGCTTTCGGGATTGCCTGATTTATGTATTGGCTTTATTATTGTGGTCTTCATGTAACTCGGGTAAATTCCTTCATCTATAACTCTGTTTGTCAGGTTGACTAGTATTGGCGCCAGAGCTGTCCTGTTTTCTTTTACAATATTAGTTGTAATCTTGTCAAACCCAGGAGCCGTATTACTCTTCATGCTGCTTATAATCTCGTAAATCTCTTTCTCGTTTGTGTATTCAAATTTGGCTTCTACTGCGTTATTTTTTGTGGTCGTTGTAGTAGTATGTCCTTTGTATTGCTCAGCTAATGATCTTCCTATAGTGTTAAAGTATGTGTTGATAATGTTTGCTATCTGCGTCGGGTCTTCTGTTCTTGTTGTTTCTGATGTCGATATGGCTTTTATTTTTGGTTCTTTTTTGACATTTCCCAACATTTTGTTGAGCGCTTTCCACATTTGTCTAGGATTATCTTTGTGTGCTAGGAGTTTATTTTGGTAGTGTTGGTCTTTCGCAGTTTTGATGTTCTTATTCGCGTCTTGCTTAGATTGGTAATATTTTTTCTTTAAATTTTCATTAGTAGGATTTTGTTTGTGTTTTCTGTATAGCTTATTTCGTTTTTTAATCTTTTGTAGTAATTCCTGGTTCAGCCATTCGCATTCTTCTCTTCTCTTTATTTTTACTATCGTAGTATTTGAGGTTATAATTTTTTCTAGTATAGTTGACAGTTCTTCACAATTGCTAACATTTTCCTTCTGTATTTCTCCAATCTATCTCTATAGTTTTATTGTCAACTCGTTTGTGCTCGAAAATTTTATATGGTGATTTCTGTTTTTGTGGTTGGTCGACAGTTGCGATTATTGCATAATGGTCTGAGATGTCACCCTTGATCACTTTTACTGTTTGTATGTCTTTTTTATTGTTTGTTATTATGTGATCCAATATTGACCCAGATCCAGTCTTATCAATTCTTGTGTAGTGCTTATGTGTTACTTTATTCATGATTTTGTAGTTATTTTCTGTTAGTGTTTTTATGTACTCTTGTGTTGGGTTGTTCTTTTGAGTATATTGATATTAAAATCTCCGACAATAATATGTTTTTTTCGTCTAGTAATTATATTGTTCTCCAATGTAGTTATGAATGTGTGTTGTTGCCTTTGGCATTTTTTGTTATTTATTAAAGCGGATCGGGGTTGAAGCACAAAGGTTGTAGGGGTTATGACAAGTTACACAGTACTTCACACCATGGGGGTCTGTCCAGGTGACTAATTTATCAGTACACAAACAAGAAGAGCTCGGATTGTTTGTGGGTTACGGAAAGGAAAAATTCTATTGGCAAGGTATACATATATATTTAATAACCATTTGCGCGCCCGACTTGCTCTGTTGAAAAAGTTGTTTTAAGACACGTGAATAGTGAGAGTGTGAATGTTCTACTTACGAGTTGATATTTGGTTATTTGCACTTTGTGCTTCCTTCTAGTTTCTCAGTATTCCTCTCTGATTGTTGCTCTCACTTTTGCCTTTCGGCTGATATGAATTTTACCTTTTCTTACGCGGTTTTACCCTCGAAATTTATTATTTTCTTCGGAGCCGATATTACTTGCACATGCACAGAGAAACTTGTTTTATGATTTAAATTATTATTAAATAATTATTAAAAAATTTAAATTTTAAATATTTTTTATGACTCATATTTATGGGTATCAAGTAATAGGCATTTTTAAGATCAATTGTGGCTATTGTTTAGGTCTTAAAAGATTTTTAACAGTTTTTTGGTCCTCTAATTTAAAATGCTCACAGTATATATACTTATTTAAAGCTTTTAGATTATAAATTAAACGCTTACTGGCATCTGGTTTGCTAACTAAGAAAATACTGGAAACATACCGTCTCTCACAGTAAGAGGATCTACTAATAGCTCCAAGAGCAGTGAGCTCTTTTATAGATAGATTTAATTCTTTAAGCACAGCAGGTGTCCAATTTCTCTCTGATATAGGACTACTCTGATGAGGAACTGATTTAAAGGGAATTTTAAGACCTTTAATCCAAGACAAAATAACTCTGTCATTAGTTAATTTGACCAATTTTCATAAAACAAAAGTAGCCTACCACAAGGCTTACTTACTTCGCAGACTAAGTTCGTCGAGATACTTGTGCAGGGGGTAAACGCCCCTGAGGTCTCCTGCCCGATTGTTGTCGGGGTGGTGCTTGGCGTGATGGCTGTTGACGGAAGGGTTGCTGAACCGGAGCTCGATGACTGTATTTAGGTCTGCTCTGATTCCTTGGTATCGGGGCAGACTTTTGACGTTTAAAGGCAAAGTGTTCAATTTTGGTCTTGAGGGTGGCCTAGTCTTCTTCATCTTAAGGTCCTGCCCGCATCTTTCCAGTGTCCTTTTTGTTTTGACACGGTCATCAAGGTTCTTTCCAAACAGAGAACCGTCAGGGTCCACATTTATGAGTGTATCCTTAAGGTCCTTATTAAGATTAATAGAAACAAGTTCCCTTCTAGTTTTAGATTCTTGAAAATGTAAATCCGAAAGAATCCTAGCCGTATCGCTGAGGGGTTGGATGAAAGGAAGGTTGTCTCCCCCCTCAGTTTTTAAAATATCCGAAAGAGCCTTTCTCATGGCAGCAAGACTTGCTCCGATGGCCTTTTATTTCTGTTGGAGTTTATTGTCATGTCGAATGACTGATTCTGTTAATACTCAAGCAACCTCCAGATTTAAATTTGGAGCTGCTAAAAGAAAGCAATTTTCTGGGGCAGGATAAGCATTTTCAATATCCATCCTTTCGACGTCCGATAACCCAAATTTTAAGATAGACTCCCAACGAATAGCGATATCAGGGAAAATGGGTTCACCTTTGGCAAGTACGGTTTTCTTGATATCACCCAAGACGCGAAGGACGTTTTCAGGCAGGGTAGCTTCTTCTTGTTGTTCGGTACTTGTGTTGTTGACCTGCATAACTTCATTAGGATCTATTGAAAAGAAATAAGAACCATATTAATTATTGTGTCCGTTGGTCCGCAAATAACAGGACATTATTCACTCAAAAGTCGTATAAGAAGTGCCTACCGTACTGTATCCACTCACTTGGGATAAATAAAGTCGCTCAGGGACTGTATTCCCTCACTTGGGGTAGATAAGGTCGTCACTGGACTGATATTCGCTCACATGGAGCAATTAAAGTCACCATTGGACCTCACCCACTCACTTGGGGTGGTAAAAAGTCATCAAATGATTGTACCCGCTCACTTGGGGTGATAATAAGTCACCACTGGACTATTAAAGTCGACCTTATCCACCCACTTGGGGTAAATAAAGTAGCTATGGGACTTTACCCACTCACTTGGGGTAGATATGGTCCCCACTGGACCGATACTCGCTCACTTGGAGTAATTAAAGTCACCACTGAACCTCACCCACTCACTTGAGGTGGTAAAAGTCACCAATGGACTATACCCACACAAAAATGGACCCTCATTTTTTTCTAATTAATGTATATTTTATGCTAGATAATATGTATGTTCATAAATAAACACCACGTAGAGTAAGTATCTGGGGTGGCCCTCACCCAACATGCCGACTACATCGTTGACACAATGAAGCGTCTGAACAGTTATCCAATTATTCAATTTTATGAAGCCAGAGCCACTCTGGACCCTACCAAACGTCAACATTTGCCACTTCCGGTTGTCAGCTTGTCATCCCCTCCTAATTCTAAATAAGTATACCAAATTTCAGTCTGATCCTTTGCGCCGTTTGGGCTGTATCCTGTTCACAGACATTCATACATACACAGATGCATACATATCCACATACACACATAGTCACCTGGACCTCATTTTCTCTGATACAGTAGTGCTATCTCTTTCTACCACACGGAGAAAGAATGCTCGTTTACTCACTCCCTCTTACAAGACAAGCCTATACCTTGGCTTCTAAATGCATTTTATTTTGTGGAATATTAGTTACACATACGTGCGTCTGAGGAGAGAGTGCACATGCATTAGTTCTCCATGTAATAGAAAGAGACAGATCTACTCCGAGGGAGGAACCGCAGCGCGTTGACAATTTTTATATAACACGTAGACGATTTTTTTGTTACTGTCGCCGATTTCAAAACCTATGCGGGATTATTATTGGCCAAGGTTTCATTTCGACAATCCCCGCCCTATTTTAACCAAATCTACCAAATCGGAATTTCCATGCGCGGAAACAGTCCTGTTAAGGCTTTTCTGTATTATAGTAGCTTTATAATCGACGTATCAGCTTTTCAAATTTGCCTGCCATCTCTCTGTGTCAACGCCCATTAACGGTTTATGGCTTCAATATTGCTCAATTTTGCTCATCTTAAAGGAGTTAGGGGTCACAGTGTTCAAAATCTTTTGGGGCATTAAGATCCCATAGCCACTTATTACAAATTACGGCGCCACGATTACGGTAGGAAGCCCATATTTGATAATTTAATTTTCTGTGCCGTTTAACCGGTGCTTAGATTTTGCAACAAAGTTACTGTCCTCGCCTTCCATAATATATTTTATGGTTAATGTCAACGTTGATTAAGGGTAGGCGTCACGGGTGATCACAAGCATTAAATTAAAATATAATGTCAGGTTATCGTGATTTTTCGAAGGTATGGAAATATCTTTTTGTAT
This sequence comes from Aphodius granarius, assembly GCA_963971325.1. Taxonomy (NCBI): domain Eukaryota; kingdom Metazoa; phylum Arthropoda; class Insecta; order Coleoptera; family Scarabaeidae; genus Aphodius; species Aphodius granarius. The sequence continues at coordinate 14,252,767 of OZ020224.1, read as the reverse complement.
AGGTCCGTATCATAGGTTTACATATTGTTTTCAACAACCTTTGATTGACGTGCTTTGGTCATTACTGATATGTAATAATTGCTATATTTGTAAAGTATAGGTACTGTTAATTCTCAGAGAGGCTATGTGCATCTTATCGCATTAGATTTATGTGTGTTATCTGTTTGAATGCACTTATAAACATATCGATCCAAAGTCACTAAATTTAATTAGTGAGATGGAGCATTTCTACGAATATGATTATTATATCGCAATTAATAATGAGTAACAACTGTCAGAGACTACTAGACTTGATAGCAGTAGAGACTGGTATTTTATAGCCCTCTCGTATAGGGCCAGTGTTTTGTCTTTGTAACCGGACGTGATTACGCGCTACTCTATTGATACGATTTAACCATGCGTTGATATCAACGCATACAATACTTTATTATATTTTTCAAATGCACACATCATAAATCCTTATTTTTATTGCTGGCTTATTGGTTTGGGCCCTCTGTGAAATGCTTTATATCACTATATTTTGTGGGAACGATGTAATAAATTACATTCATAACGAGCCCCTTTAATAAAACTTATTTTTTAATTATAAGTTATGTTATCGTGGACGGAGATGGTTTGTAGAGAAGAGGTATAAATTCATGACACAAAAATAACGGAGACAGAAAGTTTTTAGGTTTTCATCAAAGAGTTAGTCAATAGAAGATATCTCCAGACGACTCTGTCTCCGCGATCCACCAAGTTAATAGACTCTGGGTAAGAAGATTTTTTAATAACTGTTCACATTTGAATATTGTGCGTGTGTTTATTTCAGGATAATTTACTACTTTTATTTCGCATTATATGTTATGGGTAGATAATATGATTGTGTGTTGTTTTCAGTGAGTTTATTTTTTTATGTGTGTATATTTTTGCAGTTATTGTACTTTAATTGATTGTATTATTTTTGTCTTTATTGGCTCCAATATACATCTAGATAATACAGAGTGTTGATATTAATTCCTATCCGTCTCCATGTCAAGGACCCAATAGAACTTCAAATTAAACTACCGTCTATGGCATTAATATAATACTTTGAACTAAAGTGTTGCAAGACGGCAGTTATAACATATGGTGGCAGCGGCGAGATAACTTCGAATTAATATATTTGTTTATATATATATATTTCTTTTGACAGGAGATTGTGCTTTGAGAAGTGATATTCTGAAAGTAGCTGCCGTAAATATCTGTAGTCCAACAGCAACGTACGAACAAATAGTGGAGTTTGCAAGAAACGCCGAGTTTTCAAACACTTTAATTGCTGAAAAAACAAAAACTAAAAATTTTCAGATATGCGAGGAATCGATAGCACAAGAGGACCGACATACCGACATACCAGGAAAATGTCACACAGATGGGGCGGCTACCCGGCCGTAGTGGTGACAGAAACGGTATGCACGCAAGAGATATCATGTGTTTCAGGTGTGGACAATTTGGTCATATTATGAGATTCTGTCGAAACCCACCAACAGAATGGAAAAACAAAAGCAATTCATCGGACAGAAGAAATCCGCCATCAAACCGTTTAAACTCCAAGGTGTTTCCGCCCACACCCCGGTTCGGAGACTGACGCAATTAAACAGGTTTGAAATACCCTGTTTAAATAAAACTCATGGCAATGAATTGGGGTGCCATCTTTATTTAAGTATCAGTGGTTGAAATACTATTTTTCTTGTAGATACTGGAGCAGCAATTACAATCGTTAAGCATTCGATTGTAAAAAAATTAGGATTAAAAATCGATAGAAGAGATATTGTAAAACTAAAAGGGATCAGCGGACAAGCCGAATTGTCAATAGGTACAGTACATCTTTGTATAAATGTAGGGAGAAATGATCACACATTTTCATGTATGGTCTGCCCTGATTCGATGTCCTTTCCCGCAGAAGCATTACTTGGCCGCGAGATATTGGAAAATCTTAACGCAGAAATTAATTTCTATGGAAGAACAATACGACTGTGTGGAACGCAAATGAAAATGTTGAACGTGAAAAATATAGGCTACGTCGCTGAACAAACAAGAACCAATGTGAGATAAAGAAAAATTTAAGCTGGGTAGGAGTCCTGTAACAATAATCAAAGAGATAAAAGGTGACTTATTCGAGGCACAAAAAAATATTCCCTAGCGCATTGTGTATCAAAAGATATGAAAATGGCGAGAGGAATAGGCGCAAAATTCAGAGCGAAATTCGGCAGGAAACCTTTCCTTTTAGACCAAGAGAAAACGGTGGGACAAGTAGCGACCTTACACGATGTGTTTACTGAAAGGTATGTAGATAGATTTGTTTTCTACTTAGTAACCAGAGAAAAAAGTAGCGACCGGACCACATTGTCAAATTTAATAAGATGTCTAATGAGCCTGATGAGAGAATGCTTCAAACAAGGGATTCAATATTTGGCGATGCCTCGTATCAATTTTGGCCTGGAATGGAGAGACGTAAAGAACCTGATCCGAGAAGTTTTTGGTGGTAGTGACATGACAATTGCAATCCATTATCTGTACGAAAAACGAGCAAAGGAAGATGAGAAAGTGTCAGAAGGTATAGGACAGAAGGTATAGGACACAAGAAAGTACAGATGAACAAACGGACCAAATACGCGTAAGTGTCAAATCACCTGTTCGATTGAATGAGACTATAAATGTTCCTCCAAGAGGCAAATATATGTGCACAGCAAATCAAAAAATTATTCAACCAAACACAGATGTCATAGTGGAACCAGTGGAGATTCTAATTCATGGGGTAGTAATTGCAAGAAGTCTTTGTCAAGCAACGGCAACAATACCAGTGTGCGTGTTGAACATATCAAACGAGGAGATAAGGTTAGTTAAAAACACAATTGTTGGATATTCTGAAGTTTAGAGAAAGATCACATGAAATCCAATGTACCTACTTATCATATCAATAAACTAAGTACCGATGAAGAAAAGAACGTAGAAGATCAATGGGACCTGGATCATTTGAATTCTGCAGAAAGAGAAACGCTAACAAAACTTATAAAGGAATACGAAGATGTTTTTCAGGATAGTAAATCTAGTTTAGGTTGTACTCATGACGTCAAACATCGCATTATCACCGAAGATGTTCCACCAATCACCAAAGCCCCGTATAGGATCCCATACAAACAGCGCGAAGAATTAAAATCACAAATAGAAGATATGTTACAACAAGGAGTCATTCGGGAATATAAATCTCCCTGGTCTGCACCGGTTGTCATGGTTGCGAAAAAGGCTGCTGAAGGTGAAAATAAAATTAGAGTTTGCATTGATTACAGAGCACTGAATAGGATAACGAAGAGGGACTACTTCCCGTTGCCAAATCTTCAGGAGACTCTGGATCAGATGGGCAACGCCAAGTATTTTTCCACGTTAGATCTTGCGAACGGTTACTGGCAAATTAAGGTTGATGAACGAGATGTGGAAAAGACTGGATTTTCCACCCCTGACGGTCACTACGAATGCCTTAGAATGCCATTCGGATTAATAAATGCACCGAGTACATTTTAGAGATTGATGTACGCCGTACTATCCGGATTAACAGGTGAGGAATGCCTCGTCTATTTAGACGACATCATAGTGTTTGGTCGTACTTTTGAAGAACATCTACAACGTTTCAAAAACATATTTAAGAGGCGGCCAACTTGAAGTTGAAATTATCAAAATGTAAACTTGTTCAGTCACAGGTCAAATACTTGGGACATATTGTTTCTCATAAGGGCATCAATCCAGATCCAGAGAAGATTGAGGTGGTCAGGAATTACCCGAAACCCAGGAATGTAAAAGAAGTAAGAGCATTTTTAGGACTTGTGGGCTTTAATAGACGATTTATCCACGACTATGCTACTGAGGCGTTACCGCTAACGCAATTAACAAAAATGGGAAAGCTGTTTATGTGGGAAGAAGACCAAGAGAAAGCCTTCGAGTACTTCAAAACCCGAATGACAAGTCCTCCAGTATTAACCCATCCGAATTTTCAGGAACCGTTTATTTTGTCAACAGATGCATCCGGAAAGGCAATTGGAGCAGTCTTGAGCCAGAAGGTTGATGGTGTCGATAACACACATACATACATACATACACACATATATATATCCACACATACATACATACATTTTCCAGAAATCATTGCAATCGATTCAGGGGACCCCAAAACGCGTATTTCCGCTAAAATCTCAAATTTTTTTCCCGTCGATTACAATACTTTCCTTCTAGGAGTCAGAAAGTAAAAATGAATCTGAAGGCTGCTTGTTCGTAGCTCAATGGAGTATAACTAGATTTGGTGATCAAAGTGTCCGTGCTAGTGGGTTTTCTATAAATATTATATTTTAATTTTAATTTGCTACTGTTTTTCTCCATGCTCAATTACGCCAGTAAGGATGTTCAACGATTGGTTTTATCTCAGGCAAAAAGAACTGCTCCAGACAAAACGGACGTTACATACAAACACAAGGTTTCAATAAAAACTTGGTACTTATCAACAAAACTTCACATTTTCTCAAACAATCTGCTACAATGCATTCCCTTAAGAGGACTGTTTCCTTGATTTCGCCTATATGATTTACATGTAAACGCGCGGACTTCTAGTGCTTTTAAGGTTCACATTTTTTGTAATTAAAAAAAATACCATTTTATAGAGATTTACTTGCACTACAATTTAGCTGAATTATATTTTTAAATATCTGGGGTGGCCCTCACCCAACTTTCCGACTATATTATTGGACAGAGCCACTCTGTTATCTGTACCTTTTTCTATGACAATGACATTTGTCATACTGACATTTAATGTCACGTCATATCAGTGGCACTGACGTTTGTCAAAATCTGACAATTTGCAACACAGTGACGAAGGCTGTGGATTCTGTCAAACCGCTTCTACAAAAGCTAATAGCGCCTAAACCGTTCATCCCATTGAACTGGAAATTAGTATACTTATTTAAAATCACTGGAGGATGAGCTGATATTAGTTTGGCCAAAATCGGATAAATCCCGATGAAGACGCATGTAACATTTGTCAGTTCCGGTTGTCATATTGTGGCCAAAAACAATCCAGTTCGTGCCCCGGCAATTCTAAATACATATGCAAAATTTCAACACGATTCGTTGTTCCGTTTGGACGCTATGGTGTTCACAGACACACACACACGCACGCGCACGCGCACCCGCCCACGCACGCACGCACGCACCCACGCGCACACACACACACACACACACATACACACACAGACACAGACACAGACACAGGCACACAGGCACACAGGCACACAGGCACACAGGCACACAGGCACACAGGCACACAGGCACACATGCACACATGCACACACATACATTTTCCAGAAATCATTGCAATCGATTCAGGGGACCCCAAAACGCGTATTTCCACTGAAATCCCGAAAAAAAAAAAAATTTCCGTCGATTACAATACTTTCCTTCTAGGTACTAGTCGGAAAGTAAAAATATGAAAATATTGAATTCGAAGCACATTTTTTTTATATAATAAAGGATATTTATTTATTATTTATTTTAGTTTGTGGTAATGTATGCATATAATGTATATTGAATGTACTTTTTAATTATTATATTATTTTAGTAAATAACCAAGTTTCCTCATTATAATAATCTAACAACCCATACTAAAATGGACCCTCATTTTTTTCTAATTAATGTATATTTTATGCTAGATAATATGTATGTTCATAAATAAACACCACGTAGAGTAAGTATCTGGGGTGGCCCTCACCCAACATGCCGACTACATCGTTGACACAATGAAGCGTCTGAACAGTTATCCAATTATTCAATTTTATGAAGCCAGAGCCACTCTGGACCCTACCAAACGTCAACATTTGCCACTTCCGGTTGTCAGCTTGTCATCCCCTCCTAATTCTAAATAAGTATACCAAATTTCAGTCTGATCCTTTGCGCCGTTTGGGCTGTATCCTGTTCACAGACATTCATACATACACAGATGCATACATATCCACATACACACATAGTCACCTGGACCTCATTTTCTCTGATACAGTAGTGCTATCTCTTTCTACCACACGGAGAAAGAATGCTCGTTTACTCACTCCCTCTTACAAGACAAGTCTATACCTTGGCTTCTAAATGCATTTTATTTTGTGGAATATTAGTTACACATACGTGCGTCTGAGGAGAGAGTGCACATGCATTAGTTCTCCATGTAATAGAAAGAGACAGATCTACTCCGAGGGAGGAACCGCAGCGCGTTGACAATTTTTATATAACACGTAGACGATTTTTTTGTTACTGTCGCCGATTTCAAAACCTATGCGGGATTATTATTGGCCAAGGTTTCATTTCGACAATCCCCGCCCTATTTTAACCAAATCTACCAAATCGGAATTTCCATGCGCGGAAACAGTCCTGTTAAGGCTTTTCTGTATTATAGTAGCTTTATAATCGACGTATCAGCTTTTCAAATTTGCCTGCCATCTCTCTGTGTCAACGCCCATTAACGGTTTATGGCTTCAATATTGCTCAATTTTGCTCATCTTAAAGGAGTTAGGGGTCACAGTGTTCAAAATCTTTTGGGGCATTAAGATCCCATAGCCACTTATTACAAATTACGGCGCCACGATTACGGTAGGAAGCCCATATTTGATAATTTAATTTTCTGTGCCGTTTAACCGGTGCTTAGATTTTGCAACAAAGTTACTGTCCTCGCCTTCCATAATATATTTTATGGTTAATGTCAACGTTGATTAAGGGTAGGCGTCACGGGTGATCACAAGCATTAAATTAAAATATAATGTCAGGTTATCGTGATTTTTCGAAGGTATGGAAATATCTTTTTGTATAGGTCCGTATCATAGGTTTACATATTGTTTTCAACAACCTTTGATTGACGTGCTTTGGTCATTACTGATATGTAATAATTGCTATATTTGTAAAGTATAGGTACTGTTAATTCTCAGAGAGGCTATGTGCATCTTATCGCATTAGATTTATGTGTGTTATCTGTTTGAATGCACTTATAAACATATCGATCCAAAGTCACTAAATTTAATTAGTGAGATGGAGCATTTCTACGAATATGATTATTATATCGCAATTAATAATGAGTAACAACTGTCAGAGACTACTAGACTTGATAGCAGTAGAGACTGGTATTTTATAGCCCTCTCGTATAGGGCCAGTGTTTTGTCTTTGTAACCGGACGTGATTACGCGCTACTCTATTGATACGATTTAACCATGCGTTGATATCAACGCATACAATACTTTATTATATTTTTCAAATGCACACATCATAAATCCTTATTTTTATTGCTGGCTTATTGGTTTGGGCCCTCTGTGAAATGCTTTATATCACTATATTTTGTGGGAACGATGTAATAAATTACATTCATAACGAGCCCCTTTAATAAAACTTATTTTTTAATTATAAGTTATGTTATCGTGGACGGAGATGGTTTGTAGAGAAGAGGTATAAATTCATGACACAAAAATAACGGAGACAGAAAGTTTTTAGGTTTTCATCAAAGAGTTAGTCAATAGAAGATATCTCCAGACGACTCTGTCTCCGCGATCCACCAAGTTAATAGACTCTGGGTAAGAAGATTTTTTAATAACTGTTCACATTTGAATATTGTGCGTGTGTTTATTTCAGGATAATTTACTACTTTTATTTCGCATTATATGTTATGGGTAGATAATATGATTGTGTGTTGTTTTCAGTGAGTTTATTTTTTTATGTGTGTATATTTTTGCAGTTATTGTACTTTAATTGATTGTATTATTTTTGTCTTTATTGGCTCCAATATACATCTAGATAATACAGAGTGTTGATATTAATTCCTATCCGTCTCCATGTCAAGGACCCAATAGAACTTCAAATTAAACTACCGTCTATGGCATTAATATAATACTTTGAACTAAAGTGTTGCAAGACGGCAGTTATAACATATGGTGGCAGCGGCGAGATAACTTCGAATTAATATATTTGTTTATATATATATATTTCTTTTGACAGGAGATTGTGCTTTGAGAAGTGATATTCTGAAAGTAGCTGCCGTAAATATCTGTAGTCCAACAGCAACGTACGAACAAATAGTGGAGTTTGCAAGAAACGCCGAGTTTTCAAACACTTTAATTGCTGAAAAAACAAAAACTAAAAATTTTCAGATATGCGAGGAATCGATAGCACAAGAGGACCGACATACCGACATACCAGGAAAATGTCACACAGATGGGGCGGCTACCCGGCCGTAGTGGTGACAGAAACGGTATGCACGCAAGAGATATCATGTGTTTCAGGTGTGGACAATTTGGTCATATTATGAGATTCTGTCGAAACCCACCAACAGAATGGAAAAACAAAAGCAATTCATCGGACAGAAGAAATCCGCCATCAAACCGTTTAAACTCCAAGGTGTTTCCGCCCACACCCCGGTTCGGAGACTGACGCAATTAAACAGGTTTGAAATACCCTGTTTAAATAAAACTCATGGCAATGAATTGGGGTGCCATCTTTATTTAAGTATCAGTGGTTGAAATACTATTTTTCTTGTAGATACTGGAGCAGCAATTACAATCGTTAAGCATTCGATTGTAAAAAAATTAGGATTAAAAATCGATAGAAGAGATATTGTAAAACTAAAAGGGATCAGCGGACAAGCCGAATTGTCAATAGGTACAGTACATCTTTGTATAAATGTAGGGAGAAATGATCACACATTTTCATGTATGGTCTGCCCTGATTCGATGTCCTTTCCCGCAGAAGCATTACTTGGCCGCGAGATATTGGAAAATCTTAACGCAGAAATTAATTTCTATGGAAGAACAATACGACTGTGTGGAACGCAAATGAAAATGTTGAACGTGAAAAATATAGGCTACGTCGCTGAACAAACAAGAACCAATGTGAGATAAAGAAAAATTTAAGCTGGGTAGGAGTCCTGTAACAATAATCAAAGAGATAAAAGGTGACTTATTCGAGGCACAAAAAAATATTCCCTAGCGCATTGTGTATCAAAAGATATGAAAATGGCGAGAGGAATAGGCGCAAAATTCAGAGCGAAATTCGGCAGGAAACCTTTCCTTTTAGACCAAGAGAAAACGGTGGGACAAGTAGCGACCTTACACGATGTGTTTACTGAAAGGTATGTAGATAGATTTGTTTTCTACTTAGTAACCAGAGAAAAAAGTAGCGACCGGACCACATTGTCAAATTTAATAAGATGTCTAATGAGCCTGATGAGAGAATGCTTCAAACAAGGGATTCAATATTTGGCGATGCCTCGTATCAATTTTGGCCTGGAATGGAGAGACGTAAAGAACCTGATCCGAGAAGTTTTTGGTGGTAGTGACATGACAATTGCAATCCATTATCTGTACGAAAAACGAGCAAAGGAAGATGAGAAAGTGTCAGAAGGTATAGGACAGAAGGTATAGGACACAAGAAAGTACAGATGAACAAACGGACCAAATACGCGTAAGTGTCAAATCACCTGTTCGATTGAATGAGACTATAAATGTTCCTCCAAGAGGCAAATATATGTGCACAGCAAATCAAAAAATTATTCAACCAAACACAGATGTCATAGTGGAACCAGTGGAGATTCTAATTCATGGGGTAGTAATTGCAAGAAGTCTTTGTCAAGCAACGGCAACAATACCAGTGTGCGTGTTGAACATATCAAACGAGGAGATAAGGTTAGTTAAAAACACAATTGTTGGATATTCTGAAGTTTAGAGAAAGATCACATGAAATCCAATGTACCTACTTATCATATCAATAAACTAAGTACCGATGAAGAAAAGAACGTAGAAGATCAATGGGACCTGGATCATTTGAATTCTGCAGAAAGAGAAACGCTAACAAAACTTATAAAGGAATACGAAGATGTTTTTCAGGATAGTAAATCTAGTTTAGGTTGTACTCATGACGTCAAACATCGCATTATCACCGAAGATGTTCCACCAATCACCAAAGCCCCGTATAGGATCCCATACAAACAGCGCGAAGAATTAAAATCACAAATAGAAGATATGTTACAACAAGGAGTCATTCGGGAATATAAATCTCCCTGGTCTGCACCGGTTGTCATGGTTGCGAAAAAGGCTGCTGAAGGTGAAAATAAAATTAGAGTTTGCATTGATTACAGAGCACTGAATAGGATAACGAAGAGGGACTACTTCCCGTTGCCAAATCTTCAGGAGACTCTGGATCAGATGGGCAACGCCAAGTATTTTTCCACGTTAGATCTTGCGAACGGTTACTGGCAAATTAAGGTTGATGAACGAGATGTGGAAAAGACTGGATTTTCCACCCCTGACGGTCACTACGAATGCCTTAGAATGCCATTCGGATTAATAAATGCACCGAGTACATTTTAGAGATTGATGTACGCCGTACTATCCGGATTAACAGGTGAGGAATGCCTCGTCTATTTAGACGACATCATAGTGTTTGGTCGTACTTTTGAAGAACATCTACAACGTTTCAAAAACATATTTAAGAGGCGGCCAACTTGAAGTTGAAATTATCAAAATGTAAACTTGTTCAGTCACAGGTCAAATACTTGGGACATATTGTTTCTCATAAAGGCATCAATCCAGATCCAGAGAAGATTGAGGTGGTCAGGAATTACCCGAAACCCAGGAATGTAAAAGAAGTAAGAGCATTTTTAGGACTTGTGGGCTTTAATAGACGATTTATCCACGACTATGCTACTGAGGCGTTACCGCTAACGCAATTAACAAAAATGGGAAAGCTGTTTATGTGGGAAGAAGACCAAGAGAAAGCCTTCGAGTACTTCAAAACCCGAATGACAAGTCCTCCAGTATTAACCCATCCGAATTTTCAGGAACCGTTTATTTTGTCAACAGATGCATCCGGAAAGGCAATTGGAGCAGTCTTGAGCCAGAAGGTTGATGGTGTCGATAAACCAATTGCTTACGCGAGTCGACAACTTAATAAAGCAGAAAGAAACTATAGCGTAATGGAACAAGAACTGCTTGCTGTAGTTTGGTCCATAAAACATTTTAGATGTTACTTATACGGAAATGATTTTACAATAATTACAGATCATAAACCGCTGAAGTGGTTGTTTACACAGAAGGATCCAACTTCAAGATTGGCAAGGTGGGCCATCTTATTATCGGAATACAATTTTCAAGTTGAGCATAAGGCCGGTAAGAAACATAATAACGCAGATGCATTAAGCAGGCTATATGAAGAAGAGGAAATTGGAGAAACAGAAGAAAGCAAGCGATCTCATTCGGTGGAAGTTGACAAAATGGTTCACGGGTGTGAGATACATGAAATCAATGTCACCCGCACTGAAATTCCTTGTGTACCAATCCTTAGTAAAGAGTACATAAGGAAAGAACAAAGTCGCGATGATGGCGTCAAGGTAATCATCAGCAAAATGGAAGCGAACGAAGATTATTACGCGGATGAAGATGGATTGTTGTGGAGAAGAGCACCGAAATCACTCGTGAAGGAAATGGTAAGAATACATCACGATTTACCCTATGCAGGACATTTAGGAGGATCAAAAACATATATGCTCATGAAATCTCGAATGTATTGGAAAAACATGGAAGAAGATGTGGCCGACTATGTCAAAAGATGTAAATCCTATAATGAGAGGAAAACATCTGCCAAACAAAGACCAGCTCCAGTGCAAAGGTTTGATACCACCCATGAACCATTAGAGTTGGTTTCCATCGACATTGTAGGACCACTAACTACGACTTATAACGGAAACAGGTATATTTTAACGTTCCAAGATCACTTTTCCAGATACCCAGAAGCAATACCAATACCGGACCAAAAAGCAGAGACGATAGCTAAAGAATTCACAAGAAAGATTATCTGCCGACATGGTGTACCACAGAAATTTCTTACCGACCAGGGAGCTAATTTCACATCAGAGGGTATGAAAGAGTTATGCAGGAGATTAGGTGTGAAAAAAATTCAAACCACTCCATATCACCCTCAAAGCAATGGATTGTTGGAAAGAAGTCATCGAGTGCTCAAGGATATTTTGTCACATTACGTGGAAACATCCCAAAGGGATTGGGATGAATGGATACCGTATGCAATGATGGCTTACCGTTCATCTATTCATCCTACAACAGGCGAAAGTCCGTATTTTCTAATGCACGGGAGGAAAATGGCTTTGCCCCATGACGACATATTTCAAGAATCACTGGTAAGGTATGATTACAGTGATAATTATGTATCCGAAATGCAAGCAAAGTTGAAAAGAGCATTTGATACAGTTAGAATTAGAGTTAACCGCGCAGCAGAAACAAGAGAGGTGCAGTATAACAAGAAAACTATGCCTGTAGATCTTCAAGTTGGAGATAAGGTTTATTTGTTCCAGCCAGCAGTGAAACAAGGAATTAATAAGAAGTTAAGCAAACTATGGAAAGGTCCATTCGACGTTGTTGAACAAGTAGGACCGGTAAATTTTAAAATTTCAACGGGCAAACGTAACCAAGGACAGATAGTACACGTTAATCGTCTGAAGCGGTACTACGAAGATAATGTTGATTCAGACTCCGGCTGAACATATTGAGGACCAAGTTATTCCTCTAAAGTTCAACGACAATGACCTCTATTTACCTAGAAATCTAGAACAACCCATGGAAGACGAAGTTGAACCATGGATAGGCACACCGAGGTCTCTTCCACCAAGCGAGGCACCAATTATAAATAGAGACCCTACTCCACAATTAACCAGTGAACAATCTGATAATGTATCTGCTCCTGTTTTAGATAAAACTGAAGCTGATCATACCAACATACGACCACCTCATATTCCCATGAGATATCACACCCGAAGCAGAGGTCCGGTAGACAGTGAAGTGACAAACGAAAATAAGAAGACATCGGGTGATTCGGATAAACGATCGCCACACGTTCCAATGAGATATCATACCCGAAGTAAAGGTCCAATCGATAGTGTTTACAAAATAGGTGTCGTCAATACCGATAATGTGACAGCTGGAGAGGCTGCTCTGTGTTTATGTTTATTATTCATAATGTGGATGCATCACTGAATAATATTTATACCATTATTGTTTACTTACCTATGTAGTGTAAATAGTAGAAAGATAAGAGCTAGAAAATGTATTTTGTTATTGTTGTTACAGTTCATTTGATACAAGACAAGATGACCCTCCTAGCGACCATTCTTTTCTGGGTTGTCGTGTCGAGCACAACAGCATTAATAGCGTATGACTGTCAAAATCAAAATATTAACATTACTACCTTCAGCCTTACGGAGATAGGCGCATGCAAAACTCCATCAAAACAAGTTGCAGAAACAAAGGAGCTGATGCAGCTTGTGCAGCTGAACGAGGTCGAGGAGATACCGACGTTCCAATGCAAGATCAACATTACAAGGCAAATCTCATACTGTGGTATGCACGCTCATTTGTCGGCGGTGCGAGACGGTTTGGCATCGTTCATTTATCCGGTGAGCAGGGAAATGTGTTCGGAGATGCATCGTACAAGAAGAGTGTTAAATTTCTTCGGCAAGAACGTTGATGGGTTAGTTATTAATGGGACCACATTACTACAGTAACAATGGCCGGAAAGATATCGAGCGACAGTGCATGCCGTGGTGATGATTATGAAGACCATAAAGGGAGGTGGAATAATGTTATTGTCCAGGGTGCCCTCGAAATTACTCTTTTCGAACGGATTGTACCAGCTAGAATATCAGAAAATCAAATTGTTCTTCCTGGTGGTATTACGTGTCCTTACAAGGAAAGAGCTTGCATAGACACAATCTACGGATACTCATTTTGGGATCATGTGGATAACAGTAAGTGTTCACGTAACAAATACGAGGGACTAGCTAAGAAGTTGACACCTACCAATCTCACCCATTTTCAAACTACGATACGGTGGTTTACACAGTGGATCAAGGAGAAACGGTTTTTGCGATGCCTACGGCGAGACCAACAATGATATGCGGACAAAGTGCCTACGAGACCGATCACCCCAGGTTCTTCATCATCAAACCCTCTGAGAATGGTAGATTTTATTTCTCCAGAGGGAGAATGAGTCTCTTCAATATGGATCCCACAACGTACGTCACCACGAAGATTGTTTTTGTCGAGAAACATATTCAGAGGCAGATAACCTCTTTATATGCCGATGTCATTGCGCAACGGTGTACCCTGGAACAACAAGTGTTGAGAAATCTGCAGACACTGGCCGTTACGTCCCCTATGGAATTTGCCTTTGCGAAGATGAAAACTTCAGGTTATATGGCCGTTAATCATGGTGAAGTAGTATATATCATCCAGTGTACTCCAGTGGAAGTGCAGATCCGAAACGCAGCAAGGTGCTACCATAAACTACCAGTCCAGTTTGACAACAGAACATTGCAGAAATACGGAACAGAAATTGGTTGTAACCCCTTTCTGTATTCTGCTTTCAAGTTGGGTGAGAAGTGGTATAAGATTACCCAAAACGTACATGAGATCCCAACGCCGGAAGTGTTAGAACCCAACAATGATAATAAGTGGACGTATACCAATCCCAGTAACTTGTTCGCAGGTGGCCCGTATACTCAGCACGATATGGACAACCTGCGGAAACACATTATCATGCCCAGCGAGCGAAAGGCTGTGGAATCAATTGTTACGAACGGAATGACGGGTGTCCCTACCGATCTGCAAGGAACTTCATTTACTCCACTCACACCAGAGGAAACCTTGAGGTCATGGTTTTCGACATTTCTGGGTGATCTATTTTCGTATTTCACTTTGTTTGGGACGATTTCATCAGGATTCTTGGGACTGTATATGTGCCTCACAACATTCAAGTTTATAGTGGACACTATCGTACATGGTGTGGTGTTGTATGAACTATTCGCGTCGAGTGTGAAACTCATTGGTGCGGTATGGGACAGTGTAACAATGTTCTGTGTCCACCATCATCATCGTCGTGCGCGAAACGAGACAATAACGAGTAACGGCGCGACGTGTCAACAATCAGGAACTGCTATACAAACTGACACATGTGAAGTGAAAACCGACGAAGCAACAGCATCATCAACCATATACCCAAATGTGCAACCTATATTGACTGACAAACCAGAATGGCTACGCTAGGATGGGATAAAGTCTGAATTATTGTACTAGGTAAATGTTCATGTTAGTAGTATTATGGTCACTTATTGTACGTTACTGTTAATGCATGTTTAGATTTAAATAATAGTTTTTTCAACATAATTATTTCTTTTTACGGAAGGAGGAGTGTAATAATTGCTATATTTGTAAAGTATAGGTACTGTTAATTCTCAGAGAGGCTATGTGTATCTTATCGCATTAGATTTATGTGTGTTATCTGTTTGAATGCACTTATAAACTTATCGATTCAAAGTCATTAAATTTAATTAGTGAGATGGAGCATTTCTACGAATATGATTATTATATCGCAGTTAATAATGAGTAACAACTGTCGGAGACTACTAGACTTGCTAGCAGTAGAGATTGGTATTTTATAGCCCTCTCGTATAGGGCCAGTGTTTTGTCTTTGTAACCGGACGTAATTACGCGCTACTCTATTGATACGATTTAACCATGCGTTGATATCAACGCATACAATACTTTATTATATTTTTCAAATGCATACATCATAAATCCTTATTTTTATTGCTGGCTTATTGGTTTGGGCCCTCCGTGAAATGCTTTATATCACTATATTCTGTGGGAACGATGTAATAAATTACATTCATAATGAGCCTCTTTAATAAAACTTATTTGTTTAATGATAAGTTATGTTATCGTGGACGGAGATGGTTTGTAGAGAAGAGGTATAAATTCATGACACAAAAATAACGGAGACAGAAAGTTTTTAGGTTTTCATCAAAGAGTTAGTCAATAGAAGATATCTCTGAATCTCCAGACGACTCTGTCTCCGCGATCCACCAAGTTAATAGACTCTGGGTAAGAAGTATTTTTTAATAACTGTTCACATTTGAATATTGTGCGTGTGTTTATTTCAGGATAATTTACTACTTTTATTTCGCATTATATGTTATGGGTAGATAATATGATTGTGTGTTGTTTTCAGTGAGTTTATTTTTTTTTGTTTATGTGTGTATATTTTTGCAGTTATTGTACTTTAATTGATTGTATTATTTTAGTCTTTATTGGCTCTAATATACATCTAGATAATACAGAGTGTTGATATTAATTCCTATCCGTCTCCATGTCAAGGACCCAATAGAACTTCAAATTGAACTACCGTCTATGGCTTTAATATAATACTTTGAACTAAAGTGTTGCAAGACGGCAGTTATAACAGATATTTACTTCTTTATCACATTGGTCAAAACAAGGATTTACCGGTAATTTCCGGGATCGACCACATTTCGGGCTTTTAATGTAACATACAGGTACGTATAGTTTAACTTGCATCTCATGCGTTCGGAACTTCTAGAATCCATTTTCAATTTTGGATTAGTCTACCACATAACTTCAATCATTTCTGCACCCATAGTTTCTCTCCAGAAGTTTCTATCCTCCAGCAAGTTTTATTTTGTATCCGCCATTGCGTCGTACTTTTAAATTGCAATTTAAGTAAAAAAAAAACTATTTTTATAGTGATCAATATTAGTTAATTGCAATATTTCGACTACTTTATTGCGTCTTCTTCAAGGCATATATTGATGGTATGCATTAGAAAATTTTAACAAAAAAAATATACAAAAATATCTGAGGTGGCCCTCACTCAACTTTCCGACTACATTTTGGCACTACAAACTCAGACAATTTTGCACAGTGTCTGAACATTGTTGCAATTACATATTCAATTTTTTTTAAAACAGAGCCACACTGAACCCTATCTAATGTCAGTTTCTATGACATAATGACATTTGTCATACTGACATTTAATGTCATGTCATGTAGTGACACTGACGTTTGTCAAAATCTGACAACTCGCAACACAGCGACGAGGGCCGTGGATTTTGCCAAACCGCTTGTATAAAATCTTATAGTGCCTAAACTGTTCATCCAATTGATCTGTAAGTTGGTATATATATTTACTGGAGGATGAGCTAGTATCAGTTTGGCAAAAAATCGGATAAATCCCTCAGAAGATGTATGTAATATTTGCCACTTCCGTTTGTCAGATTGTCACCAAAAACAATCCAGTTCGTCCCCCAATAATTCTAAATATGTATACCAAATTTCAATCCGTTGCAATGGATTGGTCCACGTTGGTCCGCTTGGGCGCTATCGTGTTCACAGACATACCTACACACACATACACACACACACACATACCCATACACATACACACCCACATACATACATTTACAAAACGCGTATTTCCGCGGAAATCTCGAAATGTAATTTTCCGTCGATTACAATACTTTCCTTCTAGGGTACTAGTCTGAAAGTAAAAATCTAAGTCGACTTACCCTTGTTTGCTTAACCTTTCTTCAAACCTCTTTAATGACCATTTTAATTACAAAAAGCAAATAGATGATTACAACACCATTTTGAGATGCATAGTTGATCAGAACTTTTGCATTCAACAGCAAAAAAACTAGATGATGGGTTACCTATGGGCATGCAGTTTTCTGGAATGTTGGCTGATATATTTATGGATCACATAGACAGGGAACACTTATTCACTGACGTTAACAAAGAAAAAGAAGCGAACGCAACCGTTGACTAGTGGGCACAAACACGTTTAGGTTTGCTTAGAGTCAATCAGTTGCGATTCTCTGAACGGTCTGCTGCTTAAAGCGTTGAGTAACTATCAAAAGTCTGAAGTTATCTGCTTTTTTAAAAAAACATGGAAGAAGTAGTTATGTTAGAATATTTTCTGGAAGACGATCTTGACGTAAATAATGTAATTCAAGTTGCAATTGATAATGCTATAGTTGGAAATAATATTATACCCGATAGAATAGTCCCTGCCCATATGGAAGGATATGTTGAAAATACTATTCCAAATTATAATTTGTCTGAATTTATGAGTCACTTTAGAATGACCCGTGAGAACGTTGAAGAAGTGTGCAGGCTATTAGCACCGCATATTCCAGAACGACATTTATATATTTCCTTAGAGAAGAAGGTTTTATTTTCCATATGGTTGCTATAAAAGAAAGAGAGTTTCTTGTCTGTGAGCGACAGATTTGGCTTTTCAAAAAGCACTGGACACTACAATTTTATACAAATTGTAACGGCAATTGTACTTTTAAAAGATAACTTTATTCAGTGGCCAACTTCTAGACAATGCCGTAAAATAAGTACATACTAAGATAAAGCAAAAATGCCGTAAGTAAAATAAATCAAAATGTTTATTTTATTTAAAGATGATTTAGTTAAAAAAAATAGGTATATCTGGTGTAGTTGGGGCCATAGACGTTTGTCACATAACTATTAAGCAATCCACTAATAATGCAGTGGACTTTTATAATAGACATGAGGCACATAGCGTAATTCTACAGGCCGTCTGTGACGATAAGAAAATATTTACAGACGTATTCATTGGAAAGCCTGGAAGAGTGCATAATGCTCGGGTTTTACGAAATAGTCCACTGCATGGAAAAATTCAGAGTGGAGATGAAAAAAATATGTCTCTAGCACAGGGGAGAAATTGGCAATAAAAGTTAGCAACAAAAAAAAATTTCAACCGATTTGAATGAACTATACCTCTTTAGAAAGCCCATTACGTACTGAATGTATGGTAGTTATGGCAACTGGATCAAAACATAATTACTACCTAAAAAATGCAAAAGAATGTCATTATTTTCCCAAATTTCACAATTTTACAAGACTCATATCTCCGTTAGTACTGAACGAATCTTGGAGTATATAGCAGCAAAAGAAAGCACAAACCTTGCTTTAATTGTCATAGTTAAGGCAACTTGAAATGAAAATAATTACTGGTAGAAAAAAACTAATGAACATTGTCGGTTTTACGCTCGACGATTTCCGCAGGGCTGCGAACAAACAAGCTGCATAAGTCAGATTTTCAACTGAACATAACAATATGTATACCTAACGAGAGAAGAAGATTACCGCTATCTATGAGAGTTATGGCAAATCGATATTATTTTACTTAGTGGTAGAAAACAACTAACAAACGTGGAACATTACTCGCTCCTGTATACAGTATACGGTATAGGCCCAAAACCAGCAATGAAAGTTAGCAACAAAAATAAATTTCAACCGACCTGAATGAACTATACCTTTTTAGCCCATAACGTACAGAATGTATGGTAGTTATGGCAACTAGATCAAATCGCAATTACTACCTAAAAAAGTGAAAAGGAGAGTCGTTATTTCTCCACTAATTCCTATCATACAGATCTCATACCTTCGTTACCGCTTGTCAAATCTTGGAATATATAGGTGCAATATAAAGCACAAGCCTTGTTTTTGTTGCCGTTGTTATGGCCACTTCAGATTAAAATATAGAAAACTTAGAAAATAGCACAGGGCTGTAAACAAACAAGTTGCAAAAGTCTTTTTTTTTTTTTCACTTAATCATAACAATTACCAAACGAGAGAACAAGTTTCGCTAACCTATAAGATTTATGACAACTTAATCAACGCTACCAAATAACATATCGGAACCGTCGAGCGTAAAAAGCCGACAATAACTATTAATATTTTTTTACTATTAATTGTAATAATTTGAAGTTGCCATAATTACGGCAATTAAAGGAAGATTTGTGCTTTCTATTGCTGCTACGTATTCGAAAACTTGTCAAGTACTAACGGAGATATGAGATCTGTAAGATAGGGATATTTGTAAAAATAATCACCTTCTTTTTCATTTTTTAGGTAGTAATTATGATTTGATCCAGTTGCCATAACTACCATACATTCAGTACATTATGGGCTCTCCCAAAAGGTATAGTTCATCCAAATCGGTTGGATTATTTTTTTTTTTGCTAACTTTTATTGCTGGTTCTGGGCCTATACCGTATACTGTATATAGGAGCGAATAATGTCCAACGTTCATTAGTCATTTTCTAGTATTAATTAGCATAATATCACGTTGTCATGACTCCAATAGATAGCTGATATCTTCTTCTTTCGTTCTTCTATATATATATATTGTTAAGATCAGGTGAAAATCTAACTTATGCAGTTTGTTTGTTTGCAGCCCTGTGGGAATCGGCCAGCGTAAAACCGACAATGTTCATTAATTTTTTCTATCAGTAATGGTTTTGATTTCAAGTTGCCATACCTATGACAATTAAAGCAAGGTTTGTGCTTTCTTTTGCTGCTATATACTCCAAGAGTTGTTCAGTACTAACGGAGATATGAGCTTTGTAAAATGGGGTAATTTGGGAAAATAATGACATTCTTTTGCATTTTTAGGTAGTAATTATGATTTGATCCAGTTGCCATAACTACCATACATTCAGTACGTTATGGACTTTCTAAAGAGGTATAGTTCATTGAAATCGGTTGAATTTTTTTTGTTGCTAACTTTTATTGCCGGTTCTACGCCTATACAGTGTACTGTATATAGGAACGAGTAATGTCTAACGTTTGTTAGTTGTTTTCTAGCATTAATTAGGGTAATATCTCGTTGCCATAACTCCCATAGGTAGCGGACATCTTCTTCTTTCGTTTGGTATATATATTGTTAAGATCAGGTGAAAATCTGACCTATGCAGTTTGATTGCTTGCAGCCCTGTGGGAACCGGCCAGCGTAAAACCGACAATGTTCATTAGTTTTTTCTACCAGTAATGGTTTTGATTTCAAGTTGCCATAACTATGACAATTAAAGCAAGGTTTGTGCTTTCTTTTGCTGCTATATACTCCAAGATTTGTTCAGTACTAACGGAGATATAAGCTTTGTAAAATGGGGTAATTTGGGAAAATAATGACATTCTTTTGCATTTTTAGGTAGTAATTATGATTTGATCCAGTTGCCATAACTACCACACATTCAGTACGTTATGGGCTTTCTAAAGAGGTATAGTTCATTCAAATCGGTTGAATTTTTTTTTTTTGCTAACTTCTCCCCGGTGTCTCTAGCCGATAAAATCCCCGAAGTAATTCTGGCAGCATGTATACTGCACAATTACATTCTAAAGAGAAATATGGAAGAGAATGAGAATGACTACGATGACTTGAATCGTAACGAAAATAATACTGAAATTCAACCTGATGATGGTGTGAACAACAGGCAGAAGAACAAAACGCAATTATATAGTAACACTGCTACCAAAATAATTAATGATCTTTATTAATTTATTTTAGTTTGCTTTTAATGAATAAATTCTATCTTTACTTCATATTATATATTAAATATGTTTTTTTTAATATTAGTAGGAACGTTTTGATTTACTGGTCGCGGAGATCAAATGGTACATTCATTGATTTGTTTTCTATGTACTGCCTGAAAAGAGCTCTCTCTATTTATCCTATTACTCTCAGCCACTTCTAAACGTATCTTTTTCAATTCTTCCAACTTTTCTTCCTCTATTTCTACCTGCACTTTCGGTAAATGTCTAATCTTTTTAGTTTTTCTCTACAATTAGAGGGAGTTTATGTATTTTCTGGTGTTTCATGATTTTCATCACGAGTAGAAGGAGCACGGTCGTCATCTGTATCTACAAATTCTGGAAGAGACGAAACCAGATTGGTTGGATTAATTGTTTTGTCATCGGTAAACATAGATAGAAATTTGTCATAGTATTTCCAATGAATAACACCACGTCCAGTTCGCTTCTTTTTGTTGTCTCTAATTTTATTGAATGTAGATTTCATATTTCTCATTTTTCAGTCCAATATATCCCCATTTACTTCATGTCCCTGTGCAACCATAATTGCAGCAATATGATTCCACAATACCTTTTTCTTAATATTTGTATTACGAAAATCTAAAAGTAGTTTTTGGTATTCGTCCAGAAACAACAAAGTAGCTTTACAATCCCATGAAAATTTGTCGTCATTGTCTGTATTGTTAATAACTATATTTTCGCCGTCTCCAGGTTCTTCGATATTTTGTACAATACCTATAATGTAACAATTAAGTACAGAAAAGATATATACTTTTAATAAAACTGACTCGATAATTTCCTCGGTAACTCCTGCAAATTATTCGAAACTGTAATATTGGTTAAATTATTCATTTTTTACAATAAATTATTGTTACAGTCACGCAAACGTCCCAAATAACTGAACTTTTTCGGTTAGCACTACGTTAGCAACGCCCGCTGACTTAACTCAACATACAAATTTCCCGCTGAGAAGATTTGATAACCGTGTGAATGTCAGCGTTTAGTCAGCTAAACCGTTCAGCGCACTGCTGCGGTCAACTGTCGCAACGGTTGCGTTCGCTAAACGCTCCAAATATCGTCAAACTTTTAAAGCGTCAATGTGGCAATGGACGATGAGAAACTGTAGGCGCCATCTGTAAAGTAATTGAAAAACTTCCTATGTGACACGCAGTTGTTGGGGTTGTATTGGAGCAATAGTGACTAGACGTGACAATTTTGACTCATTTGTCAACTTAAAAAGTAGCATTTGGCAAATATCGCTTATTATCACAATTTTAATATTTTTGTCAACTTAAAAACTCAGTTGGGCAAGTATTGGCTGATTATCACAATTTCAATATTTTCTATCACCTCAAAACCATGACTGGGCCAATATTGGCTGATTATCATTTTTTGTCAATTTAAAATCATGATTGGGCTAATATTGGATATCACGGCAAACTTTTATAAAAGATTGTTAATAGCAAGGAAAAAGCGATCCTTTCTGTCAATTGGAACTGGTGCCATTAGTTGAAACAACTGAATGCTCTTCAGTTATAGCCTAGTAACAATGTACGTCTAATTACTTTAAAATTTGTCGCGGATTCCTAACCGGCGTTCTCAAATTCCTCGCCCCTATGAGAAACTATGTAGTTATAAGCCAAAGACAAACAAAAGGCAAATTCTAGCCTTGTGCAAAGTTTCCGCTGGGATAGAATTTCAAGACTTGAAGTAAAGATAATACAGTCGGCTCTGGAATGCTCTGGTGGCGCGGGCGGTACCTTCCGACTAGCAAGCCAATTACAATTTCCAATGTTGCCGATATCGCCGTACAGGGATGTAATACGCTGAATTACGAGCAAATATTATTTCTGCACAACGGGATATTCGGAGGGTGGCGGGTAAATATTATCACAAAGCGCAGTGCATCTCAGTATATTAACGTTTAGAACTTCTGTTCTACAACGTCCGCAAAAATAGATTATGTAGTTTTTGAGGCATGCGGGTTACTTTAAAAAAATTTTTTGATTATTTGGAACAGCGGTAGAAACATTACACGATTTCATGGTTCTGGTTTGTACCAAAAAGAAACGACCTTCGGGACCACTGGCTTACCGTACCCCCGAAGCATGGCGATTATTGAACAACCCGGTTGCTTAACCAGGGATTTACCACTATGCCACTCCGTGTTATTCAATATTATTTCGACGCAGATCAGAAGTAAGCCGCTAATGAAATTATAACTAATATCATTAAAGAAAAATATTGCTTCAAATAAAACTTTAGGATCTTTGTGCACGTCATTTCTGATAGGTTCAAATCATACTTTACTTCTGATTCTAGGGTCAGGCTACATAACCAACAAATTTTGTCTAACTGAAGGAACTCCACTCCAAGAGTTTTTGAAAGTGCACGTCGCATCATGACAACATACCGGACCACCGGTTTTCAATTCCTCATCCGATGGAATGATGAGAGTAGTGATAAGATAACTGTTGTTGCCTAAATATAAATCACGACAGTCGTTTCACTTTCCGATTTGTATGCTAGAAAGAAAGTATTGTAATCTGTAAAAGTATTGTAAACAACATCGAGATTGCAGCGAAAATAAGCGATTGGGCCCTTGAATCTATTGCAATGATATCTGGATAATGTCTATGAAGAATTACTGGGAGATAAACTGGGTTGTTTGAGTGAGAGTCTGACAAGTGGAAATAGAATAAGCGTTTATAGAAGCAGTCTGACAGAATCCGTAGCCTTAGTCGTTGTGGTTACAAATTTGCAGCTGTCGATTATCTTCAGTGACTCACATGACGTGATTGTCATCAACTGTTATTCTAGACTGATGCTGACTGCGTCCAGAGAGGCGGTGGCATCTCGAAATTGAGCAATTGCCATCTAATAAATTATAACAAAGAGTATAATGAATTGGAAAAAATCTTTCATTGTTTTATGTCCTGCAGTAGTAAAATGACTCATTACGGTTCGGATCTACTAACGCCAACAGCAAAACGATGCAAATAAGTCTATGATTTTATAAGTGTTGAAACAAAATCGATGAAAAGGTTTCTAAAGAAATAAATAAAACGATATTGCATGCAAAATAGGTAAGAGAATTATGTCATTTACAATTATAGCTTTGCCTCTCTGGAAAATTGGATATGGATAATTGTAGAGATTTTTGTAAGATTTGAGTTCTTAGGTATATACGTTTACGCTGCTATTCTTCTTTGAGCATTATAACCAATAACACTCAGTGACACATATATTATTACTTACTACTTTTTAAAGTATTGCTCTTGATCTCAAAGTCTTCAATTGCTATATTTGAGTGTCGGGCTAATTTATTAATTGTGGCAATCCAACCCAATCCACTATCATAAAAACAACTTCGCCCGGTTTTCACCTGGTACCACCAATTAACAAAAATGCTCAAACACCAATTTCTCAAAATTTAATTCGAAATCTAATATAAAAAAACTAAATTTGCTACTAGTTATAGTTTCTAAATACGCCATTACTTTTCGGTTTTAATCTCCGTAGAGATTCTTTTGTAAATTTCTAAATCGGCTTTTCTCTTGGTTTTAATGCTAAGGTTTTGATTCATTTTACATTATAATAGCAGTAAGTATATAATTTTTAAATTACTTAGCATCGTTTTCATGCGTTTTAACGTCAATGTGTATCAAATACATAAAATATAATTATTCTTCAGATTTTAATCCGCAATGCCATATTGTAACGTAACGTTGTAATAAAATGCATACTGGTGTAAATGACACTACCGCCACTTTACTTTACATTTTTCTTTGATTTGAATAGAAAAACGCGTTTCAATAAAATTACAATTAAGAACAAAAGGGTTCCGTAATATTCACTTAGCTAGAACAATTTGAAGTAGTAAGTGACGTGTAAATTGAGGAATTAGTTAAATTAGAAACTTTTGTTATCCAATATGCTACCTACGCAGCATCACACAAAATACAAGTTTAACGAAAACAATCCACATAACTTCAACATCACCGAACGTGAAGAGTCGAAACTAAGACGAAACTACGAGTCACTTGCT
The DNA here is from genome assembly GCA_963971325.1 of Aphodius granarius. Lineage (NCBI taxonomy): Eukaryota > Metazoa > Arthropoda > Insecta > Coleoptera > Scarabaeidae > Aphodius > Aphodius granarius. The sequence continues at coordinate 14,227,426 of OZ020224.1, read as the reverse complement.
GTTTATTAATATCGAGTCAAGAAACAAACCTGTTATTCATGTCAATGTTGTTTGAATTTGCTATAAAGTTGCAAATGTTGCCAATAGTCAATAGAACTGATTTTCTGTGCAAAACGTCATGTGTCCTAGAAACAAAAAATACTAGAAAAGTAACTAATGTATGTTTTCATCACACTATGGCTTGCTTAGTAAGCTGTAGTTTTATGCTGAACATGTGCAAGGCACATTGTATATATCTACATAGAGTTGCACTCCGGTAACATCAGATCGGTGTCGTAAAATAGATGTTAAACATTGCCTTAACTGACGTTACTTATACGAAGATCAGTCCCTTTATAGTTTATATTCATATATCCGATCCTCGACACCTGATATATTATTCGTACTTTTTGATTATGTATTTAGCATTATATGCTATTCTATTTCAAATGCCTAAACTGACAACAGCAAACATGTTAATGTCATATCCATACTCACTCAAAGTTATATCAGATACATTTTTGTTTTGCTAAGAGATAGGAATAAGGAAGGAAATACTAAGCTATTTCAAACTCCCATAATTCGTTATAAATATTAATCATACAGTTTTCCGACGATTCCATTTCCATCAAATGAAAAATAAATCAATATCATTGCCGACATTCTCCACAACCCGTATTCACAATGATCTGCTTTGCATTTCCGTATTTTGACGTGGTTCGAGTCGCGTTACTGCGGTAGGGAAATGGAAAATGCAAATTCGTGCGTTCGATGTGAAAGGGGTTGGGCTTTCCTTTTTTGTGAACGTTCGCAATGCCATTCGAATTTCTTCTTTTGTACTCTGGCCTAGACGACACATCGTCTATGAGACCACGCATCGGTACAGTGGCCCTTAAAATAAATATTAAATAGCTATGCTTTCAAGACTGTCAAGAAAACCATTCCTTCGATTTTCGTAGTTCTTTAGTAAATTTTTTACAGAGTCTTTTTTACTTTCCGGCTAGATTGCAATGATTTCCGGTAAATGTATGCATGTATGCATGTATGTATGTATGTATGTATGTATGTATGTATGTATGTATGTATGTGTGTATATGAATTTAAAATAATAATAATATGTGTATGCCTGTGAACATGATAGCGCCCAAACGGAATAACTGACCGGGCTTAAATTTAGTATACATATTTATATTTACCGGGGGCGATCTGGATTTGTTTTGGTGACAAATGAGTGGCAAATGTTACATGCGTCTTTTGATAGATTCATCCAATTTTGACCTGACTAATACCTGTTCATTCTCCAGTAACTTAAAATAAGTACACCAAATTACAGGTTAGTGGGATGGACGGTTTAGGCGCTATAAAAGTTTGTAGAAGCAGTTTGACAGAATACACAGCCTTCGTCGCTGTGTTGCGAATTGTCTGATTTTGACAAACGTCAGTGCCACTGCCATAACATGACATTAAGTGTCGGTATGACAAAATGCATTATGTCATAGAAACTGACGTTAGGTCTACCTTCACAAAATTGAACATCGCAAAAGTGTTCAGACACTTCATTGTGCCAACGATGTAGTCGGAAAGTTGATTGATTGGAGGCCGTCTCGAATTTTTAAATAAACGAATGTATGGGATAAGTGAGGTGCATATTAAGGAATATGAATTGTAAACACCTGCAATTTTTATACAGTGTGATGATAAAGTTTGAAGTTTAAACATAATCCATAACTGCATTATTTATTGTTTTCAAGAAAAAAGCTCGGACAATTTTATAATTAGGTTGCCTATTTAAAAGTTATCTTTTAAATAGGCAACCTATGACGTAAAAAATTCATTTAAGATGTCACCTATTTCGGAGCGATGGTCATATTTCATTTTTTCAATGACAACCCCAATTTTTGGCTGGTTTTCCATGAAACTCTTCACCGTCAATGATACGACTTCAGCAAAATGATCGGACGAGCCGATGTCTACTACCTGCAATGAGCGAATTTTTTTAAAAACGAGCAGTTCTTAATTTTTGTTCACATTTATATGCAGTTCATATTTTTTTTGAACCAGCGTTTGGCCTCCTCCTGTATTTGGAGGGTTTTGGTGGTAATTGTGGGCTCCTGACCTTTGGTTTGTAGAGTTGTATCGTTCGCATATAACACTCAGTATAATACTAAGTCAGTGCTCCTATTAAGCTACCTTGGGGACCTCCTCTGGCAATTTTGTTTCTATAGCTTACGGTGTCTTCTGTAAATAGCTGCTAAGTGTTTGAGTGGGACTCCAAGAAGCCCATAACTTTCCATTTTCTGCAGGGAAGATTCCGTTGCTTATGTTGTCAATGCTCTTGTTAGATCCAAGAAGAGTACTTTACATTATTTCTCACCTTCTTCTATTACGTTTGCGATGTATTTACCATGTATTGGATTGCGCTTTCAGTTCTCCTTCCATTCCTGACCCAAATTGTTGGTCATTGAAGTAAGATTGCTGTTCAAAGAAGGTGGTGATTCTAGAGGCGACAACTAACTCCAACACTGCGAAATGACTGGCACGACGGAGATGGGTCTGTAGTTGACTGTATTGTCTCGCAGCCTTTTTTTGTAAACCGATGTGACTTTGGCTATTTTTTCTTTTAATGTTTGATTCATATGTTTTGTCGGAATATGCATCAAGCAATAGGTAAGAGATTTTAATACGACAAAGAAATATACCATGTCCCTATCCATTAATGGTCTGCAACCTCCTTTAACAATAAAAATAATAATAAATAAATTTAACTTCGTTGTTAGTTTCTTTAAAATAAGCATTGACTTTTATTTCACCCACAGGAACTATATTACTAACCCGTAAGTCGTAGTTTTGGTTTTAAGTGAATACATACTTGAAAAAATGTTTTGCATATATTTGTTCAAGTAAAATAGACAATCCAGCCGCAGAACCATTAACAAAGGAAGGTTTATAGTAATCACCTCCATCATGACTGGTGTAACTGCAATACATAAATTAACAGTATTGAAAAGATCCTTTTCAAAGCTTGTATTATCTGACTCTAGATAATGGTTATTATTGTCTTTATAATTACACACAACAGCTAAATATCCTTTCCTTATACAAACTTTTCATAGTCTTTATACTGGCATTTTGAGAAACTAAAAAAGGCGAACATCTTTACGGCAAACTCTATACTTCACAATTTCGCACTTCGCTAGACTTCTTGATGGTGCTTTGGAACCCTCTGGATTGTAGAACGCAAACTTATTGATGAAAGTACTTGAAACTGATTGCTGCTTACCTACTTCTTTACTCCTAGCCCCACAAACTTCATCAAAAGGTTGTCCTCGCTCCCATCGCAGAGTCTATTCAACAAGCGACCTGGCTGAATTCCAGTAAAAAAAAATTCTCTCAGCGCGCCTTCTGATCTTGTACCAAAATTGCATGCTTCGGTTGCGTTCTTAATTCGAACAAAGTAGTCGTTAGTTGGCTCACCCACATTTGTAAGAATATTAAACAGCTCCCTAGACATTTTGTAAGCTTTATCGCCAATTGAAGTAAGCAAAGCTGCCATTTTTCTGCCAGCTTGTACAGAATTTGCCACCAAATACTGCTGCAACCGATCTACATATAGCGACCAGTCCTCCTCCATCCATGTCAAATTTCTTTTGGTGTTCGACACTTCCCATACCACTTATGGTTGTAATTGATTCCTTTTTTCGGCATACTGTTCCCTTTTGCAGCTCCTTGTGTTTCTAACAGCCTTGGTTATCACGTAAATTCGAATAATCCTCGTCGCCTAATTCTAATGATTTCAATACGAATGGCAAATAGTTATATTTATTTGTATACGTTATTACATTCTCTCTTCTATGTTGTATGATGTAAACAGGCCTACTACTGCAAACAATTATAATTATCAATATCTAACAAACATCCAAACCATGAAGAAGAGAATGACTTCGCAATACTATCCATAATTTTTTTAACAAATATCTGGGGTGGCCCTCACCCAGCTTTCCGACTATTTTATTGGACAGAGCCACTCTGTACCTTTTTCTATGACATAATGACATTTTTCATACTGACATTTAATGTCACGTCATATCAGTGGCACTGACGTTTGTCAAAATCTGACAATTTGCAACACAGCGACGAAGGCTGTGGATTCTGTCAAACTGCATCTGTAAAAGCTTATAGCGCCTAAACCGTTCATCTCATTGATCTGTAAATTGGTATACATATTTTAAGTCACCGGATGGTGAGTTGATATCAGTTTGGCCAAAATCGGATAAATCCCGATGAAGACGCATGTAACATTTGTCACTTTCGGTTGTCATACTGTGGCCAAAAACAACCCAGTTCGTCCCCCGGCAATTCTAAATATGTATGCAAAATTTCAACACGTTTCGTTGTTCCGTTTGGACGCTATCGTGTTCACAGACATACATACACACATTCACACACACACACACATATACATATATACATACATACATCCATACATCCATACATCCATACATCCATACATCCATACATCCATACATCCATACATCCATACGTCCATACATCCATACATCCATACATCCATACATCCATACATCCATACATCCACGCATCCACGCATCCACGCATCCACGCATCCACGCATTCACGCATCCACGCACCCACGCATCCACGCATCCACGCATCCACGTATCCACGCATCCACGCATCCACGCATCCACGCATCCACGCATCCACGCATCCACGCATCCACGCATCCACGCATCCACGCATCCACGCATCCACACATACACACATACACACATACACACACACATACATACATACATACGAAAAAAAATTTTCCGTCGATCACAATACTTTCCTTCTAGGCACTAGTCGGAAAGTAAATATCTGGAGTGGTCCTCACTCAACTTTCCGACTACATCGTTGGCACAATGACGTATCTAAACATTTTTGCATTTATTCAATTTTGTGAAGACAGAGCCACTCTGGACACTACCTCACATAATGACATTTAATGTCATGTCAGGTCAGTGGCACTGACGTTTGTCAAAATCTGACAATTTGCAACACAGCAAAGAAGGCTGTGTATTCTAAACTCTTATTAAGGTTTAGGCGCTACCTTTCATCCCACTAATCTGTAATTTTGTAAACGTATTTAACGTCACTGGAGGATGAACAGGTATCAGTTTGGTAAAAACCGGATAAATCTGTCATTTAACATTTGCTACTTCGGCTTGTCAGATTGTCACCAAAAACAATCACGTTCGTCCCCCGGTAATTCTAAATGCGTATGCGAAATTTCAGCGCGATCCGTTGTTCCGTTTGGGCGCTATCGTGTTCACAGACATACATACACACTCACACACACACACACACACACACACATACATACATACAGACATTTTCCAGAAATCATCGCAATTAATTCAGGGGACCTCAAAACGCGTATTCCCGCGAAAATCTCGAAACGTCATTTTCCGTCGATTACAATACTTTCCCTCTAGAATACTAGTCGGAAAGTAAAAAACATCCGCCAAAACTGGGAAAATAAAGAAATGATAAAAAACATAAAAAAACATGTCATATATGTGCCTAAGAGCAGATAAAACAAGCAAAACAGTTATAATGGATTCGGTACCTACTGTATGAACAAACAACCTCTTAAACCATTACAAAACACACAGTAAAGAACGTAATAACCCAACAAAAATATTCGAGAAGAAGATCGACGATACTATCAATAAATGGCTAACACAGAAACTCATAACAAAAGAAATTGCCTAACGAACTAAACATGCACATCTCACAACCACTAGGAATTTATAGTTTACCTAAACTACACAAACTACGCATTTGACTAACGTCTATAGAATACTACATTCAGACACTTTTCTACAGCCTCAAAAACATTTAGCTAACAGCTTAGAAGTGACAGAGAAAAACGAACATTATATAAATTCATGGTGTTTCAAAAAATATATTGATAATGTTTTTTAAGATCATAGGATATCGTTAGACACTAACGTACCAATCCAGTTAGTACAAGATGCCATAAATAAAAGATGCCATGAATAAAAGAGAAGCAATTGTGATTACTCTAACACACTTATTTTCAATGGAACAATAACTTCTACAAACAATGTACGGGTGTATCACGGGATCCCCAGTATCCAGTATTGCAACGGCATTAGTGATGGAAGACTTAGAAAGTACAATTCTTTCATCTATCTCAATCACCGTCCCATTTTTTCGAACAATATGTTGGTGATTGCATGCTTGCATTACCAAAAGGAAAACAAACAAAAGTGTTAGAAGAATTCAATAATTACAAGAAGTTCGACGTTAAATGGTGAAAAGTGAGGTTGTGCTTGCAGGTGCTGGTGACGTTGTTTCGAGCTTTGAGTGAGTTCTTGGAGACGTAAATTTTTGATTTTTTGCAAGGAAAAGGATGAAAACATCATACATCCGATTAAGGTATTTATAAAACGATGTTCCCAATATTTGGGCTTCTATTAACGAACATTGAATAACACGTGAAAAGATCTGAGCATTGCCAGTTTTTCTTTCCTGCGAAACCCGCCACACTAGACCACTTGGCGGCGACGAAGCTAGACAAGTCGTCTTTGTTCGTATTCCTTCGTTCTGTTCCTGTAAAACCTGACCGTTCACGTGCAATGCAATAAGCTACACTTCTATTATTTAAGTTTCGCTTAGTAGTTAAGGAAAAGTGCTGCAATCGGGCATAAACAAATTTGCAATTATTCACTTTAGCGAAGCTTTTCTGTCATAGTACCGTATTTAATGTCATGTCATGTCAGTGGCACTGACGTTTGTCAAAAATCTGAAAATTCGCAACGCAGCGACGAAGGATTGGATTCTGTCAAATCGCTTCTATAAAATATTCGCAGCTTCAAAAAGAGCTTTTAATTGGAGGTTAATTTAGTTTAAATTTATCTTTACACGTGCTTCTCCGATGTGTAATAAATCAGTTTTCTTGAGAAAGTAGTTACAGCAAAACTACGAAATGTCGAAACGGAAAAATTGCTATTTTAATTTGCTACATAAATTTCGTTATTGGACCCTTCCGAGAAACTAATCTTTATATTAATATATTATTACATATTGTGGTAAAATAAAAACACGAAATTCTGGCGTATGGCCAGTAAATTTACAAATATTGTCTAAGCCAGGAGTTAGGTGGACTCAGAGGGTGGTTGTGAATAAAAACCCTTTATTATTGATTAAAATCCAATAGGACCATATAATTCACCACCGGCTGAATTGCCTCGCCTCATGGAGGTCGTTCTATTCTTTATGTTCCTTTAGACCGAAAACCAAATAGCGTTGTGAAAAGCATTGTCCCAATACAGGCTCGTTTATTTATGATTAGTTTTTTTTTTCATCTACATTTCTCTCGAAAAGCACTTAAATTGCTATTGATAAATAATAGTGGAAGGCGGTGAGCGAGGCCGGATAATCAAATATGCAAGCAAAGTGAAATTTAGGATGGATATCTGTTAATAATAAAAGTGCTCAGTGAGCAGCAACTTTTTTTTAGTTCCTATGACTCTTTTTACTTTCCGATTAGTACCCTTGAAGGAAAATATTGTAATCGACGGAAAACATACGATTACATACATTACGTTGGAACATTAATGTGTCTAAATAGAGTTGCAATTATTCAATTACGTGAAGCTAGAGTCACTCTGGACCGTAACCTGTCATGTCAGTGGTGTCCGGCGTTTATTAGAAACTGTCAATTTGCAACCACAGTGACGAAGGCTGTGGATTCTGTCAGACGTTTTATATAAACTTTTGTAGGGCCAAAACCGCTCATCTTATTGTTTGCAAATTTGTATACATATTTATAGTTACTGAAGGATGAGGTGGTTTGGTCAAAATCGGACGAATACCTAAGAAAGCGTTCATAACATTTGCCACTTCAGATTGTCTCCAGAAACAATATATTTCATCCAATGACATATCCAAATAGCTATTCGTATTCGTATTCACAGCCATACAGTCTCTCTATAGATTATATCAGGGGGTTTAAAATTGAAGTTGCCAGTTAAAAATATCTGGGGTAGCTCTCCCAACTTTCCGTCTGTATCGTTGGCACAGTGTCTGAATACTTTTGCAATTATTCAATTCAAACCCAGAGCCACCTCTGGACGCTACCTAACATCAGTTTCTATGACAGAATTACATTTGTCATGCGGACATTTAATGTCATGTCAAATCAGTGGCATTGACGTTTGTCAAAATCTGACAATTTGCAATAGAGCGACGAAGGCTATGGATTCTGTCAAACTGCTTCTATAAACCCTTATAGCGCCTAAACCGTTCATCCCACTGATCTGCAAATTTGAGCAGCTGTGTGAGCTGATATCAGTTTGGCCAAAATTGGATAAATCCCTAAGAAGACGCTTGTAACCTTTGCTACTTCCGGTTGTCAGATTGTCACCAAAAACAATCCAGTTCGTCCCCCGGTAATTCTAAATGCGTATACAAAATTTTAGCGCGATCCGTTGTTCCGTTTGGGCGCTATAGTGTTCACAGACATACATACACACACCCACACACGCACACACGCACACACGCACACACGCACACACGCACACGCAGACGCATACGCATACGCACACGTACACGCATACGCATACGCATACGCATACGCACACGCACACGCACACGCACACACATACACACATACACACATACACACATACACACATACACACATACACACATACACACATACACACATACACACATACACACATACACACATACACACATACACACATACACACATACACACAAACACACATACACACATACACACATACACACATACACACATACACACAAACACACATACGCACATACGCACATACGCACATACGCACATACGCACATACGCACAAACGCCCATACGCACATACGCACATACGCACATACGCACATACGCACGGACGCACGGACGCACATACGCACATACGCACATACGCACATACGCACATACGCACATACGCACATACGTACATACGTACATACGCACATACGTACATACGCACATACGCACATACGCACATACGCACATACGCACATACGCACATACGCACATACGCACATACGCACATACGCACACATACACACATACACACATACACACATACACACATACACACATACACACATACACACATACACACATACACACATACACACATACACACATACACACATACACACATACACACATACACACATACACACATACACACATACACACATACACACATACACACATACACACATACACACATACACACATACACACATACACACATACACACATACACACATACACACATACACACATACACACATACACACATACACACATACACACATACACACATACACACATACACACATACACACATACACACATACACACATACACACATACACACATACACACATACACACATACACACATACACACATACACACATACACACATACACACATACACACATACACACATACACACATACACACATACACACATACACACATACACACATACACACATACACACATACACACATACACACATACACACATACACACATACACACATACACACATACACACATACACACATACACACATACACACATACACACATACACACAAACACACAAACACACAAACACACATACACACATACACACATACACACATACACACATACACACATACACACATACACACATACACACATACACACATACACACATACACACATACACACATACACACATACACACATACACACATACACACATACACACATACACACATACACACATACACACATACACACATACACACATACACACATACACACACACTCACACTCACTCACACTCACACACACACACGACGTTTGTCAAAATCTGACAATTTGCAACACAGCAAAGAAGGCTATGTATTCTGTCAAACTTCTTCTATAAACTCTTATTACGGTTTGGCGCTACCTTTAATCCCACTAATCTGTAATTTTGTAAACATATTTAACGTCACTGGAGGATGAACAGGTATCAGTTTGGTAAAACCGGATAAATCTCTCATTGAACATTTGCCACTTCCGCTTGTCAAATTGTCACCAAAAACAATCACGTTCGTCCCCCGGTAATTCTAAATGCGTATGCAAAATTTCAGCGCGATCCGTTGTTCCGTTTGGGTGCTATCGTGTTCACAGACATACATACACACTCACACTCACACACACGCACACGCACACGCACACGCACACGCACACGCACACGCACACGCACACGCACACGCACACGCACACGCACACGCACACGCACACGCACACGCACATGAACACGCACACGCACACGCACGCACATACACACACACACACACACACACGCACGCACGCACATACATACAGACATTTTCCAGAAATCATCGCAATCAATTCAGCGTATCTCAAAACGCATATTTCCGCGAAAACCTCGGAACGTTATTTTCCGTCGATTACAATACTTTCCTTCTAGGATACTAGTCGGAAAGTAAAAATTATGGATGACGTCATCGCTCCGAAGTGGGTGACGTCATAGATGAAATTTTTACGCCGTAAGGTGGCTATTTAAAAGTTAAAATTGACGTGTTAGAGCGCTTTTCTTGAAAACGTTAAACAACGATATTGTGAATTTTGTTCCGAACTTTATCACCACTCTGTATGTCTAAGAAACTATGTCACAACATGCTGAAAACACATGTCAGAATAACAGTACTTCAGATTTTGTGCCAGAACAGATCCACAAGGAAGGACAAGGTCAGTGTCCTAAAAATCGATCATTACTTTTCGAAATAGTATTTCGAGTACTGGAAGTGCTGTTTTGCGTTTTTTTTTTCTTCTCCGAACGCCCTTAAAAGGAATGTACTCTTTTCTGATATTCTTATGTCAGAAAGTCACCCGAAATACGATTTTATGAGCATATACTCAATTTTACTCACCTGTCAATTATAAATGTTTGAATAGTGTGGGGATAATACCTGTTCTGGTCGCTCATGTTGCCTTCCCATGTTCCTCTACTGCTTCGATGACACTAAATCACTACAATCACTGAAACTATGCACTTCATTATGCTCATATTCGTCTGTAATTAACGGAGAGACTTGAAACAGTTTAAAATTAAAATTTGAATTTGTCAAACTTCTTAATATCCATGACATCTGTTACAGCTTAGGTGACTGCTGACCAAAACTATTCCTAACATCAGCTGTTTGTTGGTTTTGTAATGACTTTTTTTTTGAACAGCTCAAACTTTTTTCGCGCGCGCGAAAAAAACAATTGAAAATCACCCAAAAGATGGTGTTTTTTACGTTAAAAAATCGTCATTTGTTGTTAGGCTCATAACACTGAAAAAAAATTGAAGAACGTCTAACAGCAGTATTTTCTCGCCTCGCCAACTTTCATTTTGAATTTGCCGCCTAATTTTCATACTTTGACATTGTCGCTCGACGTAACCTATAATAGAGATGTTGAGACATTACTTGTCAGATTAGAGACAGTGGTTATGTCATTAAATGGGATACATACCGAATACATACCGAATACATACCTCATACATACTTTTCATTGTGGTCATTTCAGAGGTATATTACATGATTATTTACATTTATATTCGACCTCTCATGCAGTTTTCTTACATATTTGATCTGTTTGTATCATCTAACCCCAAAAGGTAAAAAATTTATAGTAATTGCAGTACTTCCAGCCAGCTTAACTTTACCCTATTTTCGATATGAGTACAATAAATATTAACTCTGGTTACATACAAAAATGTTCGAGGAAGATTGCATCAAGTTTGAGCTATTTCAAATCACTTGACGTGATAAAAATAGCAGAAGTCAACCCATTTTCCAAAGTACGGTTTGTGAACATATTTAAGAATAATGGGCATGTACGAAATCTGACCAAGTGTGTCAGAAGAGAACCAATTAAATGTGTTTAGCGGTGTAGGAAAACTCAGACACACTTTCAAAATGTATGTATTTTACACATACATACATTTTCCAGAAATCATTGCAATCGATCCAGGGGACCCCAAAACGCGTATTTCCGCTAAAATCTCCATTTTTTTTGGTCAATTATAATACTTTTCTTCTAGGGTACTAGTCGGACAGTAAAAATATATATATATGTGTGTGGGTGTATATCTGTGAACACGATAGCGGCCAAGCGGAAGAACGAAAGTGGCGAATGTAACGAGCGGCTTCTTAGGGATTTAGCCCATTATGGCTAAACTGATACCCGCTCATCATTTCATGACTTTAAATATGTACACATGTTATGAGCTGTTATCAGTTTGGTTAATCGGGTAAAACCCTAAGGAAATGCATGATAACCTTTGATAACAAAATGGTGATTACAATACCTACTGTTTTTCTACGGTACTTTACGACAGCAAGCTTTTTTTATTTTCTTGAAGCATGCTTTCCTTATAATATGGAACTTATTTGCTGTGAACGACTGTGTATTGTCGTACGGCAACCTGTATATTTCATGTCAGTTACATTACTGCCAGTTCGATGTGCTATTGTGTTCAATACCGCATTGTAATTTACTGCGACATCGATGTGAATACACTGAAAAGGTTTTGCTACTAAAGAAAGCATTTGCTCTCCGCATTCCAAGCTTCGGATTTATTGCATACGTTGAATTTGCATCACGCCCAACCTCTTTTCATTATTCTTATTCCGGGTACATTCCCAGCTTGCTTTCCGCCATTTGTGCATCCAAATATTACCACAAGGATTCGTTTGCAATTTTAGATGGATTTCTAGATTCTACGTACCCTTTTAAGTAAACATGATTATGGAAATTCATATTTACCTACTACCAACAGGCTGGTCTGAGCCACGTAGAAGACGTGGTATGTTCTTGAGTGAAAGTAAATGGTGGGTACATTCACAACTCTACCCATTTTGCAAAAAATCTTTATTTCTAGCTAGTAATGATTTGCATATTAATCATCGAATCGCTCATTTCGCGATTTTACGATGACATTTGGATCGTGACATTGGGAATCACTTAATCGCAAAATAAAAAATTTAAGTCTAGACACAAAGTCCGATAACCAGCCATATCCAACAGCATCAAACAATTTTTTTTTGGAAGATCATACTGTTTGCAGCAACCGGTTTAAAACCATGAAATGCTCAACGCACGTACCCTTATCGCTTGGTGCTTTTCATTGTACTTTTATCTTTTTCTTTTATTAATAGTGGTTTTTGCCATTTTATCAAGTATGTTGGGACTTTAGGTTTGTTATAAAATCAAAATTTATCCAATCACAGAAAGAAGTACAGTGGTTTTTATATGGCGAGAAAATATATAACTCATGATCACATAGTTTTTATTAGAGTAGATCTTAAAGTACGCTCTGTAGCTATAGCATCCTGGCGAAAACGTCATTTTAAAGAGTGAAGTATCAGGTATCTATCCATACTACTCTGTTGTTGCGAATGTTTATTTTTTTCTAATATTTTCCGGATGTCCGCATAAGAAAACGGCGTTCATTTTGTGTGTACCTAATGTAATTTCTCTTTTTGACACTGAAATATCTATTGTTAGATATTAGGAACAGGGTGTCAGTAACAGGCTACAATAGGAGTTTTAGGAGTACAATAAAAGTTTTGTGTATCGAATGTACTAAACCCACCATTAGATAAACCTTCTTTGCGTCCGCATTTTAATTCAATTTATGTTGTGTTTCATCAAAAGTCAATAATGCATACGCAAATTTAACATATGGTGTCAAATAGTACCGATTATATTAAGCCTATAATTGTTGCTTTTAGGCAAAAATTGCAGTCATTAAAATATTTTACGATACTGCAACTTTACTTGTTGACTCAGAGTTAATAAGGAATCCAATAAGTACCACAATATAAGCTGTGTGAAGTTAGCAACAAAAGCCAGCAACAAAATTTTTTTCATCCGATTGCAATGAACTATACACCGTTGGAAAGCCCATGACGAGCTGAGTCTACCATAGTTATTGCAACGGGATCAATTAATAACTACTACCTAAAAAATTAAAAAGAAAGTCAAAATTTCAATGAATTTCCATATCTTTAGAACCGCATATCTTCGCCAATACTTCATTATACTTATTAAGTGTAACACCAATCGAAAGCGCAACCTTCGGTTATACTACCATAGTTATTGCAACCCAAAATTTTAATAATTAGTGGGTGAAATAAATTAATGAATTCAAGGCACTTTTTCCATCGGCTATTGGTCGACGGCGAACAGTACTATGTAAATCCTTTTGTGCAAACTTTTTGCAAGATTAAATCTTATCGATATATACATCAAAAGATAGCTGAGACTTCCACCTACCTACCATAGTTATTGCAACGCAAATTTTTAACAATTGGTGGGTGAAATAAATTAATGAATTCCAGGCACTTTTTTTATCGGTAATTGGTCGACGGGGACGAAAAATATCAATTTTCTCAGGATGCGCTGGCTAATGCGTGATTCCCGTCACGGCAGAGTCGGTCCGAGTCGTGACAATGTTTTTTTTTGTTTCAATTATTAAAATGAAAATCGCATTTCTAAATATCGCCTTAAGCTTTTGTTATCGAAATCTTGGATGACATATTGATATTATTGATACACTTTTTTGTTATATATACGTCTCCTCTTTCATATCTTGTTTTAGATAAATTTATGCAAACATTTTTTTAAGTTTTCCTGCTGCCGTATATATAAAAATATAAAATTTGTCGATTTTGTCAATCTTCTACCATTTACGCTACTCGATTTATAGTACTGTTTACTGTCGTCCAATAGCTGATCAAAAAAGTGCCTGGAATTCATCAATTTATTTCACCCACTAAATTGTTAAAAAATTGCCCTGCCATAACGACCGTAGGTAGATGAAAGTTTCAGCTATCTCGTGATTTAGATAGCACCGTTGGCCGTCGCCATATAGCCGAATTGGCTATAGGAATTCATTAATTTATTTCACCCACTAATTGTTATAAATTTGCCCTGCAATAACTATGGTAGGTAGATGGAAGTCTCAGCTATCTTTTGATGTATATATCGATAAGATTTGATTTTGCAAAAAGTTTGCACAAAAGGATTTACATAGCGCTGTTCGCCGTCGACCAATAGCCGATGGAAAAACTGACCGGAATTTATTAATTCATTTCATCCACTAATTGTTAAAAATTTGCGTTGCAATAACTATGGTAGGTAGGTGGAAGTCTCAGCTATCTTTTGATCTATATATCGATAAGATTTTATTTTGCAAAAAGTTTGCACAAAAGGATTTACATAGCGCTGTTCGCCGTCGACCAATAGCCGATGGAAAAACGGACCGGAATTCATTAATTCATTTCATCCACTAATTGTTAAAAATTTGCGTTGCAATAACTATGGTAGATAGGTGGAAGTCTCAGCTATCTTTTGATGTATATATCGATAAGATTTGATTTTGCAAAAAGTTTGCACAAAAGGATTTACATAGCGCTGTTCGCCGTCGACCAATAGCCGATGGAAAAACTGACCGGAATTTATTAATTCATTTCATCCACTAATTGTTAAAAATTTGCGTTGCAATAACTATGGTAGGTAGGTGGAAGTCTCAGCTATCTTTTGATGTATATATCGATAAGATTTTATTTTGCAAAAAGTTTGCACAAAAGGATTTACATAGCGCTGTTCGCCGTCGACCAATAGCCGATGGAAAAACTGACCGGAATTCATTAATTCATTTCATCCACTAATTGTAAAAAATTTGCGTTGCAATAACTATGGTAGGTAGGTGGAAGTCTCAGCTATCTTTTGAGGTATATATCGATAAGATTTAATCTTGCAAAAAGTTTGCACAAAAGGATTTACATAGCGCTGTTCGCCGTCGACCAATAGCCGATGGAAAAAGTGTCTGGAATTCACTAATTTATTTCACCTGCTAATTGTTATAATTTTGTTCTGCACTAACTATGATAGGTAGAGGCAGGTCTCAGCTATCTTTCGATGTATTTATCGATATGCTCACACAAAGCGAATACGTTTGTTTAACTTAATTTAGGTGGGACTACATATGGTACCCGGATGTTAAAAATACTCATATTTGACTATGGTAGTATAACCGAAGCTTGCGCTTTCGTTTGGTGTTACACTTAATAAGTATAATGAAGTATTGGCGACGATATGCGGTTCTAAAGATATGGAAATTCATTGAAATTTTGACTTTCTTTTTAATTTTTTAGGTAGTAGTTATTAATTGATCCCGTTGCAATAACTATGGTAGACTCAGCTCGTCATGGGCTTTCCAACGGTGTATAATTCATTGTAATCGGATGAAAAAAAAATTGTTGCTGGCTTTTGTTGCTAACTTCACACAGCTCACAATATACACGTTCCTTTTAAAGTTTGGCGTGTCACGCCTTTATCGAACACCTTATATTAGTAGAAATACCTTTAATATGTGCACTCAGATTATCGTGCACATATAGAAAGATTTAAAATATCTTTATTAATTACTGCGCTATCGTCCCGGAATACTCCATTGTGATGCTCTGTATAAAATCCAAATTTCTGTTGTGTCCAATGTCCAATTTCTGAAAAGCACTTAGCGATAAGGGTACGTGCGTTGTGCATTTCATGGTTCTAAACCGGTTGCTGTGACCAGTATAATCTTCAAAAAAAAAAAAATGTTTGATGCTGTTGTATATGACTGATTATTGGACTTTGTGCCTAGACTTATATTTTTTATTTTGCGATTAGATGACTGACCCAAATGTCATCGTAAAATCGCGAAATGAGCGATTCGACAGAAAGGAGCTCGCCTCTGCGATTGTATTTAAAAGTGTTAGTTTTAATTTTGTTGTCACAACTGTCGAACAATTAAATTTGTTCGTCTGGTTGTACCTTTAGTTGAAATTTAAATTTTACAGACAAAACCGGTCTTAAATAATCGACCTTCCTCATTATTTTCGGTGTCGATTTCAAGATTTTACCCAGCAACGCCGAACTTAACATTCTTTTGTAGTATTTCAGTAGCCGACATTTTAAAAACGAATGAACAATTGAATAGTGTAAACATTTACTTTTTCTCCTTCGGTGAAGATTCATTGCGGATGATTTATGCGTCATGAATATCCAAAGGAAAGTGTAATTTTCCCTTTACTTCGTTCAAAACATGAATAAAGTATAATAATGATATTTCCGGCCTACTGACAGCCTTGATGCTCACGCGTTCAGCTTCATTCAAACGGAACAACGGATGAAGCTGACATTTGGTACTCATTTAGAATAACGAGGAGACGAACTGGATAGTTTTTGGCCACAATCTAACAACTGGAAGTGGCAAATGTTACATGCGCCTTCTCAGTAATTCATCTGAATGAGACCAAATTCATACCAGCTCATCTTCCAGTAACTTTAAATGTATATAAACATTAGCAGATCAACCAATTACAAGAAAATACAGGAAAATTAACGTGAGATGCCATACACAGGTAAAGAGAGAACAAGCATAGAGACTTTATAAATGTGTCAACGATGTAGGCGGAAAGTTGGCTGGGGCCACCCCTGGGTGCCAACTAACAATTTAACTATACCCAATAACCAACATGTAAATATCGCGTGGGAAACCGGCTATCATAACGTGGTAACTCCGGATTTACCATATATGGATAATCCGTTCATTTTATCAAAAGTATATTCATTCGGTATTCAGTTTACACGTTATCTTCGCATAAAATGCTGTTGGCAATTTAAACATTTCGCTGCAGATATTCGTTCGATAGGTAGATTTCTGTATCGGTAAATACCAATCCGAACGCAAAAAGAAATATATCGGGTCAAATAAAATTATGTGGAATTTCTTATTTTTACTATTCGTTACATCTCAATATTTGAAGTATCGCATACTTATTGCAAAAAATATTTAATTTGTATCAATTTATGGACCAATCACAACACTCAAAGTTGTTCCCCTTTGTCCTCTTTCCTTTACAACCGCGGTGGTTTAAGCACTCTTTTCTTCAGACCCCATAAAAGATGTATGGCAAAAGATAACCTAACTCAGTTTGTAGTTTTGCTGGATGGCGAACTTTAAAGGGACTGAACTTTAAAGGGACGAACTGGATTATTACAAGAGTAATAAACATAAAATTAACAATGTAAAACGTAAAAGGCGTCTACGCAGTGTGACAAGTTGTAAACTGAAAGCGTAATTCTTAGGTATTGTTTCTCCACGGTACTAATGAGAGCTCTGTTATACCGCAGACGCAAGGGAGCTAAAGAAGCCGAAGATAACTTAAAGTTCTTTGAAGTATATTAGAGCAAGAGGACACTTCTTTGTGTCGGTGTATCCTTTGTCGGAATACAGGGCTCTTTGGTTACTGCAAAACATCCGTGATTAAAGAATCTGTTTGCATCTTTCCTTCTAGCTGTTGCTCAAATGCAAGCAAAACAAGCTCAACGGTTACCAGATTCCGAAGCACTGTCCCACATTCTAACGTTATTTGTGTCACGTACTTTCCAACCAGACGCAAACATGGTCTCGAAGAAATAAATTACTTGCCCTGATCCATGCCAACTCGGGGATTTTTTTAAATTGCTCGGATAAACCGGATTTGCTAACGTTGCGCTGAATTGAATTTGGTGCAGCCGCAATACCCTCTTTGGAGGTGACGACTGAAAAACTAGAAGCGTAAATCCAGTTTGACATATTAACGATTTGAACCGTACATGTACGACACTATTTTGTGTCTCAACTTCTTAGATCTCTTGAATTCGACCAAAACGAATGAAGTACTAATATTATTGAATGAAGTACTAATATAGCTACACGAAAACTTCATTTCTATAATTTTTCAATGCTATGACTTCCTAGCAACACAAAAGTGTATATTATTATAACTATCTCCCATACAATTTATTCCTAACGCATTAATAAAAAGTACGAAATAAAATTATGCAGGTAAATTACAAAATTATAAGTCATTCATATTTTACTAAGACATAGGAATAGTATTCCGTATGTGCTGAGTTTAAACTTCGTGGCGGGCAACGGCAGTATTTCTTCAATTAATTGAGAGGCGAAAAACACAAGTAAAATATGCAAAACGTTACCTACGTTGCCGTTGTACTAGTAGTCCAACTAAATTATAATTGAATTAATATTGGTTATGCGATTGTATGTAGAGAAGATTAATAAAAACTATGTTAATCTTACATTTTGACTAGTACCCTAGAAGGCTTACGATAGTAAGCGTCGGTTTTTTATTTTAGTGGATATGAGCGTTTTTGTGCATTGTCTGCTGAGTGCATTAAAATGATTTTTGGGAAATGTATGTGTTTATATATGTTTGTATATGTATATGTATGTGTGTATATATCTATGAATATATGTCTGTGAACAAGATAGTGCCCAACCCCTACAACGGATCGAACTAAAATTTTCTACACATATTTAGAATCACAAGGGGCAGATATTACATGCATTTCCTTAGGGTTTTTATCGATTTTAACCAAGCTGATACCAGCCCATCTGCCAGTGATATTAAATATGTATACCAGTTTATAAATCAATGGAACAAAACGTTTTAGGCGCTATATCAATTATTGAAGCAATTTCACAGTAGTCGTAGGCTTAGTCGCTATGGTCGCGAATTGACAAAAATTTATAAAGGTCAGTGACAACTGACATTAGGTTGGAATCCAAAGCGACTATTGCTTAACGAAATTGAATTACAGCGGGATTACAGAGGTAGTCGGAAAGTTGGGCCGGGACCATTCCCGATATTTCATTAGATAATCTGAAAGATATCTTATAATTGCAGCATACAAACATGCACGAAAAACCGTCGATGATTACTAGGAATTGATGACTAGGAATTAATTGTGTGTTTCTCTAACCACTCTCTCGTTATTTATAATTTACTGTCTCCCATTAGATTTTTGTGCCTGCCATAATAATGGGGTATTTTGTAACACAGCATCTT
The DNA here is from genome assembly GCA_963971325.1 of Aphodius granarius. NCBI lineage: Eukaryota > Metazoa > Arthropoda > Insecta > Coleoptera > Scarabaeidae > Aphodius > Aphodius granarius. Next base: position 14,207,395 of record OZ020224.1, on the reverse strand, counting down.
GCCGATATGTAGAAACCGGCATGAATAGAATAAAATAGAATAGAATAGAATATTTATTGATGTAAGCGGCAGATCAGTTACATACGTCAATACAAACAACAGCAATAATAATAATAATATGAACATCAACATATAAATACATACCAATAATATCAAAATACACATCAAACACAGTAAAATTACATTCAATTAAAATCACTAAAGTCATAGTTCAAATACTCCTGAACAGAGTAGAACGCTGCATGAATCAATACATCTTTGACTCTGATTCTAAACAAGGGCAAAGGTAGTTCTTTAAAGATTCGAGGTGTAATAGGGTAATAACTTTTAAATAAGCGAGGTTGATTACAACTTAACGATCTTTTACATGAACAAATCGGTAAATCAATACATAAACGAAGAGGTCGTAGGGCAAACATTACTAAAGGAGATACATTTCTAATAGAAAGCATTTTACTTGGTTAAATGCAACAGTGAGATGAATATGTTAGCGGTTCATAAACCGGCCGTAACCCGAGAGAACACAATACGTTCACAATAACAACACAGTAAGACTGTATCTACAATACGCCGGCTAGGCGGTCTGCCGGCTAGGCGGTTTGCCGGCTAGGCGGTCTGCCGGCTAGGCGGTATGGCTAAGCGCAAATTGCGGCGCGTGCGACGTGATGCGTGTGGCGCGAATTTCTGTGTCCAATGAAAAGCAATGGAACAGCGCATAGCGCGAGATCGCGCCGCAATTTGCGCTGTTCCATTGCTTTTCATTGGACACAGAAATTCGCGCCACACGCGTCACGTCGCATTGCGCTTAGCGTAAAGCCGAAACGCATGCCTAAATAAGTCTTTTTTCACTATTCTGTTAGCTCAGAATCAGCGGGCTTAGCAACTTTCTTTATTTATTTCTTATACTCAGGGCAAAAAGCGGCTACCTAAAAGTTTGACACATTTTATCTCTAATATTTTCTGCAAGCTTTGATAGATTTTGATAGTTTCAGCAAATTATAAGAAAATGTTTCAATTTATCGCAATTTTGAAAATAATTATTTTTACAACTCATTTATCATTTATCTGGGGAACCAACAGGGTGTTGGAACTTTAGCAGAAAAATTAAAGATCTTAGTCACTGTTCTGTTGAAAATCAATTTAATTAGCAATGTGTGAAAATTTAGAAAAGATATAGTAAATCAAACATTATTAATTTAAATAATAACTTTAATTTAAATTTAATTTTTTTAACGATTGGTGCATTGTAGAGAATATTTGTAATTAAAAGGGCCACTATACCCTTTTTACTGAACTCTGACTATTTTCTAGAAGGAAAGTATTGTAATCGATGGAAAAAATCGAGATATCCGCGGAAATACGCGTTTTGGGTTCCCGTGAATCGATTGCAACGATTTGGAAAATGTATGGAAAATGCATGTATGTATGTGTTTCTGAACACGATTGCGCCCAAACGGAACAACGGAGCGGGCTTAAATTTGGTATAAATATTTAGAATTACCAGGGGATGGACGGGGTTGTTTTTGGTGATAATCTGACAACCGGAAGTAGCAAATGTTACATGCGTCTTCTGAGAGATCTATCCAGTTGAGACCAAACTTATACCAACTCAGCCTCCGGTGACTTTAAATATGTATACCAAATTAAAAACGGTTTAGGCTCTATAAGAGTTTATAGAAGCAGTTTGACAGAATCCACAGCCTTCGTAGCTATGTTGCAAATTGTCAGATTTCGACAAACGTCAGTACCATTGACATGACATGACATTAAACGTCAGTATGACAAATGTCATTGTACCATAGAAACTAACGTTGGATAGGGTCCAGACTGGCTCTGGCTTCACAAAATTGAATAATTGCCTTAAATGTTCAGACACTCCATTATGCCAACAATGTTATCGGAAAGTTGGGCGAGGGCCACCCCAAATATTTGTATATATGAAGCTGATTTTGGCCCAACAGATTTGTTTTTATAAAAACATCATATAAAGTTCCACAGTTGTACGAAACGGTAACTTCGCGTACGCTTCAAACTATTTCAACTTTGCGAATTCTATTTCCCTTCGGGGAAATGGATTTTTTTACGAATAACTGCGAATAGATGATATTTTGCAAAATTGGACAGAAAGCCATGTCCACTCTCTTGGTTCATAAAACAAATAATAAAAAAACACCAAAGGTCAAAACTCATTAATCATTTGAGTAAAAATTCGGGGTGGCCCCCACTCAATTTTCCGACTACATTGTTGATACATTTATAAACTCTCTAATCGTATATAGGGTGAAACACCAATTTAACGAATGTCCGTAAGATAATAATAATAATAATAATAATAATACTAAATTAGGATTATAACAATACAAGGCACCTGCCAATACAAACAACTATAATATACTACGTGACATTTAAACATTAAAAATGACTCTGTATAAAGGGAATTATTCTGGTCGATGGATACTTATTTATCTTAATTTTTATACGGTATGCACTTTTCTCGTACAAGACGTTCCTTGAACAAGAAAATTGTGTGGTATCACACAGGAATTGTTTTCAATAATGTCCTATTCTACACACTATGCTCAGCTGTTGCAAAGATTTTAAGAATTTACTATTGATCCTTTGTTATTTTATTAATTTGTTATCCAACCAATTCGAATTTTCATATTCGTTTACACCTTTTCCCCATGACAGACAGTTTTTGTCAGACTACACTCACAAAAAAATTAGCATATTGTTTATTTTTTGTATTTGCTGAAATCTATTACTTAAAATTCAACGGCAAGTAATTTATCAAGTGTGTGAGATGTATTTATGACGGAACCAACCAGCCGTCAATTTGCTGCTACGTTTTCGCCTATACATATAAAAGTATATAACGTAATATGTTTTCTTGGAGTAAACGTAAAATAGAGCGCAGAGCGACTGACTTTGCGGTCCGTGGTGCTACGTGCCATAAGCTCTGGCTAAAAATTTTTTAAAGCTGAAACATCACCTCATCTTGCAGTTTTATTTTACTGCAATATACGAACCAGTTCTAAACAAAATTAACAGTAATATTGGGTGCTAATGTACCGCTGTGTTGGCGTTACGTGTCACATACGACATGAAACAGGGATATGTATTAGATTGCAATGACATCGATATTTACCTCTGACAAGTGACGGGTTCATTGGGAATTGATTTTATCGTCTATCAGGTAACGTATTAGCAGCCGATAACAATGCACTATTGAATTCCCCATGTAGATGTTGATTTACATGTTACAACAGCAACCGTCAACTGACATTCGGGCTGAGCTGGAATCAACGTTTACTGATCGGTGACGGATGCCGGGAGTAGCTCTGTTATTCGGGGTGTACTCCAATTACAGGATGCAATTTGCCAGTGTTAATTCAGAGAATTATCAGCGGCCATACCAACGAACGTGTACTGACGCTCAGCGTGTGATAAATGTTTAAACTCAATTTAGTGTACCAACGTGATGCCTCGCTATCTACTTATCCCTTCCAGTCGATGCAAAAGAAAAAATACCAGGTCAATGTCGGTTTGTATTATTCACGACAATTAAAGTTGTTAAATCTTATGATCCGTGATTCTTGAGAAACTCGTTATTATAGAAATACTTCCCTTCTTCTCTAATTAATCACAATAATTTAAATATCAAAATTAAATGGTTTCGGAGATGTGAAATGTTATAACTTTTACGCATGTAATTATGGCTATATGAAAGTTTATTCGATGTTCCACAAACTTGTCTATCGTGCTACTCTACAGCATCAAGCAAACGAACTAATAACGCATCTGATTTTATACCATATGGCCAGGGTTAAGAGATGGATGGATGGCAACCTTTGAGTAAGGCTGAGGTTATAGTGGAGCGTTGATACTAGCATGGATACTAGCGTCGACACCAGCCTAGCGATTTACATAGCTGTGAGAAATATTTGCACATAGCGTCGATACTAGGGCATTTCTCCTACTATAAAATCATAACAATTAGTAAAATGTCGCAATTGTCTGTTCGACAGCATATGCTTTTAGAATCCAGCGCATTAAAATTATATAAGCTATATACCAGCATGACGTGAAAATTAGTCGTAAGAGGAGATGAACAGTACATCCCATTAATAAAGACCCCCAAAATACTATAAAATAAGATTGTCAAGTTTAAATTTATTTTATCTTGCTGGTCCCATAACGTACGGCGGCGGCGCTTAAAAACCGCCGCCTTTTTCGTAGACATTTTAATGCTGCAAACTGCACTCAAACTGTATGTAAATACACAAACACGTATCACCGATGATCACCGACTATCGAAGGTTTGTGAGTGCTCTATAAAACCAACAGATCTGCGGTCACCGCTAGCATCACAGCTTTGATCGACGCTCGACTATATTGCATTCAACTTTATCATATTTAGCATAATACATGTAATACGTTAAATAAGATGAAATCTCCATGACGTCTCGGGCCTGGAATACTTCCTTCTCGGACCGTCAGTATCGAAAGGTCTATGTAACGTGCTGCTGTAGTACCCTTGGTCTTCCTTTTCCGATTCTTCCTTTGATAGTGTTTTTTATACAATGTGTTCATTTTTTTCCAATTTTTTGTTATCCTTGTTATTTATATGTATATTTATTTTCTTTGGTGTCTTTGCAACGTATTGTATGGATATTTTTTATTTTTTCATATTGAACTTTGTTTTTTTATTATTCCTTTTTCTTTTTTTAATTTTGCCTTTTTTTACTTTCCGTGTGCGTGTGTGTGTGTGTGTGCGTGCGTGCGTGCGTGTGTGCGTGCGTGCGTGTGTGTGTGTGTGTGTGCGTGTGCGCGTGCGCGTGTGTGCGCGTGGGTGTGCGTGTGCGTGTGCGCGTGCGCGTCCTATTGATCTGTAAATTGGCATACTTGTTTAAAGTCACTGAAAGATAAGCTGGTGTCACATCAAAATCGGTTCAATCGCTACGAGAATGCATGTAACAATGACCACTTCCGGTTATCAGATTGCAATATTTTCCTTCCAGGATGCCAGTCAGAAAGTAAATAAGTAAATACGTGGCGATGTTCGTCATAAAACTTCTAGTCGAAAATCTTAATAGGTACAAACATATTCTTTCGTGGTTAATCAGATATGATATTGCCTTTACCGCAAAGTTTGATAGTACCTGTGGTTTTTTTTTAACTATTTTCACTTGTGTCGGATCTCTGACATTTAGAAAATCAGCATACATTACTCTCTTCACAAAAAATATTAGAAAATAATTCCCTTTTCAGATCATTTAAGCTATAAATAATATAAAAATAACTAAGTAATTGTGCTAAGGTAAACCCCTTGAAATTTAGCAGCAATATTTAATCATTTGCGCATATTTACAGTTCTACTATTAATTCAGCTTAGACAGCCATAAAACCGATAAGAACACGTAGCATTGACCCGGGGGAAGTTAGCAATAAAAGTTAGCAATAAGTTTGTTTTTCAACCGATTTTAATAAATAATACATTATTTTAAAGCTCATAACGTCCTGATATCCCATGAGTTTTGCCCGGTCGATCAAATCATAATTAGTGCCCTAAAAATACGAATGAAAGTTGACTTTTTCGACAATTTGGTAAAGTTTTCGGCATCATATCTCGGCTATGACTTAACCGATCATAATGAGCAATACATTAATCGAAAGCACAAGTCTTCATGTACACCCCATAGTTTTGCCCGATCGATATTATAACAATTACCGCCTGAAAAAAAAAATAACAAAGTACTAGCGTCGTGGGGATTTGGACAACACAGTGCAACCGCATGCCTTGAACACCGATCAACAAAAGCGTAAAAAATAAGCACTTCCTGTCATCCGATTTTAACAAATTATGCACCAATCGATAGCTAAGGGTGGCAACCACTTATGCTAGTTTTGCACGGTCGAGATTCGAACAATTAGCGGGCGAGAATAATTAACAAAGTTTGCGTTCCGGAGACATAGAGAAAGGACCATGTCGGGAACAACGGTGAACCAAAGCAAGTTTTTTAAGCACTTCCTGTCATCCGATTTGAACAATTTATGCACCAATCGATAGCTAAGGGTGGCAACCACTTATGCTAGTTTTGCCCGGTCGAGATTCAAACAATTAGCGGTTAAGAATAATGAACAAAATTTGCGTTCCGGAGACATAGAGAAAGTGCCGGGTCGGGTGTTACGGTGAACCAAAGCAAGTTTTTTAAGCACTTCCTGTCATCCGATTTGAACAAATTATGCACCAATCGATAGCTAAGGGTGGCAACCACTTATGCTAGTTTTGCCCGGTCGAGATTCCAACAATTAGCGTGCGATAATAATTAACAAAGTTTTCGCTCCGGAGATATCGAGAAAGGACCATGTCGGGAACAACGGTGAACCAAAGCAAGTTTTTTAAGCACTTCCGGTCATCCGATTTGAACAAATTATGCACCAATCGATAGCTAAGGGTGGCAACCACTTATGCTAGTTTTGCCCGGTCGAGATTCCAACAATTAGCGGGCGAGAATAATTAACAAAGTTTGCGTTCCGGAGACATAGAGAAAGGACCGGGTTGAGTGTTACAGTGGACAAAAGCAAGTTTTTTAAGCACTTCCGGTCATCCGATTTTAATAAATTATACACCAATCGATAGCTTAGGATGGCAACCACTTATGCTAGTTTGGCCCGGTTGAAATTCAAACAATTATTTCATTTGTGTTCCTGTCCGATGTAAATATTTGCTTCATCTTTATGTTTTTGTAATTGATCAGTACCTTTGTGTTCTCTGTTAAATGTATAAACGGGATGATATGTATACATTACCCTGCCAAACGTCAGAAAATCCTATATCATTGGTTATGACATTATGACGAGGACTCGATTAATTAATAAATCTTCTATTTGATGCCGCTTTATCATGACGCTAGGCGACACTGACGCTGGCACCTTCAAATACTTAAAACTACACTGCAGATTTGTATTTATATAAACTATACTTAAAGAAACTTTCTAAACCTTATCCATTGGTTTGTACACCGTTGTACCCGACACGGTCCTTTCTTCATGTCTCCGGAGCACATATTTTGTTAATTATTCTTGCCTGCTAATTCTTTGAATCTTGTCCGGGCAAAACTATCATAAGTGCAACCCTTAGCTATCGATTGGTGCATAATTTGTTAAAATCAGATGACAGGAAGTGCTTAAAAAACTTGCTTTGGTTCACCGTTGTACCCGACCCGGGCCTTTCTCGATGTCTCCGGAACGCAAACTTTGTTAATTATTCTCGCCCGCTAATTGTTGGAATCTCGACCGGGCAAAACTAGCATAAGTGGTTGCCACCCTAAGCTATCGGTTGATGCATAATTTGTTAAAATCGGATGACAGGAAGTGCTTAAAAAACTTGCTTTGGTTCACCGTTGTACCCGACACGGTACTTTCTCGATGTCTCCGGAGCGCAAACTTTGTTAATTATTCTCGCCCGCTAATTGGTTGAATCTCGACCGGGCAAAACTGGCATAAGTTGTTGCCACTCTTAGCTATCGATTGGTGCATAATTTGTTAAAATCGGATGACCGGAAGTGCTTAAAAAACTTGCCTTTGTCCACCGTAACACCCGACCCGGTACTTTCTCTATGTCTCCGGAACGCAAATTTTGTTAATTATTCTCGCCTGCTAATTGTTGGAATCTCGACCGGGCAAAACTAGCATAAGTGGTTGCCACCCTTAGCTATCGATTGGTGCATAATTTGTTCAAATCGGATGACCGGAAGTGCTTAAAAAACTTGCTTTTGTCCACCGTACCACCCGACCCGGCACTTTCTCTATGTCTCAGGAACACAAACTTTGTTAATTATTTTTAACCGCTAATTGTTTGAATCGCGACTGGGCAAAACTAGCATAAGTGGTTGCCACCCTTAGCTATCGATTGGTGCATAATTTGTTAAAATCGGATGACAGGAAGTGCTTATTTTTTACGCTTTTGTTAATCGGTGTTCAAGGCATGCGGTTGCACTGTGTTGTCCAAATCCCCACGACGCTAGTACGTTGTTATTTTTTTTTCAGGCGGTAATTGTTATAATATCGATCGGGCAAAACTATGGGGTGTACATGAAGACTTGTGCTTTCTATTAATGTATTGCTCATTATGATCGGTTAAGTCATAGCCGAGATATGATGCCAAAAACTTTACCAAATTGTCGAAAAAGTCAACTTTCATTCGTAATTTTAGGGCACTAATTATGATTTGATCGATCGGGCAAAACTCATGGGGTATCAGGACGTTATGAGCTTTAAAATGATATATAATTTATTAAAATCGGTTGAAAAACAAACTTATTGCTAACTTTTATTGCTAACTTCCCCCGGGTGTAGCACTGAACAAAGGCCGGCGCACATAACACTCGGGCGCGATGGCCGACAGCGACAATGGTCCAATGCAGAAAAATGTTTATAACTCAAAAACCAAAGGAGCACAAAACTTCTAGTTTACGGCACAAAACAGCACAAAACTAGCACAATACCTTGACATCAGAAAAAAGTCGAAATTTGAAAGTGGGGGGCTGGCATGTCCTGAGCCCCCCAACTAAATTTGCTTATAACTCAAAAACGAAAGGAGCACAAAACTTCTAGTTTGCGGCACAAAACGGCACAAAACTAGCACAATACTTTGACATCAGAAAAAAGTCGAAATTTGAAAGTGGGGGGCTGGCATGTCCTCAGCCCCCCCAACTAAATTTGCTTATAACTCAAAAACGAAAAGAGCACAAAACTTCTAGTTTGCGGCAGAAAACAGCACAAAACTAGCACAAAACTTTGACATAATAAAAATATTAAATTTCGAATGTGGGGGGGCTGAGGACATGGACCTCATTGTAAGCATTTATTGCTGCTGGGCTGACGACTGATGCTTTGTCTGCTCGTAAATATAACCTTCTTCTGGTGGCATGATCGTGAACATGGCTGTTTGTTTTTAAAGTTTTGTTTAACTTTATCTCGTTTTGTTTTATTTTGTGTATCAAAACCATGTTGTTGTACTCTATTATGCCTCTGATGTCCATCTGTTTTCTCTTTTTGTAGACCTCGGTGGTGGGTGTTAGTATTGGGAGTGCATATAGAACTTTTAAGATTTTATTTTGCTGAGTTTGCAGTCTTTTTAAGTTTGCCTGTGTTGTTTGTCCCCACACAGTTATCAGGTAGTTTACGGTAGATGTGAATAGTGAGTGGTATATTTGGGCTCTCATCTCTGCTGGTATTAGATGACGTATCTTTGTAAGTAGGGCAATTACTTTGCTGTTTTTTTATGTTATTTTGTTTATATACTGCTCCCCCAGTGGGGCGAGTGGCTCTAGCGGTAGAGCGCTGCTCTCCTGCTAGGAAGTCTTGGGTTCAAATCCAGGCATCAGCCGAAGATCCTCGTCCCATCGCCTTTCGCAAGAGACGTTAAACCGTGGGTGCCGGCAACCAGTTGAACACCTCTGGTTGTCGTTATCAAACAGTATGAAATGGGTAAGCGCAAAGGGCCAAGACTGGCGTAGGTGCAGCGGAATAAACCGCACCCAACTATTCATACATACTGCTCCCATTGAAGGTTTTGTTGCAGGTGTAGTCCTAAATAGTTTATCTGCTCCACTCTCCGTAGTTGCTTATTGTTGATGTTTCAGGTCTGGGATCTCTTTTCTTCCGCTAAAAATCATGTATTCCATCTTGGATTCGTTAATGGTAAGAAGGTTGTTGTAGCACCAGTCTTCAATAGTTTTCATGTCTTTGTTGATTTCCTGTTGTAGCTGTGTCTTGGTCGTTGCTGAATAGGACAGACATATATCATCAGCGTACATGAATGAGTTCCGGAGAGTTTTAGATCAAAGAAATCGTTGGTGTACATGATGTATAGAACTCCATATGGGACTCCATATGTCGCCGTCCGTTCTGAGCTTTCGCTGTTGCCTAATATTGTTACCTGTGGCCTCTCATCCAGGTAGGATTCTATAAGTTTTATGTTGTTACTTTTTATGTCAATTGCTTCTAGTTTCCTTATCACACTTGACTTTGACACGGTATCGAAGGCTTTTCTGAAATCGATAAACAGTCCTACGACTAGTTTTTTATCGTGGAGTTTGTGCTTGGTATGTTGGATGATGTCCAAAACTGCTGAAGTTGTTCCTGATCGTGACTGGTAGGCATATTGTCGTTCATTGATTATTTTGTTCTTGGTTATGTGCCTTTCTATTCTTCTCTTTATCACCTTCTCCAAGATTTTGCTTAGTGTTGACAGAAGCGAAATTGGTCTGTAGTTTTCTATCATTGTTTTATCTCCTTTTGTGTAAACAGAAATGATAATAGTTGCTTTGGTAAAGTGCCTTCAGTGATTGCATTGTTGACCATTTTAACCAGGATTGGTGCTAGTACTTCAACGTTGTCTTTGATAAATTTGGTTTTTATTTTGTCTTATCCGAGAGCGGTATTATTCTTCAGATCGCTTATAATGTTTTTTATTTCGCTTTGCGTCGGGTCTTCGAAAACCGTTAAAAAAGTAATTATTAATCTCGTTTACCATTATGTCTGTATCAGTCGTGTATGTCCCATCTTCTTTCTTCAATTTGCGTATTCGGCTCTTGTTTTGGTTAGGTTTTGATAACATGTTTACGATTTTCCAAGTTTTGCTGTGTCTCCTTCACATTCTTTAAACTCGCATCCGTAGTATTTTAGTTTTGTTTCTTTTATCAGTTTCAAGGTTTCCTTTCTTATTTTTATGCAAGACTGCTTTAAATATTCGTTGGTTATGTTTTGTTTATATCTTTTATAAACTTTTATTCGTTCGTGTATTTTTTGACAATGTGTTCGTTTATCCATGGATTTTCTCTTTTAATTTTTATATATTTTGTTGTTTGGTTTTATTATAGATCCTTGCATATTAGATAGCTCCTCAAAAGTGTTGCATTCTTCTATTTTATTCTTGCTACATCTTTTTGTATGTTTTTACTGTCAGTATGTACTGTTTTTGTTTGTTATATGCTTGTTTTTGTTTGAGTGTCGCCTTTCTTTTTACCAAAATTCCTGCAATTTGCCGATATTTTGGATCCTGTTTGTAATTACATGATCCATTGTTGAATTGTTTCCCGTTGTGTTTTGCCTTGTGTATTCCGTCTTCTTATTTACAATAGAGTAGTTGTCCTCTTCGATCATCTGTAGTTTCGTTACAATACCTATTTATCGGAAGATATATCAACAATGCATAACAAATTACACAATTATTCCATGATATTAATAAAAAAATACCCATGTTATTTCCGAATAAACCATGGTAATGATATCAAAATGGCAAATTTTTCATTGAAAATTGCGAAAAATAAGTATAAAACAACCTTTGTAATATAATGGTAAGAACTAATGTGCATAACAGAACTGGAGAATAAAAGAAAAATCGAAAAAAAAATTTTTTCGTCTTGGTCACAGACAGTTTGTCTGTGACCAAGGCGCAAATAGCGTCGAAACGTCAGAACCAAGAAAAATTTTAACATGTATTTCGTGAACGTTGATTTTTAAGTGTACGTGTTGAATGTTAAAGCCTTCATAAACCAAAAAAAATAAACAATTACTTTATGAAAGTGTTGTGTATTAATTATTGTAACAAGGCTAATCAATAGATTATTATATATATATATATATATATATATATATATATATATATATATATATATATATATATATATATAGGATATATATATGAACATTAAATTATCAGCGGTGAATTTAAACAAATAGAGACTTTTTTTCGGGCATATCCGCCATCTAAAATGCAACCGCATACACGTGTTTCGGACTTGTTAGTCCTCATCAGTACGGTATAGCCAAAGAGTAAAGGTGGAAGCTCAATGGAGAAGTTAATAGAAGGGACCTGAATCAGGGAGACCAACGTCACCAATTTGGTGCTTCAGTTACCACATCCTCTAATTCGAGGACTAGAAGCAACGTCGCGCCGGAGGTAACAAGTACACCCCGAGGTACAACCTTCGCCCAGGTACAAAAATAAAAACAATACCAGAAGTAACATCAGAGTGTAACATTTCATTAATCTAAAGATAACTGACCAACCGAAAAAGCAAAAATAAAAATACTAATAATAATTTATTATTAAAACATTTACAGCACAATCTAGCATTTTACTCATTATGTTTGCTATCTTATTTCAATGCATAATATCCAGAGTGTTTCCTAGCAACATCAACAAGACCACAATTATCAGTTGGACATAACCAACAATAGTTGCGATAGTTGCAAATTAAGTCACCTTAATACGTTCACATTTTTAAAGAGTGTGGAATTTGAGAACTGGCGATGGTTCTCAGTTTGCAAGAAAGAATTGAGATTGTGTTAATACATGGCGACAGTCATCACACATGTCGGGAAACTGCTATCATTTTTAATGAAAAACACCCAAGAAAACACTTAAATTATTCGACAGTAGCTAAAATCGTTAAAAGGTTTAAGCAAACTGGGTCCGTTGAGAAAAAGGAAAAGGTATCGCGCAGAAGGAGTGCAACGAATGAGGAAAATTCTCTGAACGTTCTTTTGTCCGCCGTGGAAGCTCCAAGAATGTCCTTATCTCATAGGCAAGAAATAACTGAAGTGTCAGAACGTTCGATTAGGAGAATCTTGACAAAAACCAAATTTAAACCATACAAACCCGGTTTTGTTCATACACTGCAAGACAGAGATCTAAATGCACGGTTGGATTTTTCTTTCTGGTTCCAAGGCAACGTAGAAGAAGATGCACATTTTTCAAAAAAAAATCTTTATTCTGACGAGGCAACCTTTACTTCCAACGGTACTGTTAGTTCACAGAATTGTAGATGGTGGGCGCAAGAAAACCCTAATTTTAAAATTGAATGTCGAAACCAGTATTCGTTCAAAGTTAATGTCTGGTGCGGAATATTGAACAATCATATTGTTGGCCCTGTATTTTTTCGCGAAAATCTAAACTCCCAAGGATATTTGGAAATGTTGCAAACATTCTTATCCGAATATTTGGACAATTTGCCGTTGAATGTTCGGGAAAATATGTTCTTCCAGCAAGATGGCGCACCCATTCACTCAACATTACCAGTGAGGTTGTGGTTAAACGAAAGTTTTCCAAACCGTTGGATAGGAAGATATTCAAATAACCCATGGCCTGCGAGGTCGCCCGACCTTACCCCAATGGATTTTTTTCTTTGGGGCACTTTAAAGCAACATGTCTACGCACACCGGCCCTTTAGAGACGTTCAACATCTTAGAAATATCATTGAAAATTGCATCCACTACATAACACCTCAGATGCTCAGAAATGTGCACAACGAGATGAATAGACGTACAATATTATGCATTGAAAATGAGGGAGGCCACATTGAGTAAAATATTGTATTTGGTTGTGTTCTTACTAAAAATTGTCTGTTTCATTCATTAAAACAAAACGTTCGAATGTGTTATCTTTTCAATATTTTAACAATAAATTTCTATTTTGTTGTCGTTTGTTTTTGTTTTTTTTTTCTGTTGTCAATTATCAAAATGAAATGCTAGGATGTGATGCTTACTTGTGTTGCTTAGTTAATTAATAATAAATTTCGGCTTTTTTTAGTTTATAAAATTTGCAAAAATGATGCAAGCAATTAAAAAATTTGTACGAAAGTGATTGTAATTTCGTATCTGATATTTTCTAATCTTTCTAAATAACGTTTTCAAATAAAATTTTTACGTACCTTTAAAAATAAAGGTACTTTGCTCTTTAGTAATTTCCTTAATTTTGTAACACCCGGTATACGCAAGCAGATAATTATATCTTGATGTTTGCATTTTAGGTTTAGGACAATACAGCAACTTTTTACTCCATTTCTCAGAAAGTTTTATTCTTTATACAAGTTCGCAGCTGTAGGTCTGAAATCTAGAATATCATAATATCTTAAAAATATCGCGTGGTGTTTAAAAAAAATGAAACGCGCAAAGAGTAAAGTACCTAGAATTTAATATTATCAAAATACTTTATGTGGAAATGTTGCTTAAAATTAATAATTACGTTCAGATTTGTAATCACAGTCTCTTTATTTGCTCCTTATTTTTTCGATTTTAGATTTTCACTATTTGAGAAAACTTTTGTAGAGTAGTGATTTGAAATGGTTCTCCTAAAACGGTTTCTTAGATATTTGTTTCATTTTCCTATAATACTTGCAATTTCTATAGCGTTTTGACCGCTTCTTTAAAATCATTGCAACAATTACCGTTTTCTTGGTGCGCTTATGATTTTTTACCCAGTAAATATCAAAATATCATGCAATACGCAACACGGGTACGTAAGATAGCTTCCACTGACTTATTATTATTGATTGTGTGTATGCTGACAACACTAATTTATCAGCTGTTCGCGTATTTGTATGCTATACACCTCAAAAAAATGACGAATCCGACAGGAAAGCATAACAGCGTCATGAAATTGCTTTACTAGTGTGTATACCCTATGCATTTCCATAATTAATTAAAATTTTTCTGGTTTACTTGTGTATCGAATGATATTTACTTGGTGAAAAAGCATAAGCCTACCAAGAAATGTAATTTTTGCAATGATTTTAAAGAAGCGCTCAAAACGCTATCGAAATCGCGAGTATTATAGGAAATTCAAACAAATATCTAAGAAACCGTTTAAGGAGAATCATTTCAAATCACTAGCCGCTACAAATGTGCTCTCAAATAGTGAAAATTTAAAAAAGAAGCAAAATTTTTTATTGTCATAGGTGACTGTGATTTTAAATCTGAGTGTAATTATTAATTCTAAGCAACATTTCCAAATAAAATATTTTGATAATATCAATAATTCAGGTACTTTACCCTTATGCGCGTTTCATATTTTTTTAAACACCGGGTATATGGTTCGATATTTTTAAGATCTTATTATGGTATTCTTGATTTCAGACCTACCGCCAACTTTCATAAAGAATAAAATTTTCTGAGAAATGAATAATAAAAATTTTTTCCATTTGTGTCCAAGTTAGTGCCGGACCCTGTATGTATATATATATAAAGTATTTTTTCGGGCATAACCGCTAACTAAATGCAACCGTAGACACGTGTTTCGGACTTGTTAGTCCTCATCAGAACGGTATAGCGAAAGAGTAAGATGGAAGCTCTATGGAGAAGTAAACAAAAGGGACCTTAATCAGGGAGACCAACGTCACCAATTGATGCTTCGGTCGCAACATCCCCGGTATGTAGGACAAGAAGCAACGTCGCATAGAGGTAAACAGTACACCCCAAGGTACGCCTTTTAGCTCATGGTATAATAAACGAAAAATTAATTATTTGCGGTGTAATTTAAACAGTAAAAGTATTTTTTTCGGGCATAACCGCTAACTAAATGCAACCGTAGACACGTGTTTCGGACTTGTTAGTCCTCATCAGTACGGTATAACCAAAGAGTAAGATGGAAGCTCTATGGAGAAGTAGACAAAAGGGACCTTAATCAGGGAGACCAACGTCACCAATTGATGCTTCGGTCGCAACATCCCCGGTATGTAGGACAAGAAGCAACGTCGCATCGAGGTAAACAGTACACCCCAAGGTACGCCTTTTAGCCCATGGTATAATAAACGAAAAATTAATTATTTGCGGTGTAATTTAAACAGTAAAAGTATTTTTTCGGGCATAACCGCTACCTAAATGCAATCGTAGACACGTGTTTCGGACTTGTTAGTCCTCATCAGTACGGTATAGGCAAAGAGTAAGATGGAAGCTCTATGGAGAAGTAAACAAATATGGAATATGGTTTGAGAGAAAGTCCGCGTGCTTGGTATGATTGTTTCGATAAACTCTTGAGGAATTTAAACTTTGAAAAAAATAATTATGATTATTGTTTATATGCAAAGAAAGATGAAGATGATATGATTTATTTAATATTGTTTGTTGATGACTTACTTATATGTTGTAAAGATAAAAGTAAGATCCAGTATATGAAAGGCCTATTATCAAGTAAATTCAAAATGAAAGATTTACACGAAGTAACAACTTATCTGGGAATTAATATTGATTATAAATATGTAAAAATATTATGACGCTAAGTCAGGAGAAATGTAATAAGACTATTTGGCAATATCGTTCATTGGAAATCTAGAAAACAGGGTAGTGTAACAAAGTCGTCAACGTTTGCAGAATATGTAGTTTTATCAGAAGCAGTTAGCGAAATAAAATTGTTACGGGATATACTTGGATTTTTTAATATACATTTTCGTCATCCCATTAAGATTTATGAGGACAACTCAGGTGCTTTGAATATAGCAAAATATGGAAATTTTACTAAAAATTCTAAGTATATAGAAGTACATTATCATTTTGTGAATGAATGTTACACGAAGGGAATCATTGATATAGTTAAAGTAGATTCTAACGAGAACTTAGCGGATATTTTTACGAAGCCATTAAATAAAGTTAAATTATTTAAATTTAGGAACTTATTAAATTTAGAATAAAGTTTGAATATAAATATGTAAGTTGTAATATAAATGTAAGGAGGTGTGTTAGTTTAATCAGTCAAAACAGTACTGTATATTTATATTACAACATAGTGTGCTGATATATGTAACCATAGTTGTATTTTATTGATATATAAATAATTGGATATACGTCGATATTATGTTGTATTCACGTATTACCTGTACTGACCTGTACTTTAATAAAAGGTGTTAGCAAGACCACGAATCCGATATATTATTTAACATTTAACGGGAAAGAGAATAAAGAAACTAAGATGTGATAATGGAAAAGAATATATGAATTCAAATATTTTTAATTTAGTGAGAGAGAAAGGTATTTCTATAAATGCATGTCCACCTTATGTTCATCAATTAAATGGTACTGCAGAAAGATATAATAGGTCAATTATGGACATGTCGAGATGTTTATTTGCACAAGCTAATATACCTAGAAAGTTTTGGCCAGAGATAGTGTGTGCAGCCGCATATATTGTTACGAAGCAGGCAGAAGTCGACGAACCTAGCCGAAAATCGAGGGCACCAGACTGCTGCGTCTACTGTATGCTGAGTCGAGACATTCCAGTTGGTACACCTACAATACCACCTAATGTACAGGAACGGTACCGCTGTACCCGTATGCTGAGTCGGGACATTCCAACCAGTACATCTACAGTACCTATGTACACATCGCCCGGACGCTGACTCGACGCCTGCTTACTAGGATGCCGACATAGGTCTCGGTGCAATGACTCGTGGTGACAACAGCGAAAACCTGACCCAAAATCTAAACATAAAAAGCCACAGACGGGAGTAGTAAGGGATCATTCGAGGGCATTCGGTAATTGAGTTAGTAAACGGTTACTATAGAATAGCCAGTTGTATATTTGTGTGACATTCGACACGGGAGGCCTTCGCTTCCCGTGTCCAACATGAAAATATACCACATCTCCAATACCAGTGTGCATTTTAATCATCTCCTCCCTGATCTGGATTCGAGCCCGATTGAGCTACGCAACATGGTGGAGGCGCCAAACGATCCCATTGCAAGGAAGAGCCTACGTAACATGGTGGAGGCGCAAAAGGACCCCAGAGGAGAAAAGGCTCATTCATATCGGGGTGGGAAGACAAGGATGGAAGAGGATAAACGGCACAATTTCTCTACCCCCAAGAGAAATTGTGCTTCATGATGTGGTATTGGTGAAGATTGAAGAGAAAGATGTGCGATCGTCCGTTCTCAGCTGTCCAGGGTCAAGAAGAGGAAAGACAAGAAGGTTTTACAGGCGGATAGGTGGTCATCTACAAGGAGTTGTCGACACATGACGCACCGGCGTACAAGTGAGCATTTGAAGATGCTATTTTGGGAAGTTGCCAAGGTTCACCAGGAGAGACTGGTGACAAAGACTGGAGAGGACAGGACCGCCGGATTCTACCGAACCACCTCGCACGGGACAAAGATGTTCCGACCAGTCCATTTAGAGGAAATCAGCGCATAGGCTAGAGAGGGTAAGCGTTGCGGAGTTCACCGAACCACCTCGCCACGGGACGTGGGGTCCCGCTAGTCAGTATAGAAGTAGTAGATGTACATGAAGCAGAAGAGGATGCTGATCAGGGAGAAGAGTTGAAGAGGCAACATGAGGATTCTGAGAGAATCCCGGTACGAGGTCTAAGCCGTCAATAAGATGTCCCGGAAGTAGATGACCATCGCAATCCCAAAACCAGATTGAAGAGAAATGGGAGAGCCGTAGAAACAAACCTGAGAACGTGACGACTCGCACAAGAAGAGAAATTATGGTTTAATGTGTTTTGAGAAATTTTTTTCCGTGTATTTTTTACTTTTTACTACATTTTCTTGCCTGGTTTTTTTATGTACAAAGTTTTAATAAAGAAATAGTTTTGTTTGCGTTTTGCTATCCTGTTCTGTGGCTTTAGATCTTGTTTTGATTTTGGTTTATGTGCATTGCTCTGGGACGAGCAATTATTTGCGGGGGGGGGTCATGTTACGAAGCAGGCAGAAGTCGACGAACCTAGCCGAAAATCGAGGGCACCAGACTGCTGCGTCTACTGTATGCTGAGTCGAGACATTCCAGTTGGTACACCTACAATACCACCTAATGTACAAGAACGGTACCGCTGTACCCGTATGCTGAGTCGGGACATTCCAACCAGTACATCTACAGTACCTATGTACACATCGCCCGGACGCTGACTCGACGCCTGCTTACTAGGATGCCGACATAGGTCTCGGTGCAATGACTCGTGGTGACAACAGCGAAAACCTGACCCAAAATCTAAACATAAAAAGCCACAGACGGGAGTAGTAAGGGATCATTCGAGGGCATTCGGTAATTGAGTTAGTAAACGGTTACTATAGAATAGCCAGTTGTATAGTTGTGTGACATTCGACACGGGAGGCCTTCGCTTCCCGTGTCCAACATGAAAATATACCACATCTCCAATACCAGTGTGAATTTTAATCATCTCCCCCCTGATCTGGATTCGAGCCCGATTGAGCTACGCAACAATATTAAGAATAGAATTTGGGCAAATACTATTGAAAAGAAAACACCTTATGAAATATTATTTGGAATAAAGCCTAATATTAAACATTTACGTTTATATGGAAGTAGAGTTTTTGTTCGAAGACCAGAACAGTTGAGACGATCTAAATGGGATCGAAAGGCTGATTTGGGAATTTTACTTGGTTATACGGAAGTTGGATATCGAGTTTTATTAAATAATAAAATAGTTATTGCTAGACATGTTGATATTTTGGAAACAAATGTTAAATGCATTGGTTTAGAAGAGAATGAAAATAATCCAGATGATACTTGCTCTAGTGACTGCGAATCACAACATAATAATGATGAACATACAGCAGAAGAAATTTCAAATGAACAAATAGTTCAACAATCTGAATTGCGGAGATCAAATAGACAAAGAAAAATACCTGACAGATACACATATAGTTACGATTATATTAATGCAAATTATTGTGATGTTGTTTGCCCAAATAATTTTGAGGAGGCAATAAACAGTAATGAGTCTGAGCAGTGGAAAAAGGCTATGGATAGAGAAATGGAATGTTTAAAGAAAAATAAAACTTGGAAATTAGTTAAACAACCAGAAAATAAGAAAAGTTTAGATGTTAAGTGGGTGTATACAAAGAAGGCAGGAAATGTTTATAAAGCAAGATTAGTTGTACGAGGGTTTCAACAAAAAGAAATTGTAGAAGATATTTATTCACCTGTTGCTAAAATGCAAACTTTGAAAGTTTTATTATCATATTGTTGTAACAAAGGTTTAATTATTGAGCAAATGGATGTAGAGACAGCATTTTTAAACGGTAAAGTTTCTTCTGAAATTTATGTAAATCAAGCAAAAGGGTATGAAGATGGCACAAACAGAGTATGTAAGCTAGAAAAGGCACTATATGGTTTGAGAGAAAGTGCGCGTGCTTGGTATGATTGTTTCGATAAACTCTTGAGGAATTTAAACTTTGAAAAAAGTAATTATGATTATTGTTTATATGCAAAGAAAGATGGAGATGATATGATTTATTTAATATTGTTTGTTGATGACTTACTTATATGTTGTAAAGATAAAAGTAAGATCCAGTATGTGAAATGTCTATTATCAAGTAAATTCAAAATGAAAGATTTACACGAAGTAACAACTTATCTGGGAATTAATATTGATTATAATTATGTAAAAAATGTTATGACGCTAAGTCAGGAGAATTATATTGAATCGTTATCGGAAAAATATAAAATATCTAATTCGAAATTATATAATACACCAATGGAAGTAAATCTGAAATTAGAATCTAAACAGGAGGTGTCTAACAATGTACAGATTGTACAGTATAGAAATTTAATGGGTGCACTTTTATATATAAGTTCAGCAACAAGACCAGATATAAGCTACAGTGTTAATTATTTAAGTAGATTCCAAAACTGTTACAACGAAACACACTATAAGTACTTGTTAAGAGTATTGAAATATTTATATTTGACAAAGAGCATTAAACTCACTTATCGTAAAAACAATATATGTAAAATTTTCGATTGCTATATAGATGCGGATTGGGCCGGTGATAACTTAGATAGAAAGTCAACGTCAGGTTATGTAATAAGACTATTTGGCAATATCGTTCATTGGAAATCTAGAAAACAGGGTAGTGTAACAACGTCGTCAACGTTTGCAGAATATGTAGCTTTATCAGAAGCAGTTAGCGAAATAAAATTGTTACGGGATATACTTGGATTTTTTAATATACATTTTCGTCATCCCATTAAGATTTATGACAACTCAGGTGCTTTAAATATAGCAAAATATGGAAATTTTACTAAAAATTCTAAGTATATAGAAGTACATTATCATTTTGTAAATGAATGTTACACGAAGGGAATCATTGATATAGTGAAAGTAGATTCTAACGAGAACTTAGCGGATATTTTTACGAAGCCATTAAATAAAGTTAAATTTGTTAAATTTAGGAACTTGTTAAATTTAGAATAAAGTTTGAATATAAATATGTAAGTTGTAATATAAATGTAAGGAGGTGTGTTAGTTTAATCAGTCAAAACAGTACTGTATATTTATATTACAACATAGTGTGCTGATATATGTAACCATAGTTGTATTTTATTGATATATTAATAATTTGATATACGTCGATGTTATGTTGTATTCACGTATTACCTGTACTGACCTGTACTTTAATAAAATGTGTTAGCAAGACCACGAATCCGATATATTATTTAACATGGTAGCAGAGCGTGGTTTCGATCCAAGGACCTCTGATCCAAACTACTTGCAGATACTTCATCCTTTAATTTTATCATCTTGATTTTATTCTTTAAAGGTGTGTTAGTTTAATCAGTCAAAACAGTACTGTATATTTATATTACAACATAGTGTACTGATATATGTAACCATAGTTGTCTTTTATTGATATATAAATAATTTGATATACGTCGATGTTATGTTGTATTCACGTATTACCTGTACTGACCTGTACTTTAATAAAAGGTGTTAGCAAGACCACGAATCAGTGTTAAATAATATATCGGATTCGTGGTCTTGCTAACACCTTTTATTAAAGTACAGGTCAGTACAGGTAATACGTGAATACAACATAATATCGACGTATATCAAATTATTTATATATCAATAAAATACAACTATGGTGACATATATCAGCACACTATGTTGTAATATAAATATACAGTACTGTTTTGACTGATTAAACTAACACACCTCCTTACATTTATATTACAACTTACATATTTATATTCAAACTTTATTCTAAATTTAACAAGTTCCTAAATTTAACAAATTTAACTTTATTTAATGGCTTCGTAAAAATATCCGCTAAGTTCTCGTTAGAATCTACTTTAACTATATCAATGATTCCCTTCGTGTAACATTCATTTACAAAATGATAATGTACTTCTATATACTCAGAATTTTTAGTAAAATTTCCATATTTTGCTATATTTAAAGCACCTGAGTTGTCCTCATAAATCTTAATGGGATGACGAAAATGTATATTAAAAAAATCCAAGTATATCCCGTAACAATTTTATTTCGCTAACTGCTTCTGATAAAGCTACATATTCTGCAAACGTTGACGACTTTGTTACACTACCCTGTTTTCTAGATTTCCAATGAACGATATTGCCAAATAGTCTTATTACATTTCTCCTGACTTAGCGTCATAATATTTTTACATAATTATAATCAATATTAATTCCCAGATAAGTTGTTACTTCGTGTAAATCTTTCATTTTGAATTTACCTGATAATAGGCCTTTCATATACTGGATCTTACTTTTATCTTTACAACATATAAGTAAGTCATCAACAAACAATATTAAATAAATCATATCATCTTCATCTTTCTTTGCATATAAACAATAATCATAATTACTTTTTCAAAGTTTAAATTCCTCAAGAGTTTATCGAAACAATCATACCAAGCACGCGGACTTTCTCTCAAACCATATAGTGCCTTTTCTAGCTTACATACTCTGTTTGTGCCATCTTCATACCCTTTTGCTTGATTTACATAAATTTCAGAAAAAACTTTACCGTTTAAAAATGCTGTCCCTACATCCATTTGCTCAATAATTAAACCTTTGTTACAACAATATGATAATAAAACTTTCAAAGTTTGCATTTTAGCAACAGGTGAATAAATATCTTCTACAATTTCTTTTTGTTGAAACCCTCGTACAACTAATCTTGCTTTATAAACATTTCCTGCCTTCTTTGTATACACCCACTTAACATCTAAACTTTTCTTATTTTCTGGTTGTTTAACTAATTTCCAAGTTTTATTTTTCTTTAAACATTCCATTTCTCTATCCATAGCCTTTTTCCACTGCTCTAACGCATTACTGTTTATTGCCTCCTCAAAATTATTTGGGCAAACAACATCACAATAATTTGCATTAATATAATCGTAACTATATGTGTATCTGTCAGGTATTTTTCTTTGTCTATTTGATTTCCGCAATTCAGATTGTTGAACTATTTGTTCATTTGAAATTTCTTCTGATGTATGTTCATCATTATTATTTTGTGATTCACAGTCACTAGAGCAAGTATCATCTGGATTATTTTCATTCTCTTCTAAACCAATGCATTTAACATTTGTTTCTAAAATATCAACATGTCTAGCAATAACTATTTTATTATTTAATAAAACTCGATATCCAACTTCCGTATAACCAAGTAAAATTCCCAAATCAGCCTTTCGATCCCATTTAGATCGTCTCAACTGTTCTGGTCTTCGAACAAAAACTCTAGTTCCATATAAACGTAAATGTTTAATATTAGGCTTTATTCCAAATAATATTTCATAAGGTGTTTTCTTTTCAATAGTATTTGCCAAAATTCTATTCTTAATATATGCGGCTGCACACACTATCTCTGGCCAAAACTTTCTAGGTACATTAGCTTCTGCAAATAAACATCTCGACATGTCCATAATTGACCTATTATATCTTTCTGCAGTACCATTTAATTGATGAACATAAGGCCGACATGCATTTATAGAAATACCTTTCTCTCTCACTAAATTAAAAATATTTGAATTCATATATTCTTTTCCATTATCACATCTTAGTTTCTTTATTCTTTTTCCCGTTAAATTTTCAGTTTCATTTATATATTCAACAAAGCAATTATAAACTTGATCTTTTGATCTGATGGTATATACTTTAACAACTTTACTGTAATCGTCTATAAAAGTAAGAAAATATTTTTCGCCATTAAAGCCAGTAGTTGCATGAGGACCGTTCAAATCAGTATGAACTATTTCCAACAATTCTTTAGCTTTGTGCCGATTGTTGTCAAAAGGTACATTATGCATTTTATTCTCAACACACGTTTTGCATTTCATATACTCTGATTCTAAACGTTCAGGTATTCCATCTAATAATTGATTTTTACTCAAAATATTTAAATGAGAAAAATTTACGTGACCCAAAATACGATGCCATTTTTCTTTTAATGTCATTTCATTTTTATTACTTGTAATGTGAACATTTGCTTCAAACTTTTCAATCACACTGGCCATTCTATATAACCTATCTTCTTTCCAAGCAATAGCAATCAAACGATTATTTCTATCATAAATTTTTGAGGTATTTCCCTTTGATACAATTTTATTTTGATCAGTAACTTTTGCGTAACTAATTAAATTTTTGTCCATCTCTTTAACATAGAAAACATTCGATATTTTAACTGGAACTCTTTTATCGAAAACTTGAAAATAACACATTACGTGCCCAATTTTAGTGGCTTTTAAAAATTTCCCATCGCCAATTTTAACATTAATAGGATCTTTCAATAACACACTATCACAGAAATATTGGTCATTATTAACTACATGATCGTGCATCCACTATCTAATAACCGGTGAATTTGAACTTCATCACCTGAACATAACCCTACTTGTATGTCAACATGCTCTGGACCTCTGCATGAAAAGTGTTTACTCCATGATCATATATATATATATATATATATATATATATATATATTATTATATTTACATGATATATATATATTATTATATTTACATGATCTGTGCATCCACTATCTAATAACCGGTGAATTTGAACTTCATCACCTGAACATAACCCTACTTGTATGTCAACATGCTCTGGACCTCTGCATGAAAAGTGTTTACTCCATGATCATATATATATATATATATATATATATATATATATATATATATATATATATATATATATATATATATATATATATATATATATATATATATATATATATATATATATATATATATATATATATATATATATATATATATATATATATATAT
>OZ020224.1:14130055-14180055 GCA_963971325.1 Aphodius granarius | reverse complement strand
CCGCGGTAAACTGCAGACAGACCTCGACAAACCCACGGGAGCGGCCACCGAACAGGTAAACCACATTGCCCATGTCTTCGTGACGTTAAGGACAAGGCGATTTTCAAGAAACCAACGCCGCAGGCTTGCCAGATCGGAGTTAATTTGCTGTATCAAAGTGTTTAAATTTTTCTGTTGGTAATGTAGACATCAAGAAAAATTGGTTGAATCCAAACTTAGTTATATTCGAATATTAAATAAAAATAATAAAGATTAGGCAACCTAATTATAATTTATTTTTACTTGATATATTCATAACACATAATGTAATCTATAATCAATTTCTCCCAGAAGTTTTCAGAAAATATTTCACACGGAATAGATTGTTCTCAGCTGAGGCAACAATTTCCATTAGTTTTGCTGAGAACCGCACTAAAATTAATTGCCTAGTTGCCGTTAAATCCTGTGGGACCCACATTTCCACCTAACTGTCTGATCGATAATGCGACTGAATCGTACTCCATGTATCTACTGCAACAAAGCCTGAATTACTATTGTACCTCTTCAGGCAGTAATAATTACACGCAGTCTATTTGGGTTATCGATCCTCACTTTAAAGAAAACTCACTTTGGTTGCATATGTACTATATTTCGGTCCGTGATGACCACACGCAATTGCGGAATTGCGGACATGATTAAATGCGTAAAAATACTAAAAAAAAAAAAAAACAGCACACCGAGCAATATGACACCACAAAATTATAATGCACACATATCTACGTACTTGGTGTTGAAATAGGCTGCTTAACATTGATGACAACATTGAGGGCGATGATTAAGAATACATTGAAATTACACGATCCACACTGATAACAGAAACCCGAGGCACGAGCGGTCTGCCAAAGTAGTTGAACAGAACAGACAGCATGGCGACACATGAACAGAGTCCTATTGTGAGTACCTGCCGTATAGGCAGCCCAAGTAAATCAAAAGATACTGACAAACCCACCAAATACAATATTCAAATAAGCTTTCAAATTAAAAGTCAGAAAACGAGTGAATCTTGAGTCATATCGGCACCCTCCATACGTCTATCCCTGTTTTTGTCGATGATGTTGGAGTAAATGACGCTGAGCCCATCCGTATCCTGTCTGAAATTGACAGTATTCTGCATAATGTTGATGTTATACATCTCCAAGAACATTCTATTGCGATAATTAGCGTCTGTACCGAGTATTCTCACATTTTCTAAGTCGAATGTGTGACTATTGGTTATAGCATGGCTGGCTAATGCACATCTATTCTTTCGAGTGTTAACATCGCTTTTATGTAAATTTATACTGTTGCGCAGCCACTGTGAGGTAACTCCCACGTAAATGCCGTCACAGTCATTGCATGACACACGATAAATGACGTTTGATGTGAACAGAAGTGGTGTTTTATCCTTTATTTTACTGAACACAGTTGATAATTTCAGAGGGTAGTGATGAGCAATCTTGACGGTCTCGATACAAAGAGGTTGAAAAATATTTTTAATTTTGTGTGTTAACGAGGGTATATACATTAACTTCATGAAGGAGGGTTGTTGATCATTTGAAGTATTAATGGGTGGGTCAAATATACTGTTAATTGGAAGAATATTGGTGTTGCTACTAAAGAGTATTTTACTGATGATTCTAGGTGAGAAACTATTGTTTGTAAACACCTTATAATTTTTTTTTAAGGATGACTGGTGAAACTGTGGGTCACAAATCATCAGAACACGGTTCTTCATGGCAATGACTGTATTAAGCTTATGACTAAAAGAATGTGCTGAAAAAAGTTGATATAGCGGCCTGAGTAAGTGGGTTTGGTATACCAATCAATGGCAATAGCACCGTCTTTAAAATTGATTACTCTACAGTCAAGGAAGGGAACGCTACCATTACACTTAAGTTCGTATGTGAACTGTATATGGGGGTTAAAGCTATTGAAGATCCTCAAACTGTCCTCCACACGATCAGATGGCACACACGTGAATAAGTCCTCGACAAACTTGTAGATGAACGGAATGATATAGTTTAGGTTACGCAGAATGTTACTGAGAGCGTAATCCATCACAATGAGTGCCAGAATGGGGCTCAAGGGAGATCCCATTGGAGCACCAAACAGTGGTAGGTATGTTTTATTGTTAAACGTGAAATAAACATTGGTAAATAAAAAAGTTAAAGCATTAATGAAAGTGTCAAAGGTGAAATTGCAATAGTCTTTTATCTTGTCCCACTTTGCCCTTATTATGTCAATCACAACATTCAGAGGTATGTTGGTGAACAAGCTAACAACATCAAAAAACACAAGGATATATCCCTCAGGTATGATTGCACCTCTGATCCTCTCAACAAAATCAAAAGAGTCATGTACGTTATAAGTTGTGTCATTAGTCAGTAACTTGGTTAAAATGTTAGCTAAGAAACTGGCGAGCTCATAGGTCGTAGTCCCAGAAGCTGAAATGACAGGACGAGGGGGTATATCCTGTTTGTGTATTTTTCGCAGAAAATAAGCCTTACCCAACGTTGAGTTCCTGCCTCTTCATAACATCATCACTGATTTGGTTAGTGCTGTTTAATTTTCTGATTAATTTATTGGGTTTTTCCTGTACTGACAAAAGTGGGTTGTCATTGACTGGAATCGTTGAGCATTTCTTCGGCTTTAGAAATATATTCATTTTTATTGAACAGTACAGTGGTTGCTTCCTTGTCAGCCCGAGTAACTATCACGTTGGGATTCTGTTTGAGGAAGGCTTTCGTTCTCTTTAAAGTCTTTATCAGGTGTGACTCTAGTGGTGAAGGTGCACTGGTGGAGTTGATGAAATTTGTTATAATGTTAGCGGCGTTAGCTCTTATGTTATTCTTACTACTCGCGGGACATTTCGTCAAAATATTTTCAATTTCCATCAAGAAGCATACAAAAATTAGGACCCAATGACAAAAGGTTCATTACGTCATCTGGTACCTGTGTAGAAGACAGATTGACGTACCACTTCTCATTATCATTAAACATTCTCACGTGAGCAGTTGAGGAACGGTTCAGTAGGTTTAGAAATTTATGTTTGTTGCAATTTTTTACCCTATTGAAGACGTTTTTATAAGCAAATTTTAATGAATCGAAAAAACTCGAGAAGACATGGAATGGTAACACTTTTTTCAGGTTGCCCTGTGACTCACATATCATTTCCTCCAACATGGTAACACTCCAATTTTGTTTACGTTTCGTGGAACGGTTTGATTTCCCTTGCCTTTGTTTGACGGACAATTCTTGGCTATGTGCCCTGTACGTTCGCAATTTTAGCATCTCGCTCTTAGTTGTCATAACATTCCGACGGGTAGGTAATTTGTATCGCAAGACTGATGGTAGCGGCTTTAAGTTCATGTGTAAACCGATTGATTCTTTTCAGCAGCTTGCCATCAGTTGTATCGAGCAGGGCGGCCGTACTTCTCGCTCCATCACTGATATGTGTAGATGTGACGTTCATCTCTTTGCATATCATCAAAAATGTTAGTCGGTTTCTTTGTTTAGCGAGCCTGGCGTTGGTGTTTTTTTTATAAGGTGTTTACAAACAATAGTTTCCCACCTAGAATCATCAGTAAAATACTCTTTAGTAGTAACACCATATTCTTCCAATTAACAGTATATTTGACCCACCCATTAATACTTCAAATGAACAACAGCCCTCCTTCATGAAGTTAATGTATATACCCTCGTTAACATATTAAATTAAAAATATTTTTCAACCTCTTTGTATCGAGACTGTCAACATTGCTCATGACTACCCTCTGAAATTATCAACTGTGTTCAGTAAAATAAAGCGATGTTAACACTCGAAAGAATAGATATGCATTAGCCAGCCATGCTATAACCAATAGTCACACATTCGACTTAGAAAATGTGAGAATACTCGATACAGACGCTAATTATCGCAATGGAATGTTCTTGGAGATGTATAACATCAATATTGTGCAGAATACTGTCAATTTCAGACAGGATACGGATGGGCTCAGCGTCATTTACTCCAACATCATCGACTTAGACAAAAACAGGAGTAGACGTATGGAGGGTGCCGATATGACTGAAGATTCACTCGCTTTCTGACTTTTAATTTGAAACCTGATTTGAATATTGTATTTGGTGGGTTTTGTCAGTATCTTTTAATTTACTTGGGCTGCCTATACAGCAGGTGCTCACAATGGGACTTAGTTCATGTGTCGCCATGCTGTCTGTTCTCTGTTCTGTTCAACCACTTTGGCAGACCGCTCGTGCCTCGGGTTTCTGTTATCAGTGTGGATCGTGTAATTTCAATGTATTCTTAATCATTGCACTCAATGTTGTCATCAATGTTAAGTAGCCTATTTCAACTCCAAGTACGTAGACGTGTGTGCATTGTAATTTTCTGGTGTCATATTGTTCGGTGTACTGTTTTTTTTTTAGTATTTTTACGCATTGAATCTTGTCTGCAATTCTGCAATTGCGTGTGACCATTATGTCTATTTGTTTTCTAGATTTTGTAGTACCTGAAGAAGGTCCCATAACGGACCGAAATATAGTATCCGGGGTGAATATGGATCCTTCCATGCGGTGGGTGTACCGACTACATGTTGACACAATGAAGTATCTAAACACTTTTGCAATTATTCAATTGCAGTTTCTAGGACGTAACGTCAGTTTCTAGAACACAATGACATTTGTCATGATGACATTTAATGTTATGTCATGTCAGTGGCACTGACGTTTGTCAAAATGTGACAATTTGCATCACGATGAAGGCGGTGGATTCTGTCAAACTGCTTCACTGTAAAAGTTATAGCGACTAATTCGTACACATACAGGGTCCGATACTAACTTGGACACAAGTGGGAAAATTTGTTATTATCCATTTCTCCGAAAATTTTATAGCGCTCAAAACGCTATCGAAATTGCGAGTATTATAGGAAATTTAAACAAATATCTAAGAAGCCGTTTAAGGAGAATCATTTCAAATCAGTAGCCGCTACAACAGTGCTCTCAAATAGTGAAAATTTATACATTTTCACGTACATTTTCCAAAAATCATCGCATCAACGCGTATTTCCGCTGAAATCCCGATTTTTTTCCCGTCGATTACAATACTTTCCTTCTATGGTACTAGTCGGAAAGTAAGTGTACCTATCATTATAATAAGAAAACAATCTAACCTCTCATAACTAAAAATAGAAATTATTAATTTAAGCAAAATAACCGGCGAGAAGTTAGCAAGCACAGTTAGCCATAACGTTTTTTCTCAACCGATCTTAATGAATGATACATCATTGGAAAGTGCATACCGCCCTAATCCTCCATTCGCTATGCCGGAGTTAGTTTGGCACAAATTGCGAGATTATCAAATTTGAATTTCATTTTTAGGCTCTAATTATTATTTCTTTAATCGGGAAAAACTAGTGAACGATCAAACCGTTATACGCTTTCAAATGATGCACCATTCATTAAAATCGATTGAGACGAAAAAGTTGTGGATAACTGTTGTGGTTGGTATAACGCGCTTATTCAGAACACTAATAATACTACAGAATTTTTGTTTGGCCAGAAGTTGTTATAATTTCGATTGGTCAAAACTATTGAAAGTACCCGAAGGTTTGTACTTTATTTTAATGCGAGGTTGTTTTTTTGCCTTAATTATGATTTTTCGATCGGACAAAACTAGTCGAAATTCAGGGTGTTATCGGCTTTCCAGCTATATAGCATTTATTTTAATCAGAAAAAAAGAAGTTGTGGATAGCTATTTAACTTCTCACCGGTAGAAAAATATGGTATACAGTATAATCTTGATAATCCGGCGGTTTCATAGACCGGCACGTTCAGTAATCCGGAGGTCTCGGGAACGGGGGAACCCCGTAAACAAACAGGCAGTTTGTAGCGCTTCCTTCCCTCCACCTTTCTGGGCATCTACTCCTACTATTCGCCGATCGCACTCCATTTCTTCTTGCTCCGCTGTAGGTTTGCTGATCGAGTCAATCTAGTGTCGTCTATATAGTGTAGTTTTATAGTGTACAATGTCAATGAAACGGAAACACGTAACTTAAGTTTTGCATAAAAACAGGAGATCATCAATAAAAAATAGAGGAGAAACCACGACACATCTCCCACGAACTTACGGTGTTGGAAGGTT
This sequence comes from Aphodius granarius, assembly GCA_963971325.1. Classification (NCBI taxonomy): domain Eukaryota; kingdom Metazoa; phylum Arthropoda; class Insecta; order Coleoptera; family Scarabaeidae; genus Aphodius; species Aphodius granarius. The sequence continues at coordinate 14,173,898 of OZ020224.1, read as the reverse complement.
CACGATTTACGACATTAAAATCAACCACGAAAAAATCCTCCAATTTGTCAGGAGTGCTGAAGGCAGTTTGTAGAAACGAAGGACAGTTACAGGAGGAACATACTCTGACATCCCATGGATCAACATGTAATCCAGCACATAAAAATAAATTACAAAAAATCTCTACTTTCCGACATAATTACACAAACTGATGGAGTCGTTCATTTTTTTTTTAAGTAAACATTAAAGACGTAGTTTTTAATCTCGCGCAATCCGGGGTTCTTGGAAATAGGTGTAGTCGACACAATTCTGAAATCGTGATTGACTATTCTGGCCAAGTTAATATCACAAACTCAACTTTAGAACTTTTACAAGTAATTTTTACAAGAATATAACAAAGTGCAGTGGATTTTACCCTAACAAAGATTATATACAACACTGGCTTCAGGACACAAGCGAGGAGAATTTTCATTTTCTTTCTGATAAAGAAATCCTCAGCCAAATTCATTCAGGAAGATTCAATTCACGGAGATAATGATCATTCAATGCATTATGCACAAAATGGATAGAAGAAAACGACGTTACAACGGATGATGTCTTAGCTAAAGAGGTTGCAAGAGTGCGTTTTTTGATCAAATGTTTGCGGAAAGAAACAAAAAATTAACAATCACTGATTATTTTTCATAACATTTTTCAGTTATTTTATTTACAACAGCTTTTTAGTATGTACATATTTTGTTTTATACCAACACTTGTACGTACACGCATTTTTTTTTAAATAAAAATGTACGTAAAATATCTGGAGTGGCCCTCACCCAACTTTCCGACTACATTGTTGGCACAATTAAGTGTCTCAACACTTTTGCAATTATTCAATTTTGTTAAAACAGAGCAACTCTGGATGCGTCAGTTTCTACAACATAATGACATTTGTCATACTGACATTTAATGTCATATTATGTCCGTGGTAGTGGCATTTGTCAAAATCTGACAATTCACAACACAGCGACAAAGGCTGTGGATTCTGTCAAACTGCTTCTATAAACTCCTATAACGCCTAAAGCATTCATCCCACTGATCTGCAAATTTGCATACATATTTAAAATCACTAGAGGATGAGCTGGTATCAGTTTGGTCAAAATTGGATAAATGTATGTAACATTTACCACTTCCGGTTGTCAGATTGCTGCAAAAAACAACCCGATTCGTTCTCTGGCAGTTCAAAATGCGTATAACACATTTCAGTCCGATTCATTGTACCGTTTGGACGCTATCGTGTTCACAGACATACACGCATACATACGTACCCACAAACTCACATACATTTTCCATAAATCATTGCAATCGATTCAGGGGACCCCTGTATTTCCGCTGAAATATCGATTTTTTTCCGTCGATTATAATACTTTCCTTCTAGGGTAGTAGTCGGAAAGTAAAATATGTAAAACTATTTTTGCTTTAGTCTCGATAATCTGGCGGTTGTCTGGTCTTATGACGGATTGTGTGGGATTATCAGGTTTGTACCTTTAAGCAACTGTTAACGGTTGTTTATTTGCGCAAACGTGGACAAAAACACGAAAAGAAATCCTATCTTTCCGCATCGAATTGGATATTGTCAAGGCAATCAAAGACCAATACATCTCTGTCCGAGCTTTTGCTTTTGTTTTTGAGCGATGCCTGACATCGTACAGCAGACATAACTGAGAAAGAGAACAAATATCGAAAACCGTCCGTCGTAGGAAAAATTTATTAATGCTGTTCAGCTGTTAGCAATTGATGTAACAAGTTGTTTAGGAAATACTTTCCCAACATGGCGCTCTAATCGTGTTTGATTATTAGGAAACTTCCGCAAGCGCAAACTACTGCCGTCAGAGTGTTCAAAGTTTTCCACGTGATAAATAACTGTGGAGAGTTAAGTTCAGTATTGCATTAACATATATTATGTTGCGGCGAAGACTCGCAGCAACCGTTATATCCCTCGACACCCCGAAAGTTCAAGATACCCAAGTGGACGCTACTCAACTGTGTACTGTGAAGCAACATGAATAAAGTTTATAATTGTCATTACTTTGAACTTTCGACGGATCGTTTGATTATCACTAAGTCGATATGTGCCAAACAGCTAGACCACCTCCGAATGTGTTTTTCTATGTTACAAACGATTGCATCTGTGCATGTAATTTAGATCACAAACAACGTTACTGCGTACTTTTTGCCATGTTGTCGCTACAAGAACAGTTTTAATATTATACACATGACTACATACATGAAGTTGTCATACAAGAAGTTAAGCAATTATGAATAAAGCGTTATCCAGATTCCACAGCGTTTGGCAAGTACCCTACAATCAATAGTCGACAGCTTATGCGCGCAGAACATCGCTACTCAAAAGGAAATAGATCGCCAGAGAAAAGTTCAAACACAATCGAGAGTGAAGGCTTCAACCTACAGGCTACCTCCACTGGAAGGACAATTGGGTTTGGAATAAAAGGCAAAAACTATTGTGGTTTTTGGCTGTAAATGTAACGACATATAGTATATAACACCGTTGCAGGGTCGATTTCAGGTCTTTTCTACATGTGTTTTTAGCCGCATTTAAAGATGGGATAAATTTAATGATGTTGCAGTTGAAGAGTAGCATTAAGAGTTTGATATGTGTGCTGGTATCATGATTTTTAAGGTGGAAAAGTGTTACATTTTTCTCGGCTTTTCGGCGTGTCGGTATCTATGTGGTGCACTCTATTGGCGGTCGACACTATAGTCATGTGCAAATTCGATATCTTAGCTAAGATCCTAAACAACAGTAAACTTCAGTACGAGTTGTGTATGAAGGCATTATGAATATTGACCGATTGAGCAATTTAATAAATTTGTACTGATGCATCATATGTTATCACATTGCCCAGGCAGTATGAATACTGCTAAATTGGGCCGGGAACTTTGATAAATATCAACATACAGCAGTGTTTCGGTAAGTAGTAGACGTCCGGCCAATGTCGCCAGAGCGACGACGAATTCGTACCGACCACAAAAGACGAAACAAACTTGTCTGTCATCCATAACATTAGTATAGGTCTTGTGTCTTTGCTTTCAAGAACAAATTCTGAAACAATAAAGAAAGTTTGTGGCCATACATTTTGTCATCAATAGTCGCCACAAATTTGCAGATCAATGTGACGGACGATTTAGCTACTATAAGCGTTTATAGAAGCAGTGTGACAGAATCCACCGCCTTCGTCGCTGTGTTGCAAATTGTCAGATTTTGACAAACGTCAGAGCCACTGACATGACATGACATCAAATGTCAGTATGACAAATGTTACTATGTCATAGAAACAGACGTTAGGTATTTTTTTATAGTGTCCAGAGTGGCTCTGGCTTCACACAATTGAATAATTGCAAAAGTGTTCCGACACTTCATTATGCCAACGATGTTGTCGGAAAGTTGGGTGAGGGCCACCCCAGATGTTTATTTATTTACTTATTTGAAAGCAACCAAGACAGCCCAAGACGGATACAACCCAAGACGGAACCAATAATACTATACCACAATAATACAAAACAGAAAATACATAAACTGCAGATATAGTAATCCATAATTAAATAAGAAATATTAAACAAAGACAGTGTAAGAAAAGCATAATGAGATATATTTGTTAATTATACTTACTAGCAATATTAACCACATAGGAGGATAACAAACAATAATTGAAAAATAATTAGTTTAATGGCATTATGGTGCAATTATAGTTGCATGATATAATACAACGGCGAGTATATTCGTGATAAACCTTCGCCGGAATTGAGCAATGTTGTGTCGAAAAATGTCTACATTAATTCGGTCCGAATAACAAGTAGATATGTAATCATTGTACTAAAGGCGGGATTTGTAGCAGAGGTATTGCAGAAACTTCTTTTCGACCTTCTCGACTCGGTTAGTGTATGTGGTAGCATTGTATGTAATATGACAAAAAAGCTCGTTGCCAATATACGCTGCTTATGTCTAAACTATCCGCGCCTTGATTATCAGGTATGCTATTCTGAGGAGTCGGTACACATCATATCAAAACAACCCTCATACCGGGACATCTCATACCCAGGGACAACTCATACCATTTGTTATTATGCCCTTTGTTTGATTTGTTTAGCGATAAATAAAGATACCAAGCAGAATGAAAGACTAAACTACAGCAAAAGTGTTTACTAAATTTCTGTAAATATGTTGAACAAAGTTTAAGGTACAATATATATGGCAGTGTAAATAGCTTGCTAGAAATTTAAAATACTAATTACATGATGACCATTCATAATATTTAACAAATAATTCAGGTTACAATGTCTTGCAGGATGTATCGTTGTAAATGTCTCAGATTCGTGTATTAAATATTGCTTAGAACAATGCAGCAGCATAGTAATATCTAATAATACTATATTATTAGATCATAACACAAGGCACCTCTCTATACAAATAACCATAATATTATACTGTCACGTATCTGTGTTTTTCTGCGAGGTGTTTATTTATTCTTCGATCGCCGGCCGCGTGTGGCTGCTTAATGCTCACGCATGGCTCACGCATACAGTGAGCTATCAGTGAGCCCTCCATTACGACACAAACCGAAGGCGCCCGATAGGTATAAACTCTTATAGTGCCTAAACCGCTCATCCCATTGATCTGTAAATTTATATACATATTTAAAATCAATGGTGTCAGTTTGGTCAAAATCGGATGAATACCTAAGAAAAGGTATGTGACATTTGCCACTTTCGGTTGTCAGATTGTCACCAAAAACAATCCAGTTCGTCCCCCGGTAATGCTCTAAATATGTACACCAAATTTCAGCCCGATCCGTTGTTTCGTTTGGGCGCTGTCGTGTTCACGGACATACATACACACATACATACGTACATACTCACATAAATTTTCCAAAAATCATTGCAATGGATTCAGGAGACCTCAAAACGCGTATTTCCGCAAAAAGCTCGAAATTTATTTTTCCGTCGATTACAATACTTTCCTTCTAGGGACTAGTCGGAAAGTAAAAAAGATGAGTATAAATAGAAATATACCTCAAAGATGGAGAAGATAGAGATCTACTACGAATTGCTGAATGAACTAAATTCGCTTAAAGATGTATTTCTTTCAAAACTAAATAACTTTTCAACCCCATTAAATTCCTTGAGATATATTTATTCAAATAGTTTGGATTCTACATAAGTTAACTTATGTGCAGCGTTAAGAATATTACTCGTTCAACCAGTAACAGTAGCTAGCGGAGAAAGGTCCTTTTCACGTTTAAAACTGGTAAAAACATACCTAAGATCAAAATTATCCCAAGAACGGCTCGTTGGGTTATCTATGATTGCAATGGAGAGTGACATTTGCTATGACATTAATAAACAAAAACTGGTAAAGGACTTTACTAGTATTAAAGCAAGAAAAGTAATGTTTTAATATACGTATATTTATTGTGGACGTTCCGGTAATAGAAATGATTTATTTTTTACTATTTATGTTATTATGTAACTATTTATGTTATGTTATTATGTTTTGTTATTATGCTATGTGTTTTTACTTTCCGACTAGTACCCTAGAGGGAAAGTATTGTAATCGACGGAAAAAAATTTCGGAATTTCAGTGGAAATACTCGTTTTGGGGTCCCCTGAATCGATTGCAATGGTTTCTGGAAAATATATGTATGTATGTATATGTGTGTATGTACGTATGTATGTATGTATGTGAACGCGATAGCGTCCAAGCGGTACAACGGATCGGACTGATATTTTGCATACTTATTTAGAATTGCCGGGGAACAAACTGGATTGTTTTTGGCCACAGTATGACAACCAGAAGTGGCAAATGTTACATGCGTCTTCTTCAGGACTTATCCGATGTTGGCCAAACTAATATCAGCTCATCCTCCAGTGATTTTAGATAAGTATACTAATTTACAGATCAATCGGAGCTGTTTGACAGAATCCACAGCCTTCGTCGCTGTGTTGCAAATTGTCAGATTTTGTCAAACGTCAGTGCCACTGACATGACATCACATTAAATGTCAGTGTGACAAATGTTATTATGTCACAGAGACTGACGTTAGGTAGGGTACAGAGTGGCTCTGGTTTCACAAAACTGAATAATTGCAAAAGTGTTCAGACACTTCATTGTGCCAACGGCGTAGTCGGAAAGTTGGGTGAGGCCACCCCAGATATTTAAACTAGTATTTTAAAAATTAAAAGTTAGTTCCAGTAATGTGCATAGTTTTCATTTTTGACCTTGGGTTCGGGGGCGATATTTTCAAATTTGCAGGGGGCGCCAGAGAAGGTAGCGCCGCCCTTGGTTATTGTTACTATTTTCAATAAGGTTGAATTGTTCTACGTTTGTTATCAGTCAAAATTGTCGAATTTGGAATGAAATGTTGTAGTAAATAGAAATGTACATAGTATGAATTGTCGTGGGATTTGTTGTCTCGCGACTTGTCCCACGAATTGTCCCTTGGGAAGAATTGCCCCTTGGTAGGATTTATCCATTGGTATAAGTTGTCCCTTGGTATGAGTTGTCCTGGTATTAGGTGTCTCGGGATGAGTTGTTCCTTGGTATGAGTTGTCCCTTGGTATGTACACAATGCTCATTTTGGTGTTATATGGTGGGGAAACTATCGTTGTGCGTCGGGCATTCAAAGCCCTTTAATACAGCTCTGCATGCAGGGAGTAGTACTTCCTACGACGACGGCCCGGGCCGTTGGGCAAGTTCCTCGAAATTTGGGGTCATCGAGACGGTCTTTCAATGATCCCCAACATAGCTCTAACTCAATGATATTTTATTTAAAGTTAAAATAGAATTAACAAAATAGAATTCATTAAATTTTATTACAAGAATCGATGTCGAATTGGCGCTCGCTGCGCTTTGGTCCAATAGGTACTGTTAAATATTTATTAGCGCTATAAATCATTCCGCATTAATTAATACAATTACTGTATTCTAGTTTAAAACATGACAATAGCATGAACGCGAATGCAAAACACGGGACTTTAAATGTTTAATATTTACTGATACACGTTCATATATAATAGGTAATAATAATAATAATATCTCACAGTATAGTCCAAAACCCTAATCTACACAAACATACATACAGTTTAAAGCAGAGTTGTTATAAAAAACGTTTTTTTTAAATTAAAAAAAAAAAAACAACAGTTTTCTTTGTTAAAATGTGTTTTAAAACATGAAACAATGTTTTAAAACACCTCAAAAAAACATGTTTTAAAACATGTTCTAAATCAACTTTTTATTATTTTTTTTTTATTTTTCAAGGCAAAGTGTCAGAAAAAAAACTATTGTTTTCGAATATAAAGGGATGCTCATGGAGATTTAAGAATAATATGAAATCTATCCTTTTACAAATGTTGGCTCTCTTGATTAGGTTCTCTGTTTCATTTGTCGTTGTAACGGGATTCCCTGACGGTTAGGGGAATACGTCACGGGTAGTTAGTTGGATTTAATACAAAACCATTATTTACTATTATTTATTTTAAAAGGTTTTTACTGTTATTTTTAAATAACCCTGGTCAACATACAAAACACTTAAGGTAAGTAGTCTCTAAATGATTCTATTGAATGTAATTCGGAAATAAACAGTAACAGTAGAAAAAAACATGTTTTAAAAACTTTGTTTTAAAACATTTTTAAAACAATGTTTTAAAACAAATGTTTTAAAACATGTTAGGGCAGGCAGGATTTAGAGTTATAGCACTTAGATTAATTACAGATTTTAGGCTTAATCAAACCATGTAACAAATCGATTCTACTTAAATAGAATTTAACCCACATAATTTCCCTGTCATGCCAATATAAGGAAAAGTAGTCTGAATCCATTGCAAACTGTGTCACGTTGAGCGGAGACAGACGACCGTCATAAATCCACCGACAGAATGTTGTTATCCGTGGACAATATTTTAGCAAGGACATAAAATGTCGCAACAAAAAGTTCGAGATTTATTCCTCCTGTATCGAGCACGCTACACGTAAATGGAATTAAATGAACATTTTGTGTCTTTTCTTCTAGCTGGAAGTATTTGCCGAAGTAAATCGATCAACAAAATTGCCCAACGGTAAAAACTCTAAACTAGGACGGTAACATTATTTTTTATCGTTTGCGTGTGTCATATATTGTTACAATAAAATCAACCAGTGGCGGACACAAGTAAGCCATTTCTGCACGTACTGTAATCAAAAGAAAATTCGAGATTTCTTGAGCCTATTCTTAAACAAATTTATAATTGAAATATACTCTTTCAGAGCTCGGCTATAAATTTTTATATATATATATATATATATATATATATATATATATATATATATATATATATATATATATATATATATATATATATATATATATATATATATATATATATATATATATATATATATATATATATAAATTAAGCCCAGTTCTATCGCAATACATCATGGATTCATTGCTTGATGAATGTTTGCCCAAACTATCATTTGAGGTACCTATTATAAAAAAATTTGTCGATGATATTATAACAGCAGCGCCAGAAAATGCGATAGAAGAAATGCTAGAAATTTTTAACAAGTATGATAAACATCTAAAATTTACTGTTGAAAGAGAAGATAACAATAATAGTGTACCCTTTTTAGATACAAAAGTAATTAGGGGCCCCGAAGGTCAAATAAAACTAGACTGGTTTCAAAAAGCCACCGCATCAAACAGATACATAAACTTCAATTCGCAACACTCGGTGGGAATTAAGGTGAACTTTATAAAGCAAATGAGAAAAAGAATAACATTGATTAGCAATGAAGAGTACCTAACTAAGAATTTAAAAAAGTTGGAGGAGGTTCTTTTGCAAAACTCTTACCCAAAAACTCTGATTAGAAACTTACTCTACAGTACCTCAAATTCAAGAAATTCACAAACAAGGGAAATCACCAACCAACCTGAAAATCGTAACACCTTAAGTATTAAAAATTATTATTCAATGTTAGACATCACCAACTTAACAAACAAAATCATAAGAATCCTTAAAGAAGAAAACGCGATAATAGCAAAGCGTAGCATAAAAACAGTAAAGTCACTTTTTAGTAAACTTAAAGATAAGACTCCAACTCTTATGCAATCAAACGTGATATATAACTTGGAATGTTTGGATTGTCACAAACACTACATAGGACAAACAAGCCAACTATTAAAGAACAGAATTGCAGGACATAAGAGTGATGCCAAGAAAAACCTACAGAGATGCACATTAGCGGTACATGTTAATGAGAAAGATCACAAGATCGACTATAATGGGGTGAAAGTACTAAGCATAGAGCCAAACTATCAAAAAAGATCCTTTTTGGAAATGTACCATATAAATAAGAACAAAAATTCAATCAACAAAAAATCAGACATCCAAAATTTAAGTAGCATTTACACGTATCTACTAGAATATAAAACAACAAGTAAAGACGAAACCAACAGTTTCTTTGAAAGTGCAATCACATTTTAAAAAATCTAGGGATACAGGGGAACCGGGCTCGGATGTTGGTAACACGTGGGTTTAAAAGAAAATACATGTGCAGGTCCTCAATGTTTATGTGAGTGTAAAAGGTGTAGAACATGAAATAGAAAATCTTTAAAAAGGATCCAAATGCAATAAATGTCGTGGTAAACTTGATTAAGAATAGTGGAATGTGGTATGATTGATTGTATGCAGATGTACATTTACTGTAACCTCGCCATCATGTAAGTTTTTGTTTTTTAAATCGACATCCTGTCTTCATTTTAATGTGTTGTTAACTATTTGGAGTGCCCTGAAGAAGGCGGTAAATAAAAACGCCGAAAGCTAGGCTAAATGATAAAAGAGAAGTAGCATTATTGTTTTGATTTTTTGCGTGTATATATATATATATATATATATATATATATATATATATATATATATATATATATATATATATATATATATATATATATATATATATTTATATTGTACCAGGGCTAAGGTTGCACCTCGGGGTGTACTTGTTGCCTCGGCGCGACGTTGCTTCTTGTCCTCAAATCCGAGGATGTTGTGACTGAAGCTCCAAATGGTGACGTTGGTCTCCCTGATTAAGGTCCCTTTTGTTGAGTTCTCCATTGAGTTTCCATCCTTTCTCTTTGGCTATACCGTACTGACGAGGACTAATAAGTCCGAAACACGTGTCTACGGTTGCATTTAAGATAGCGGTTATGCCAAAAAAAGATAATCCTTTTTACTATATTTATATTTAGATTTCACCGCAAACAATACCTTTTTTCCTTTATATTGTACCAGGGCTAAGGTTGCACCTCGGGGTGTACTTGTTGCCTCGGCGCGACGTTACTTCTTGTCCTCAAATCCGAGGATGTTGTGACTGAAGCTCCAAATGGTGACGTTGGTCTCCCTGATTAAGGTCCCTTTTGTTGAGTTCTCCATTGAGTTTCCATCCTTTCTCTTTGGCTATACCGTACTGACGAGGACTAATAAGTCCGAAACACGTGTCTACGGTTGCATTTAAGATAGCGGTTATGCCCAAAAAAAAGATAATCCTTTTTACTATATTTATATTTAGATTTCACCGCAAACAATACCTTTTTTCCTTTATATTGTACCAGGGCTAAGGTTGCACCACGGGGTGTACTTATTGCCTCGGCGCGACGTTACTTCTTGTCCTCAAATCCGAGGATGTTGTGACTGAAGCTCCAAATGGTGACGTTGGTCTCCCTGATTAAGGTCCCTTTTGTTGAGTTCTCCATTGAGTTTCCATCCTTTCTCTTTGGCTATACCGTACTGACGAGGACTAATAAGTCCGAAACACGTGTCTACGGTTGCATTTAAGATAGCGGTTATGCCCAAAAAAAAGATAATCCTTTTTACTATATTTATATTTAGATTTCACCGCAAACAATACCTTTTTTCCTTTATATTGTACCAGGGCTAAGGTTGCACCTCGGGGTGTACTTGTTGCCTCGGCGCGACGTTACTTTATCCTCAAATCCGAGGATGTTGTGACTGAAGCTCCAAATGGTGACGTTGGTCTCCCTGATTAAGGTCCCTTTTGTTGAGTTCTCCATTGAGTTTCCATCCTTTCTCTTTGGCTATACCGTACTGACGAGGACTAATAAGTCCGAAACACGTGTCTACGGTTGCATTTAAGATAGCGGTTATGCCCAAAAAAAAGATAATCCTTTTTACTATATTTATATTTAGATTTCACCGCAAACAATACCTTTTTTCCTTTATATTGTACCAGGGCTAAGGTTGCACCTCGGGGTGTACTTGTTGCCTCGGCGCGACGTTACTTCTTGTCCTCAAATCCGAGGATGTTGTGACTGAAGCTCCAAATGGTGACGTTGGTCTCCCTGATTAAGGTCCCTTTTGTTGAGTTCTCCATTGAGTTTCCATCCTTTCTCTTTGGCTATACCGTACTGACGAGGACTAATAAGTCCGAAACACGTGTCTACGGTTGCATTTAAGATAGCGGTTATGCCCAAAAAAAAGATAATCCTTTTTACTATATTTATATTTAGATTTCACCGCAAACAATACCTTTTTTCCTTTATATTGTACCAGGGCTAAGGTTGCACCTCGGGGTGTACTTGTTGCCTCGGCGCGACGTTACTTCTTGTCCTCAAATCCGAGGATGTTGTGACTGAAGCTCCAAATGGTGACGTTGGTCTCCCTGATTAAGGTCCCTTTTGTTGAGTTCTCCATTGAGTTTCCATCCTTTCTCTTTGGCTATACCGTACTGACGAGGATTAATAAGTCCGAAACACGTGTCTACGGTTGCATTTAAGATAGCGGTTATGCCCAAAAAAAAGATAATCCTTTTTACTATATTTATATTTAGATTTCACCGCAAACAATACCTTTTTTCCTTTATATTGTACCAGGGCTAAGGTTGCACCTCGGGGTGTACTTGTTGCCTCGGCGCGACGTTACTTCTTGTCCTCAAATCCGAGGATGTTGTGACTGAAGCTCCAAATGGTGACGTTGGTCTCCCTGATTAAGGTCCCTTTTGTTGAGTTCTCCATTGAGTTTCCATCCTTTCTCTTTGGCTATACCGTACTGACGAGGACTAATAAGTCCGAAACACGTGTCTACGGTTGCATTTAAGATAGCGGTTATGCCCAAAAAAAAGATAATCCTTTTTACTATATTTATATTTAGATTTCACCGCAAACAATACCTTTTTTCCTTTATATTGTGCCAGGGCTAAGGTTGCACCTCGGGGTGTACTTGTTGCCTCGGCGCGACGTTACTTCTTGTCCTCAAATCCGAGGATGTTGTGACTGAAGCTCCAAATGGTAACGTTGGTCTCCCTGATTAAGGTCCCTTTTGTTGAGTTCTCCATTGAGTTTCCATCCTTTCTCTTTGGCTATACCGTACTGACGAGGACTAATAAGTCCGAAACACGTGTCTACGGTTGCATTTAAGATAGCGGTTATGCCCAAAAAAAAGATAATCCTTTTTACTATATTTATATTTAGATTTCACCGCAAACAATACCTTTTCTCCTTTATATTGTACCAGGGCTAAGGTTGCACCTCGGGGTGTACTTGTTGCCTCGGCGCGACGTTACTTCTTGTCCTCAAATCCGAGGATGTTGTGACTGAAGCTCCAAATGGTGACGTTGGTCTCCCTGATTAAGGTCCCTTTTGTTGAGTTCTCCATTGAGTTTCCATCCTTTCTCTTTGGCTATACCGTACTGACGAGGACTAATAAGTCCGAAACACGTGTCTACGGTTGCATTTAAGATAGCGGTTATGCCCAAAAAAAAGATAATCCTTTTTACTATATTTATATATATATATATATATATATATATATATATATATATATATATATATATATATATATATATACGTTGGTCTCCCTGATTAAGGTCCCTTTTGTTGAGTTCTCCATTGAGTTTCCATCCTTTCTCTTTGGCTATACCGTACTGACGAGGACTAATAAGTCCGAAACACGTGTCTACGGTTGCATTTAAGATAGCGGTTATGCCCAAAAAAAAGATAATCCTTTTTACTATATTATATATATATATATATATATATATATATATATATATATATATATATATATATATATATATATATATATATATATATATATATATATATATATATATATATATATATATATATATAAATATAGTAAAAAGGATTATCTTTTTTTTGGGCATAACCGCTATCTTAAATGCAACCGTAGACACGTGTTTCGGACTTATTAGTCCTCGTCAGTACGGTATAGCCAAAGAGAAAGGATGGAAACTCAATGGAGAACTCAACAAAAGGGACCTTAATCAGGGAGACCAACGTATATATATATATATATATATATATATATATATATATATATATATATATATATATATATATATATATATATATATATATATATATATATATATATATATATATATATATATATATATATATATATATATATATATATATATATATATATATATATATATATATATATAGAATTGATGTAGTCTACACAGATTTTTGTAAGGCGTTTGACATGATTGACCACGGAATGCTAACACGCAAGCTGAGCGACTTTGGTTGCAGCGTGACACTCCTCAGGCTTCTGCTTATCTGATAAACAGATCTGGATATGTCTTTCACAACGGCTTCTCTTTCAAGAAATTTATTGCCACTTCCGGTGTTCCTCAAGGATCCAACCTTGGTCCATTAATGTTCATACTTTTCTTGGACGACTTGCTAGCGTTTTTCGCCTGTCTTGCGCTTGGGTATGCCGATGATTTGAAGTTGTACATTTCCATCAGAGATGTCCGGGATATACAACTGCTGCAGTATAATCTCAGCATCATGGAAGTCTGGTGTAAAAGCAACTCACTGATCATAAATGTAGAAAAATGTCTCCTACACGAGAAAAGTCGCTGATCCTTTAGCATCTACCTGTTTGTTAGCTGGAGTTCATTGGGATCAACGCGGTACGTACGCTGTACTTTGCTTTGGTTACTTCCATTCTAGAGTACAAGACACACTGATGCGAACTGGCGCCTCGTGAAGACGTGCGTTAGAAGAGTTACCTGGTATTACGCCAGACAGTTGGTCGTACGAGATAAATAAAAAAAAGTACTGCTATATATCCAAGTCCATTTGAATTAATTGCTAAAACTATCATTTTTGCGGATACCAAATATAAAAGGTAGGTATGGATTTTGTAGATGTTTTATTCGTGCCCTCTTACTGCACTTATACATGGGGCATACAGCTGGTATCCATAATTAAAAATTGATAACACAAGCGTCATACATAATGTATCTTAATTATCTGACTTAATATGTGGCGGTTGCTATAAATCAGCCTGAGTGTGGAATATGCTCTTTGTGATAAAGAGCTAATGTGCCTTCTAAACCTCAACGATAAATCAAATGAGATCCTCAAGCAACACAACCCATTTTCTACTTTGGCAGTGGTTCCATCAACATGTATGTCAATTTTATTGAGCTACACACCGTATGAGCTGCAATACTACTGCCAAACATCATCACCGAAGATTTTGTCGGATTAATCCTCAAGCATAGACCCCTAGCAAATGATAAATCTTTCAACATTATCTCATTATCGTGAAACGAAAAATACAGTTGTGTATCATCAGAACATATATATGATATGCAGTAATCTAAAGTTATGCAAATATCAATTGCGTAGGTGGTATATAAAAGTGGTCCTAGCATTGAACCCTGAGACACCGTTTTATGGTGCTAAATGTTGAAAGCTTTAGAAAAATCCATCAAAACTAAAGCACTTACTTTGTTATCATCCGATGCGCGAAGAATATCGTCACTAACTTGAAACTTCAAAAAGGGCAGAGGTGCAGCTGGGCCTAAATCCCGATTGAAAATGCAATAATATATGATATTTATTTGAATGACAACCTGGTAGCTAACTAGTGCTATCCTCCAAGCATCAGGAAATGTTGAAGTTTCAATGATAAAATTAATTATAGTACAGATGTATGGAATCACAGCAGTGTCACACATTATCAGCTTTTTATGCTGACCACGTCCAGCCTACCGCTCTTAATAGACCTCAGTGCTATTCCTATTTCCTCCTCAGTTGCAAGTGGAAGATTTGGGATTCTACAATATCAGAAAACCAATTTGCAGATCAGTGGGATGAACGGTTTAAGTGGTATAGAGTTTATAGGAACAGTTTGCCAGCATCCACAGCTTTCGTCGAATAGGGTATTCCGGTCATGTCAAAATTTGAGCAAATATTCGGTTTAAACTACCGTACAACTTATCAGGAGTCATACCGTAAAGCGTAAGCCTTTTGGTTTAGGTTTTCTATAAGATAATTGCAATTAAAAGTGTATTTTATTTGAATTCACCGACCACCCTCGGTAACACACGAAGATTACCACTATATCACCAGTAGCGCTGGCAACAGGGGAACAGCTGATCGGTCGAGGCCATTCGAAACACTTGTCAACCAAGGTGTGTGATTGAACAGAACATAAGAAAACTTACAACGTTGCCAAGCCGCCCGTTTTAAGCGATCTTTGTGACGTCACAAAGATCAACTCTAATTCAAACTTCAAATGACGATTTCTCTTAATTTAAAGCAATGTTTGAGATTTTATGTGTAAAGTAGCAATCAGTAGCAACCCTACTTTGTGAAAAACAGCAATTTGAAAAACACCGGAATACCCTATTGTCACATTTTGACAAACGTCAGTGCCACTGACATGACTTGACATTAAATGTCACTATGACAAATGTCATTATGTCACAGAAACTGACGTTAGGGTCCAGAGTGGCTATGGCTTAAAAAATTGAATAATTGCAAAAGTGTTTAGACACTTCATTGTGTAAAAGATGTAGTCGGAAAGTTGAGTGAGGGCCACCCCAGATTCTCCGTAAGTAAGGATCCGTGGAGGTCATCATATTATCGGTGAGAGTAGCTGACTCTGCAGTGATTCGTGTGGGTTCAGCAACAATTTGAACCAGCCAAACTGCTCAATAGCAGGAACAAAGGGAACACCATACACGCCGTTGAAATCAATATTGTATTTAGAGAAATAGAAATTGTTTACGGTTGCATCTAACATGCAACCGTAAAGCACCGTACAGCCAAATAGTAAAGGCGGAAGCTCATTGGAGAAGTTAACAAAAGGGACCTCCTTCGGGAAGACCAACGTCACGAATTTGGTACTTCAGTCACCACATCCTCCAATTCGTGGACTAGAAGCAACGTAGCGTTTGTTAACTTCTTTAATGAGCTTCCACCTTTACTCTTTGGCTATACCGTACTGATGAGGACTAATCCGCAACACATGTCTATGATTGCGTTTTAGATGGCTATCTTTTATTGTATAATATAAAAGTCCACACCTCCCCCCCATTACCCACTGCAGGAAAGAAACGGATATTTATGTAGAAAATTGAATATCGTTGCAGTGATTATAGTTGTTATAGATACTTGTTTGGAAATATATGTAGACAGTTTTGACACTTAACCGTCAGTTTTTGTATCGTTATATATGAATAGAAAACCAAAGTTATTTATAAGCTATGGTGTCACAATAAGTATCTATAACAACTATAATCACTGTAACGATAATCAATTTTCCACAGATAGGTTGCTGTGATTTCAAATATAAGTGTAGCTAATTTAATTGCTGTTTTTCGTAGATTTCCTTACCAGTTGAATGACGATGTAAACAAATTTCTACCTTACATAAGATTTTTTTGAAAAAATAGCACATTTACTTTAAAAAATAAAACCTTAATTTTAATAGCGAAATTATTATTGAACCCAAAAGAAACACAAAATTTAGCGCAAATTTTCAAATTGTTTTCCACTAACTATTTGGCATTGGCGGATACAAGCGTAAACAATAAATACACTGCGCTCCAAAATGTTAGAATTAATTTGTTCCGCATAAGGACGAATGTTTTGCTGTAGTTCCAGGAGAGAACAACAATTTTGTGTTTTTTTTTTTGGGTTCAATACGATTTTTTTCATTAAAATTAAGTTTTTAGTTTGTAAAGTAAATGTGCTATTTTACGACAAAAAAATTATATAAAGTACCATTTTTTTACATCACTATTTAAGTAGCAAGGAAAAACAGTAAACAAAATTGGTGTTTCCATTTAAAAAAAAATAATGATGACGTCATAGATGAAATTTAAAAATAATAAAATAAATGAATATTTAAAAGTTAAAATTGGCCTGTTTTCTTGGAAACATTAAATAACGAAATTATAAATTTTGTTGCAAACTTTATCCTCACTCTGTAATGTATTACTACTGAGGTAAAGTGGAAGAAGAAGTAAGACCTGCGTGGTTAACAGATAGCTAGTATTTTGTTGCACACAGCCGCTCTTCAAACTACTACTTATTTAAATGAAATAATGCCACCAAGCCCGTTCGTACAATGACGTAGAAACAAAAGCAGCTTATCGCAACACTTTTGTTGCATTTTAAAAGAAAAATGGCGTCAATAGGATAACGTTTATACAAAACATTTGATCTTTCAGATATTTAACACGTGCTTTTTGTACCGCATTGCGTATAATACTACATCTACAGACTAACGTATTTTTAATAACTTTCCGGTATTTCCCATTTTCAACCAAAATGAACTAAGCTTGGAGAACACTTAATGGAAATGCGGCATAGGTCTTGGCAAAACAATTCTGTTATTGCCGTTCAAGGGGTAAAATCAACCTAAGTCAACACATGCCTTTCACAAAATGGCCTGTTCCCAGATTGCAATATCATCAATGTCAACGGACACTTCACGCAGAAGCGGTCGTTCTATCTTTGTAATTCATAATATCATCTCATGGATAGTGGAGTGGTTGAAAGGGTCTCTACTTCAGCGCAAACGCCAGTCGTAAATTATACTTTCAAGAAAGGACGCCTGAAATTCAGCACGATCAATTTGGTATCTTTGAAATAGGTTTCAATATTGGGACACACTCTTGCGAAGGTGTGCTTTGCTAAGTAAATGTGCGTAATACGACACCGTGGCTCATTAAGATTTAGAATAAGATTTAGAATTAATTGAGTCACAGTGTCATATTTAGAATGCTCTAGAACTAATTTGATATTGTTACGGAGTTGGTTCTTAAAACGCAGATTGATTTGTGGTTTAATGATATTTATTTATCAGTAATTATTTATTATTATTTATTACACTAAAACTTAACACTACTAATACTTAACACACTTAACATCTGTCCATTATTTGTGTTCACATTTATTTATATGCGGGACGTCGCACTGTGGGAAATATTGCCGATCTAGGTGATCAAAAGTATTTTACGACTTGCCGCTAAATTAGTCCAGTGTTGCATAAATCTGCTCTTACATAATCAAATCATTTAAAAACAATAAGATTTCTATCATGGAGAACCTACATTGCGTACAACGTTCTAAAGTCAGATATCGATTTTCGCGCTAATGTTAGTCTTGTTCAGCAATCTTCTAGTCTTGAATTCAACGATTTGCTGATGTGTGAATGAATGATACGAATGTAAACTTTCATATAAACATAAATGCCGAGAGCGAAACTGATTTTTTATTAATTATTCATAGATAAAAAATGTACATTGCACTAAGCCTGTAGTTTTTGCAACCAATTGCAACCAAACGAGTTATTCATATTCTGAGAGTTTACTTATCTAGTTATAAGTCAGCTAGGAGTGATTATCATAATATGTTATAGTTTTGTGAATATTTTTTTTTTGTATCCAGTAGCACAGATGATTATCCAGGGCGGTTGTTAAATTTTATTTTCTTTACTAAATTTTCTTCATAACATCTATCGTTAAAAATTATACCACACTTTAGCACGTCTATTAACTCTATTTCAGTAAGAAAACATGTTGATATAACGAGTGATCAAAAAGGCATGTAAAAAACAAATTGCATGCGATTATGGAATCATGAGATATCAATAACTAAGTTGGTCTGATAGGATCCCTCGCAAACCGTAGATGCGTATAATAGCATATGGTCCATTCTAGAAGCTTAATGGCCATATATAGTATGTCCAGGAAAGTCTAAACCATATGGGAAAATCTTTTATTACCCATTTCTCAGAAAATTTTATTTATCATAAGATCTTAAAAATATTTCATCAGATAGTGGGTGTTTAAAGTTTCACTGTTTAAGAACAGTTTTGTAGCGGCTACTGATTTGAAATGATTCTCCTTAAACAGTTTCTTAGATATTCTTAGATTGTCCAAATTTTCTATAATACTCGCGATTTCGATAGCGTTCCCAGCGCCTCTTTAAGATCATTGCAAAAATTACCGAGCTTATGATTTTTCGCCCAGTAAATATCAAAATATCATAAAATACGCGACACAGGTATGTAAGATAGTTTCAACTGACTTATTATTTGTGATTGTGGGTGTGCTGGTAACACTCATTTATCAATTGTTCACGTATTTGTATGGTATACACCTCAAAAAAATGGCAGTATTTTTTGCAATGATTTTAAAAAAGCGCTAGAAACGCTATCAAAATCGCGAGTATTCCAGGAAATTTGAACAAATCTCTACGAAATTCTTTAAGGAGAATCATTTCAAATCACCAGCCGCTACAAAACTGTTCTCAAATAGTGAAAATTTCAAAAAGAAGCGAACAATTTTTTTCTGGCATAGGTGGCTGTGATTTCAAATCTGAGCATATTTATTAATTCTAAGCAACATTCCCAAATAAAATTTTTCGATAATCTTGATATTCCAGGTACTTTACTCTTATACGCGTTTCACATTTTTTTTAAACACCCAGTATATGGTGCATTATTTTTAATATCATATGGTGGTATTCTTGATTTCAGACCTACCGACAACTTTCGTAAAGAATACAATTTTCTGAGAAATGAATAATAAAAGATTTTCCCATATGGTGCGGTTCTAAATGTGAGTTATCATACTCAAAAATTTGTACAAAATGATTTGCTTTGGCATATTTCTGCAAATAACATCATTTCATTTCTAAGCAATATGCGGACATTGTGTTTTTCAACATTGTAAAAAATACATCTTCTACAGCTTATGGAGTTTGTAAATAGCAATATTCACATCTGTTACATTTATGGTTTTTAGATATAGCACTGATAATTAATAATATCACCTTCAATTTGTATCCTGTGAGGGCCGCAAATTCCAAAAATAATTTGTTGGTGAAGGCCTACATTGTGACAGCAATATAACCGGCAAATTACGTGTTTCTTGGCCTAACGATTTGCTTTCGGTATTACTACGAATGTGGGTCTCTCTTCCAGAAGTATTCGTTTATTAAGCACTAATATATCTGGGGAACATGAAGATACTATATTTGTTTCAAAAGAATCATAAGAAATACTTTTGATCGCCTAGATCAGCAATATTTCCCAAAATTGACCTTTCGGGGACAAAATTCTATAACTTTGTCATTTTTAGATGAATTCTTATAAAATTTTGTTGCATAACAAGAAAGAACTAAGGTTTAATCTGATTTATTTATTTATTATAAAAGAACAAACAAGAATCCTTTAAGTCGCAAGATTCGTTTTGTGTCAATTATAATAAAACTAACTTCCCCAAGTTGCGCAGTAGGTCACTTTCCATTCAGCTTGTAGATATATTGAGCTATTTATCTACGTTATTTTCCCGCTGCGCAGGTGTACTGGTGGGGGAGTGACGTTCTTAGTTGAAATCATCTCAATCTGATTATATTCTCTCCGTGAACAAGAACTTCGTTAACTGAAGAGGGCATGTAGTACCAATTATATTTGCTAACGTATAGTTCAGCTGTGTTACGCTTAATTATTTTTATCCTTATCACTACAAAAATAGGTGTTTTTTGTAAGATTGGTTCTAACTTATCCAGCAATAATATTATTTTCGTATTGATCAAAGCTAAAAATATATTGTGTTAGATATCAATCCCTTGAACGATGTTAGGTTAGGCATTAGCCCTAAAGTAGGTTATGATAATGTTCTAATATGTCTATGAGTGGATAATTGATATGGACGAGATGCACAGTTCCGTTAGAGAGTGTGGACCTCCAACTTAGAAAATAACGAATACCTATCAGAAAAAAAAAACCATCAGTTTTTACACATGTATGTCAAATAGACGTCAATCATTTAAACGTTACATCTGAGAAGTATGATAAGCCGGATACTCCAGGACATTCCAAGTTTTGCGAGCAAATTTTGAAATATCAAGTTGTCCAAATGTTAGTATTGTATAAAAGAACGGAAAATAATGAATTCTTGCTACCAAAGATACATTTGCTTATGTATAAACATTTTAAAAAGTAAATTACCAAGAAAGACGTTACGTGTTAAAAATCTGTTATCGTACACTACTTCAGAATTTTTCAGTTTTAGCATAGAGTTGCACCCCGGCACAGAATAAACCTATGGCATTGTGTAGCTAGATAAAAAAGCTATCAAACGTAGTATGTTAGATGTTGGAGGCAAATAGAGGCAAACTATGTTTAACATGGTCATGGAAAATATTTTTTTTACAAAAACTAATAACTATTAAAATTTAAGCAAAGCATTTTTGAAATGTAGATGTACTGCTCTTTCCAGTGATGTATAATACGTTAAGAAAAGTTATGCATACATATCAGTAAATCAGTACTTGTGTGAGGTATGCGCGCAGTAATTTTTTGCGAGTAACCGATAAGGTCAACTTTGACATCGTATAGAATAACAACAATACCTTCAAATAATAAAATGTTTGGGCAAATCAAACTTCAATCTATCTACTTTATTATAAAAATAATTTCTACTTTGTAGGAGGCAGTTGGTGAAAACCATTTATGTCCTTCCCGTATACAGTGGAGCCCCACTGTGCGTCCCGTCGGTATCTTACTACCATGCAGTCAAATTTAGAGTTGCTAGAAGAGAACTAGATTGTTTATGGAAAAAATCTCATCCTAGTGACTTTCGATGTGTATATAAATTTACATTATTTATATTTATTATATTATATTATATTATATTATATTATATTATATTATATTATATTATATTATATTATATTATATTATATTATATTATATTATATTATATTATATTATATTATATTATATTATATTATATTATATTATATTATATTATATTATATTTAGATCAATGGGATGAACCGTTTAGACGCTATAAGTGTTTACAGAAGCAGTCTGATCCGCAGCATTAGTCGCTATGGTTGCGATTTGACACATTTTGATAAACACCATGGCGCGCCACTGTCATGACGTGTCAATTGTAGCATTTTTGTGATTGACTTCGGTTAGGATCCAGAGTGGCTGTGACTTTACGAAATTAAAGTATTGCATAAGGTTTTCAATGTGTGAAGGAGGTAATCGGAAGGTTGGGTTGGTACCACATATAGAGATTTGCGTTAGTACCTTTCTTGGCGTTGTATTCCACACGTTATTTTTGGCTGATTATACGAAATTTAAAAATTGGTGTTGTATTGAGTACAACCACAAAATTTGAATCTTACTGTTCGCTTTAGATACTGTTTAACTTAGTTTTGCAAATTATGTTAATGTTTTTGTGTCATGTTGCCCAGTTAGTATGATACATTACATATCTGTGTGTATGTGTGTATGTGTGTATGTGTGTATGTGTGTATGTGTGTATGTGTGTATGTGTGTATGTGTGTATGTTTGTATGTGTGTTTGTGTGTATGTGTGTATGTGTGTATGTGTGTATGTGTGTATGGGTGTATGTGTGTATGTGTGTATGTGTGTATGTGTGTGTGTGTATGTGTGTATGTGTGTCTGTGTGTGTATGTGTGTATGTGAGTATGTGTGTATGTGTGTATGTGTGTATGTGTGTGTGTATGTGTGTATGTGTGTGTGTATGTGTGTATGTGTGTATGTGTGTATGTGTGTATGTGTGTATGTGTGTATGTGTGTATGTGTGTCTGTGTGTATGTGCGTATGTGCGTATGTGCGTATGCGTATGTGCGTATGTGCGTATGTGCGTATGTGTGTATGTGTGTATGTGTATATGTGTGTATGTGTGTATGTGTGTATGTGTGTATGTGTGTATGTGTGTATGTGCGTATGTGCGTATGTTTGTATGTGTGTATGTGTGTGTATGTGTGTATGCGTGTATGGGTGTATGTGTGTATGTGTGTATGTATGTGTGTATGTGTGTATGTGTGTATGTGTGTATGTGTGTATGTGTGTATGTGTGTATGTGTGTATGTGTGTATGTGTGTATGTGTGTATGTGTGTATGTGTGTATGTGTGTATGTGTGTATGTGTGTATGTGTGTATGTGTGTTCGTTTGTATGTGTATGTGTTTATGTGTGTATGTGTGTATGTGTGTATGTGTGTATGTGTGTATGTGTGTATGTGTGTATGTGTGTATGTGTGTATGTGTGTATGTGTGTATGTGTGTATGTGTGTATGTGTGTATGTGTGTATGTGTGTATGTGTGTATGTGTGTATGTGTGTATGTTTGTATGTTTGTATGTGTGTATGTGTGTATGTGTGTATGTGTGTATGTGTGTATGTGTGTATGTGTGTATGTGTGTATATGTGTATGTGTGTATGTGTGTATGTGTGTATGTGTGTGTGTGTGTATGTGCGTATGTGTGTATGTGTGTCTCTGTGTGTGTGTGTATGTGTGTATGTGTGTATGTGTGTAAGTGTGTATGTGTGTATGTGTGTATGTGTGTATGTGTGTATGTGTGTATGTGTGTATGTGTGTATGTGTGTATGTGTGTATGTGTGTATGTGTGTATGTGTGTATGTGTGTATGTGTGTATGTGTGTATGTGTGTATGTGTGTATGTGTGTATGTGTGTATGTTTGTATGTGCGTATGTGCGTATGTGCGTATGTGCGTATGTGCGTATATGTGTATGTGCGTATGTGCGTATGCGCGTATGTGTGTATGTGTGTATGTCCGCCCATCGATCGCACATGTTTAGGCGCTATCCATTCCTTTCTTACTGAGGAAATAAAAAATGATAGCTCTGAGCGAGCGCTGACCACGTATCATAGAGTCATACGACCGCCCAATGTACAGGTACAAGCGCTCTGTATTGCTTTCTGGATGACATGAATGGTATGGTTCGACAGTCCAGTCGCTGTACACGTTGTCGCCATCCCAGCATTCACATTCAGTTGACACTGTTCTTCACTAGTTTAGTTCATATTTTGGCTGGTGAAACTAGTGGAGCAACAGGGTTTTATTAAATCCTTTATGGGTAGATTCTTCGTTATACAATCAAGGTGGAACAATTTATCCCACTAATTTAGTTGACACGCCTATCTAACGCTAGGGAAGTAGATCATCATGAATGGAATAGAATACAATACAATAGAACATGATGAAGATAAAAGCGTTATAATAAAGAAAAATTTTAGTTGTGCAAACTATTTTAATTGACTTATTTTAAAAGAAAAACGTGTACCAAGTTATAATTCATACCGTTTTCTGTACATCAACATTTGCATACGTTATATACTCGGTTATGTTGTTCATACTTGTCTCAGACGATATTTATTACAGCAGGCAACGAGTACAGCGATTGCCTGTGTCCTAGAATAACATAACACACTGCACCGAGTCCGCAGTAATTGAGTTTTTATGTGAACATTTTCTGACGTACATATCGACCAAAGCATGCAGCGACTGTCCGGAAGTCCGGATTTGAAACACCCCGCTTTTTTATTCACTCTGATATTAACTTACCCCATTTCGATCTTGAAGACAAGTAATAATACACGATATCATATCTTAGTCTCTTTCTTTTGGAATCAAAGAAAAATGGAACACAACATAAAACTTGAAGAACTAAGGGGGCACAATTTATAAGGTAACGTGAACAATTTATTAGGGTAGGTAAAAAAGTTCGGACATAGTAAGTATTAACAAATGTATAATTTTTTTATTGTAAATAAATGTACAAAAAGTGCGTATAATACGTATGTGACATTAAATACTACCATTTCGAAAAGTTAAGAAAATGCAATTAAACTGAAAATGAAAACCTACAATTTTTTTAACATTAGAATTTGACGTTAATGGCAAAGCGACTTTCCATGAACTGGCCTTAAGAACTTCTTAAATTGCTGACTTGCTGATAAGTCCGGTAATATTCAATATGTTGTTGATGACAAAAGGTGCGAAGTAAAAAACTCCATAGTAGCTACATGACGTAGACTTCTTTAAAATTAACATATAAGAACGATTCTTAAAAACAGGACACTATTCTGTTCTAATAAAGTTAACAAAAAACCCTTTGATCTTTATATGTAATTGAAAAAGCATTTGTTTGGTAAAGCGGTGGGAGAAAATCCTAAATAAATCTTAATGGGAGTACGTGAGTTTTTTTACGTTTAATAGTAGCAAAATAGAGTAAAGTAAAAGTAGCCTGATTGTCGGGAAGTTGTGCTGTACATAAACACTTGAACAAAAAGAAGTAATCGATTAGTACCGCGAGCGCCCTTAAACATTTTTAGTATTACGCAGAAAGTCTGAAATGCAAATAAACGGGGTGGTTTTACATGTAAGAGTTTACGAACCGCTGCTTCTATATTCCGCCGTCGTTGTCGGGCGTCGACACGTTTAGATGGCGCTCACGTTTTCGTCCTGTCAGGTATAAGTAGGGTCGAACATTTGTGGATGTCAGACTAGACTTTCGAATTACAGATTTTGTGGAATTAGATGGATGCATGTTTCACGGCATTTCCAAGACAGCGACATCCAATGTCACTTTTTTCCGCAGCACGGAATAATCTTGCCATGAGCCTTTTCCCATTCAACCCGAGTTTCCTAGAAAGCTGAAAAGTAATACATAAGTGTGATTCAAGTCAGATAGTTTAATCAGTCAAACTTACAAATTTATTATACAAATTATTGGTATACGCATATTAATTAGTATACGCATTTAGATCGAAGTTGAATCGAAGTTGTAATTGAAATTATGAACATAGCTGCTACAATCATAGTGATTAATAGGTAATTATGAATAGAATCTTCAACTTAGCGTACACAAACAGGATTTTAAAGGATTTTAAATATACAAATCTAAGAAGATCTGAAAAGACGGTGATAACAAATTATTATTCTTAAATTAAAATGAAATTTATAATGCTGTCTACTAGGTATAAAGCTGTGTTACACATGTAACTTACTGTAGTACAACTGCAGGAGAGTGTATTTGAAATAACGCTTTTAACGCCTGATAGTAACAATAAAAATCCGGGATGGCCTCCACCCTACTTTCCGAGTAAATTGTTGACACAAGTGTCTCAAAACTTTTACTATTATTAATTTCGTAAAGCCACAGCCATTACGGGCCCCAATCTATTGTCAGTCATAGAATAACACGATGTCATGTCATGTCAGTGGCCACTGACGATTATCAAAATCTGTAACATAATTATAACATGATAACCTGTTTGTTCGTTACATTTATTCGGTACTTTAAAGTAATTAAAAGTCATCCATCTTCAATTGTTACCAATTGTGGATATAGTTATTTAAAAATTGCAAGATTGTTGATGCTAGTAGTTTGCCCCACACACGTCTCTGATGCTATGCCTCTTAATATCCATATAGGTATAGTGAAATTTTTATCCGAGACTATATAGGTTTAATAAATCGATCAAAAGTCTGTGGTTTAATTTAGCCATGGTCGAATCGGTTCACAACGATGACGATGGCCACACATTATCATATTAAACGGGCGTATTATGTGAATGTGCGTATTGTTGTGATATGTTAGATTTAATACAGCGTTCGGGCAGAATTAAATTCCGGCGTAATTCCGATTCGTATCTGTCGGTGCAACAGGAAGTATAAAACGGAGCTTCATGTGTTCCAGGATGCAATGCACCTCGAATATTGTCAGACCGAGCTGCATAGTCGACCAATTCTATTTCTGCTGGAACTGCCCACAACTAGATTAGTTTTGCACGAATTATTATACCACATATCATAGCGATAGCAGGTGTTTTACATTTGTCTTCTAATCAGACTAATCGGTTATTTATGTTGAACGACTTGAGTTTTCCTGATTCTACTGTGTAACTGGTCGGTAACTTAAGAACATGAAAACTGTTAAAAGTCAGTTGAAAATTCGGTTAGAAATAGTGTTAGTTGTATGAAGACAGTGCTACCTATGGACCTTTTCTGTTAATTTTAGGTATAGCTTGCCCCATGGGCAAGAATTTTTCAAGTTAGGCTGGGAAAAAGACGGGATTTGTAGAAGCCTACTATCATCAATGTTTCATGATGCATTGTGTATTTGTGGGGGCACCAAGGGGAGCCATAGTATGGTTTTTATTGTCTGGCAAATTTTATCAACCTGTCTCGCTCATTTATTGTAATTAGCATGTTTATTTTTCTTCCTAAAGGTAACATGTCTGAAACAACTTCCCATTCATATCATAACTCAGTTTTCTTCAGAGTATTTAGTTTTTACTGTAAAGCATCACACGCGATTGTTCTAATGCTACCTTTGAGAGGGCTTATGGCCCATTGCGCCACTCTTCCTTAACTACTAAACTTAGCTTAAATTGCATAAGTATCGATTCTTGCATTGTAAGTGAACTTTAAGCAAAGCTTATGCCCGTTTGCACCGTTTATGTTAAGAATGGCTTAATTATGAGATCGTACTTACGTCATCGATTTTGCTTGCACCGTCCATTACCTAACTACAGTTAAGAACGACATAATTTAAGCTTAAAAAATCGACGGCTTAAAACCGACGTAAGTATAAGCTTAGTTGTGATTGGTTGATGGTGATGTAAGCACACAGTGCACATGAAACATATTTTTAAAAAATGTCAAGACAGTACCTATATCTGTCAATTTATCATGCTATCAAGCGATTTTAGGAGTTTGTAATGTATATTTACAGTTTTATTGTATATTAGAAATAATAGCTTCATTTTGATCATAAATTCTTTTTTTGTGCCGCAATTTTTGTAGTTATGAAATTCAAATTTTCCGCCACATTAACCTATTGAAAATGTTGAAAAGTGACGCAATACTGTTCATTTCAGAACTAAATATTTCCCAATATTAAAAGAACTTTACAGTGTTGCCAACGTCGAAATTGTCGTGGAACTGGTAGTAGTTGGTCATAATGTACTAAAATGCAAATCATCTTGATTGATTTTTGCCTTTATATTTCTGTATTGAGTTCATGGTTATCCCTTTTATGGAGCATATTTTGTTGCAGAAGTCCTTGCTGTAATATCTTCAGTCCGAGGAGTTGTTGCTGTAAATCTGACACATTTTCAGTTTGGCTAATTTGGAATATTGCTGAATTTTTTCAATCTTCTGCAGCTTCTAATTTTTGGGTGTAATACAGTCAACGTCTCCCTTAACAGGAATGGCCTTCCTGTGCCTTTGAAATAATGTGCTGAGATAAGAAGACAGAATATTAGATAAAATTATTTGGATAGTCGATATAAAGCTCACGAATTTTGCACAATGTTTTAATGACTAAAATAGCATTATACAAACTAAAATAACCAAACTATCTTTATACAATAATAACTTTAGTGTAAGTTGCTAAGTGTAACTGTTCTTTTGCTTCGGTAATAACGTTATGTTAATGTTTCTTTCTTGCTGAATCATACATATACTGCTTTAGTATTTATTATATCCATTTTTCTTCATTGTGCTCCTCCAGTGTTATTAGGAACTTAATATACAGTATACTGTACGACTCGGTGTACTGGGTCTTTAGAGAGGTTAAAATACAATTTGGTTCATAACCGCGTTTTTTTGCTTTTTTCTTCAATTTTCAGAATATTTATTATATTATGCTATATTTGTTTAGTTTTGTATTGTATTAAATAATACACTTGACTGGTAATATGTCTATAGTTGATATATTCTAAAAATTATATTAAAAAAAACAAAATTATTGTTGCTTACAACTCCATATTTATAGTGGTGATTTACGTTTTTCACAAAAATCACTTAAAACTGAAAATAAATGATAGTTATTGTATTAGATTGTATTTGGAGCTACATTGATCAATTATTATACTGGAATGTCCCGAAACTTAACCTCAAGCGGGCACCAGGAGAGAGGGTGGTTCATGTACGTTCTGGAAAAAGTATTAAAAAAATCTCTCTGTCACTTAGTTGACTGATAATTGGTATTTTTCAAAAAAGGAGAAAATCTGCATCCTTTACCACATTGTTTAGTTACTGTGGCAACAAATTTCGTAATTGTCTTGTGGGTTTTTGCTAATATGATCTTAAATAACCGTACCATTAATCGCAGTTGCACATCGATCAAAAAAAAAATTGGAAGATTGATAAAAATAAGGAGGTTGTTTCAGTTGTGGTTTGAAAAAATTTTGTCACTTAACTTTGACTCTTTATTACAGAAAAAGTATACTTCTTCTTTACCATAAACTTCTTTTCGTGCATTGTTATTCCTATTTAAAATCTTTTTGATCTGAAAATGTGACTTTCTGTCATGTTTTATTAAATGCCAGGGATTCTTATAATTGTTATAAGTAGGCATATGACATTCATCTCAACATAATAAACATGTGATATGTTAGCTTCTGGAGCCATGTCAGTTATTGTTGCTTTCACCTTAATCAGTAATGATATTTTCTCTAAGGCTATTAATGGTTCTCTAATAAAAATTAGTATCTAATTTGTGAGTCAGTTAAGTGGAAAATCTTAATTCGTTTGCAAAACGTTTTGCTGTGTTGTGTATTTGTTGACAAACAAAATGCAATGCTATTGAATTGTATTTCTTAAGGTATATTTATCAATGTATTTGTCACATTTTAATTGAATCAATATAAATTTAGTTTTATTGAAGTTAAGTAACCCTATGCGTTTTGTGTTAGAAATGTGGTCGGTTTATCGAGTTTTTGCTTCGACAGCCTATACACTGATGTTGACACCTGAAGAGATTTTCATATATTGGTGGTGTGTGCTTTGCGTGACATATGTAAAGGGGAGCTTTCGCGTCTGCTAACTTAACACGATGTACGTGTGGCAGAAATAGCACGATTCGAATATATTCATGATTTTCTTGACGGCTATATGACGGCGGCGCGTGCTCACAATTCAAACATCGTATCACAATCGCTATTTGAACGCCTGTCTTGTCTGTCTTGAATTTCTCGCCTTCTGAGTCTTTACTTGTTGGATTTAGCATATATACGACAGAGAGTCTACCAATGCTACAATCCGGTGTTCCTTTATTTATTTTACTTCTTTACTTCACGGCTATTATAGTGTCATCCGCGTAATTAACAACAAAGTATCCTCTCAGAAAACTATTACCTGTCACCCACGTACGAAGTGAGTTATTCAAGAGCCACTCCCCGAAAACCGAATGAATTTATCTTTTGGAGCAATAGCGTGTGTTGAACGTAATCGAAGGCTTACCCAAGTCGCAAAGGAAGCCCACCATCACCGATCGCCGCTCACAATCGATTAATATTTCGCTTATTTAACTTTACTGCAGTAATTGCAGATCTATTTTTTGCGGAATCCGCGTGTATAGTCAATTGGTCACCAATGAGTTTGTTTTTATCTATAACATTTTGTAGGTTTTCTAGCCAAAATGGAATGAGAAATCAAACGCCTACAGCAATTTTATCAAATCCCCTTTTTTATTATCAGTCTACAGTTTTACTAACAATACTATAGCTACCAGTAAACCTTGATAGCCTACTACCAAATATCATGAACATAACTATGTTATAATAACTATGTTACAATTGACAGAACGGAAACCAAAGACACGAAATGATAACTGGATACTCTGGACCTGTCCCCTTTTCGTATAGATGTACGGTCTCGATTGTTTTGAAAAACAATCGAGACTAAACGAGCAGTTTATTAACCATGTTTTTGGTTCGAGTTATTGGCTCTTACACTACTTCAGGATATTGAAAGGAATTTTATCAGGACCTGCTAACTTTTTGTTTTTTAATTTGTTGAATATAATTAACATTTTGTATTCGGTAAAAAAATGTATTTGGATTTTGGTAGATTTGGCCGTCCTATTCTGATATCAAAAAATCATAGGCCCACCAAGAAAACCAGCAATTAATTGTGCGATAATTATAAACAAGTGCTTAAAACGCATTAAAAAATCGCTGGTATTATAAAATATACGGAAATATCTAAAAATGGATTGGGGAGAATCATTTTAACCTTTCTCTCCAAAGAGTGAAAGATTAGAAAACACAAAAATATATTATTGGTGGCTGTGCCTGTGATTTAAAATCTGAACGTAAGTATTAATTCTAAGCAAAATTTCCAAAAATATTCCTCATTATATTAAAATGAAAGGTAATAGTAATATTATGCCCGCGGTACACATTTTATATCACTCGTTATAAGGTGCAACATTTTTAATATCTAGTGATTGCATTCATGATTTCAGTCCTATCACAAACTTTTTATAAAGAACAAAATTTTCTGAGAAATGGATGAATTTTTTTTCCATCTGTATCCAATCAGTACCTATATCGGTCGTTATTAACGTCATGTATTTACGAGGCAATCTAGGAAATTGAAAGCAGGATGTAACAAAGACAAATATATTTCACGTGTATTGTTGAATTTGCCTTATTCGCATAGAGATGAGTATTCACCCTTGGAAAAGATATTCCTCACGCAATTGCCTGATAACGCTATAAATAATTCACAGTGTCATGCCAGAACAGCGGAAACATGTTACACTTTGATTTTCCAAACCAACCAAAGAGAGAGTGTAAAGAAAACAAACTGACGGTTATGTCCAAAATCTTCCGAATTCTCTCCTACCTGTGCGCTTGTGCAATTCTGAGGTCCTCGAGTGCTCCGACTTAGCTCAGGGGATGGCGTGGGTCTCACTCCAACTCCTAATCCAAAGTGTAACAGGGGTTTAAGGGCGCCAGCCACCTTATACTCGATATGGACGTAAACCCGGTGGCAAGGTAGATCGAAGTCAGCCACAATACGACACAGGATAAGATGAAGTTGTATTCCCCAAATAAAAGAGGTAAAATAAGGACAACATCCGCTTTATTGTTCGTAGTAGACGTAAGTCAAAAGTTCCGTGGATACACACAATTAAATAAATGGTATGCAATGAACTAAATGTAAATATACGTTGTATTGCTTCATAGGGTTTCAGCCTATCCAAAACAAACCAGGTACACAAGTAATATATGCAAGTGATCAACAAGATCAACGTTCAATGCAAATAAAACACAAAATATATAGAGATAAACAAACAAATGCGCACCCCCAATATTATCTGGCCAGACAACCGTGTAAGTCGCAATCTTGGTCAATTCCAAGAAAGATAATTAAATTAGGAAAAATTAAAACCGCATTGAAATTGTTGATTAACAAAAGAAAGCTTAATTACAGTAGATAAACAAACAAATAAATGCTGAAGGCTGAATTAATTATGTAACCGAAACCAAAGAGAGCTAAACGCTGAAGGCGTCCTTTCCTGCGAAAGGAAGAACAAAATACGTCGTTGATTAATATACAAACACACTAATGAACCACTGAAAGTGGATTCAGAAGTAATACCGGTAAACACTAACCAAACTTCTCGCAAAATATAAAATAAGAACAGTTAAACGCTGAGGGCGACGGTAAACGTGTAAATGGGAACAATCTGACCTTGTCGGTAGCTTAATGCTGGTCTGAGGTCGGGTCCTGTCCTCGGACGATGGAAGATGTACGATCTCCGAGTCTTCGAACCTCAACCAATTCGTCAAACTCCAGCAGCTGGTTATTCGAGCCTGTGTCGACCAACAAAGGTTTGCCCTGCCAATAGATCCGCAGAAGGTCCGCCCAAACAAACGACTGGTAAATGATTGTCTCAACCAACAGAACTTTCCAGCCAAAGAAAAGGAACCCTACAACGTCCACTAAATCACAACCGACCCGTAAGAAAGTGAGTGTCATTACATACCAAAGGTGTTGGGTGAGTTAATTAGATCTCCTCGTTGACTTGTATCAAATCCACAAAAGTGAAAGAAGTCCACCGTTCACAGGGGTGGCTTCCAAAAGGATGAGGCTTCCAGATCCGCAATGCGAAAGGGAGCAATACCTGCCGGCGTCCAATTCAACCGTGTACGCAGAATATGTCCCAGTAGGAGAAGCACAACACCACGCACAAATCAAGAGCGATTTTTCTAGAACTTCGATTATGACCAACTAACACCTTGTTTACAACTCGGCAACATCGAAAAATGCGGGCAAAATGGCAGAGCGCCTCTATTTATGCACTGGATTCTGAGCAAAAAAAATAGAAGTGGAAAGAAGGTCGGAAAAATTGGACTAAAGGCATGAAAATCACCGCGATGCCCCAACCATCATTGCCGACCAGTTGCTGGATGAATTCAAAATAAAACAAAGCGGGAATTAAGCTGGAACGATAACAAATTTGTGACGCCGCCATCTCGCGGACTCATCGTAACCTAATCCCTCACAAAAAATTAGCTACTCCGGTACAAAATTAACAAGGAAGGAGCTCAAACTGCTGGAGAAGAGAGTCCGCAGGCCCAAACAACCACTGAGCAAATTATTTGCCTCAAAGTTACGTAAAACCGCGCAATTTGCAACGTAAAGGCTGGCACGCGGTTCGCCTAAAACGCAAGGAAGTTGGTAGAGTGATTTAACGTACAAAAAGTTGTTCAATAGCACTCTGGGGCTGAAAGCAGGTCTCAGGTAGCGGTAGAACAAATAAATTAATTAAAATAACCTCAGA
Source organism: Aphodius granarius (assembly GCA_963971325.1). Lineage (NCBI taxonomy): Eukaryota > Metazoa > Arthropoda > Insecta > Coleoptera > Scarabaeidae > Aphodius > Aphodius granarius. Next base: position 14,140,151 of record OZ020224.1, on the reverse strand, counting down.
AAACAGAGTGGAAAACATCAGTGTTTGCTATCAACAATCAGAGATGGCGCCACTCATCCAAGATGGTACTAAAATTCAAACCCCTAACGAAACTGAAATGGCCCAATACGTAAAACCATGCTAACGATTGCAAAAATCAAAACTGAGTGTCACAACTCCCCCCTTCCTTCCACGGAGGTGAATTCTCTCCAGGAATTCACCGACGAAGAACTCTCCTGCCAAAGTGAATCTCCCTCCAACAATCTCTAGTCCTCCAACAACCGGCGACAACCGACCACCGACGAAAATGAAACAATTAGTGACAACCGACCCCCCATCTCACTACTTAACGTGAAAAGCTGTGCAAAGTTCTACCCCCGGCATCCGAAATCAAAGGAAGGCAGCCGTGGTGAAGCTAGAAGAACATAAAGGGGGCGACACAAAAAGAATAGGGAAGGGATTTTGCATTGCGACCCTGTCGAGCGACAGAGTCCTCGTGTACAAAATCTGGTACAGAGATCGCTCCTGCGACAAAAGAAGAAAGAAATGAAGGAAGAACGAAGGAAGGATAGGTGAAGGGACGGTGCAGTGCTTCCTAGCCGAACGACTAGGTCGTCGTATACACCGTCAGAAGAGAAAGACAAGAAAGAACGCACACCACGGAGCCAAACTCCGCCCCGAACACCGGTGGCAAAACACCGCCCAACCAAAAAAAAAAATAAAAGAGCATCTCGCATCTTTAAACAAAAAGGGTACCACCGATCAACAAAAAGAGCAAACGTTAACAAACTACGACCCAGGGCAACACCCACAACCTGGGGTGGTGGTACTGCGGACATCCAAAATTCAAAATTCCCGAAAAGGTTGACAGCAACAAACCATGCGACTGACAACCGAGGTACACAACCTCCAAAATAAACCAACGAACAAACCAAAGGTCACAAAGAACCTGGAGCCTCCGACGCGTTGCGAAGAACTCCGTTCCCTAATCTCCCGACAAGGAGAGATGGTAGATGGAACAAACCGAGTCACAGTTACCGGACTTTTACCGGACGCCGGAAAACGCGGTAGGAGTATACTTCTGCCCCCCCTACAGGGCACGGGTGTTTTACGTCGGCACTTCCTCATCCTGGGCCAACTTGAGATCCTGAACATGCCAAACTCCCTTAGATCGCCCCTCGTCGTCCTCCAACTCGTAAGTCCAATATCCCAGCTTCTTCTTGACTCGATAGGGCCCAACGAACTTGGCCGCTAACTTGGCATTAATATAATTGGCCGCATCTGACAAAACCTTGTTTCGTCGCCATACGTGTTGACCGACGGTGTACTGTACAGGCCTTCGGCGAAGGTTATAGACTTTTTGGCTGCGTTCTTGAGCAGCCCTAAGCTGCTTCTTGACTCGTTCGAAGAGATTGCGGAATTCCTTGACACGCGTTGGTACATCCATGGGCTCATCTTCCTGAGTCAGGACCCGCTCAAAAGCACTGCCGCGACCAACATAGTTCCTGCCAAAATTAATGAAGAACGGGGAATAACCGGTCGTTTCGCTCTTGGAGGCACGTATTGCACATCCGATATGGGCAAGATAGTCATCCCATTTCCGTTGATCATTTTTAACGTAACAACCGAGCATGGTCTTCACGACGCGGTTAACCCTTTCGACAGGATCGGCCCTAGGACAATATAAGGGGGTGTAAGAGATCTTGGTACCGTAGGAGTCGCACAAAGTTCTGAAATCCTTACTCCTCATCTGCACTCCGTTGTCGCAAATAAGATACTGCGGAGCGCCGTGCACCAAGAACACGTTTTCCTCTATCACCCTAGCCAAACTCTTAGCTGTCGCCGAACGGAGAGCAAACAGAAGGACGTACTTGCTAAAATAATCGCTTACGACGAGGATAGAGGTGTTTCCTCTTGACGAGCGGGGGAGGGGTCCCACGAAATCCAGGCTTATCATTTGCCAAGGTCGAGTTAGTTCTGGTCGGGAACCCATGAGTCCCGCAGGGGCGCGCTGTTCAGGCTTCTGGGCTGCACACACTCTACACCGTCGCACATATCCCGTGACATCCGCGTGCATCTTCGGCCAAATATATCGCTCCAACAAACGCCAATATACCTTGTAGCCTCCGACATGGCCAGCACGAGGATCGTCATGGTACAACTTCAAGAGCGCGTCCCGACGGTCCTTCGGGACAACCAACTTCCACTCCTCTCCCGAACCAGAAAGAGGCACGTGTCGAGATTTTGCATGCTTGTACAACAATCCCGCCTCGACTCGGCACTGCGGAAATCGATGGAGATTTGCTTGAATTCGTGAAATCATTTTATGATACCAGGGATCCGAAGTATTCGAGAAATCTGGGACGACGTCTGCAAACTTGACAGCATCAGCCGAGACTGGAACCGATCGAGACAAGCAGTCAGGCACAACCAGTTCACGTCCCTTGCGGTGAACAATATCGTAATCGAACGGCTGCAATCGAAAAGCCCACCTAGCCAGGCGGCCCGTAGGGTCCTTTAACTGATTAAGCCATACCAGAGATGCGTGGTCGGTAATCACCGTGAACTTGGTACCTTCCAGGTAATGTCGCAGCTTTTCGATGGCCCAGATCACCCCAAGGCACTCACGTTCGGTGGTGGAGTAATTTCTCTCCTGGTGCGTCAATGATCGGGACAAAAAGGCAATCACTCGTTCCTCGCCGTCAATCTGTTGAGAGAGAACAGCACCGAGGCCGTAGGCAGAGGCATCAGTCTGCAAGCAAAAAGGCTTCTGGAAGTCTGGACATGTCAGGATGGGTGCAGTCACAAGATGCTGCTTGATCGCATTGAAGGCTTGATCACATTCCGGGGTCCAAACAAATTTTACGTCCTTCTTAGTCAGACGATTCAGAGGTGACATGATCGTGGCAAAGTCAGGCACGAAGCGGCGATACCAACTGGCCATGCCAGCAAACCGACGAATTTCCGAAACGTTCTGAGGTACCGCAATGTTCAGAATTGCACTCACCTTCTCCGGGTCAACTCTGAGGCCGTTCTTGTCAACAATGTAGCCCAGGTACTTCAGTTCGGGCAGGCAAAAGTGACACTTCTCCACATTAACCGTCAGTCCCGCTTCGCGGAGCCTAGTCAAAACCTTCTCCAGAATAACGAGATGAGTGGCAAAATCGGGCGCTATGATCACAATATCGTCAAGATACACCAGTACGTAGGGTTCCAGGTCAGCGCCTAGAATTCTATCTATCAGGCGTTGCCAAGTAGCTGGTGCATTCGTCAGCCCCATCGGCATTCTTCGGAACTGGAACAATCCTCGACCCGGCACAGTAAAAGCGGTATATTCCCTTGACGATTCGGCCACTGGGACCTGAAAATACGCAGACTTGATATCAAGCGAACTCAGATACTTCGCATTTCGCAGGCGATCCAAAATAGCAGAGATGTAGGGAAGGGGGTAGGCGTCCTTTTTAGTGACCTTATTTAAGCGTCGATAGTCTACGCAAAAGCGGTAGCTGCCGTCCTTCTTAGGGACAAGGAGAATAGGTGCAGACCACGCACTCTTGGAGGGTTCTACCACGCCTTGTTGCAATAATTTATTAAGCTCCTCATCAATTATTTTCTGCTTCACAGGAGAGACCGGGTAGTAACGCAGCTTAATCGGAGGGGAGTCGGTTACAATTTCATGTTCGACAGAGGTCACTGTGCCTAAAGCGCCGTCCATGGCCCGAAAGTGCCGGTCAACCAGAGAGTCCAACGCCGCTCGCTGGGTCCGGGTCAACCCGTCGCGAACTTGCAACTCGCAAAGGTCAGCACCCCCGCCACCAAATCTCCATACATCGTTACGAATGTCAGGAATGATGTCCATGGCCCGCCAGAAATCCATCCCCAAAATCAATGGATGCGGCACTTCGGGAACAACCATAACATTCAAGACGCAAGTCTTATTCAAGAGTGTGAAAGGAACAGCAACAGTACCCAACGAAGAACAGATACTCCCGTTCGCCACAGAGCAATTCCTTCGGGTGGACGAATCCAAGACCAAGCCAAGTGACAATAAAGTCTGGTAGCCGCCACCTCCAACAATGGTATTAGTCGCGCCCGAATCGAGCAATCCCAGCATGTCCAGTCCCAAAACGGTAACGTTCAAGTAGGGACGCGAATCTCCAGAAGCGTGTGAAATTACGTAATCCAAAAGGACGCGGTGAGCACTGTCGGTGGTCTGGTGGAATGAGGGCAGCTGTCGACCATTCAGGCCCTCCGATCGGAGTTTTCCGGCTTCGAACAATTCGGGCAAGTCCTAACGGTTACATCCGGGCGTCTGCACACATAGCACCACATTCGCTCACGGCTCTGACGGCAATCCTTCGCGAGGTGACCAATCTTCCTGCATCGGAAACATCGGCGTGACTCTGAGCCGGATGTCTCAGGGGGCAACGAGATCTCCGCAGCCTCCGCACTGGACGACAAACATGCGAGTCCGGGCTCGACGCAATCCCGACTTCTTCGAGGTGGGGCCTGATAGTGTTCAGCTCGGTACTTCTTGGTCTCCAACAGCAGACACTCAGCCTCCAGTTCTGCGAGAGTTTGGACGGCAGGCAACTGCATTGTGTAAAACGGAGCCAAGTTCCTCCGGACAATATCCAACTGTACCTCCCTGGACAGCTGGCCATAACGAGAGAACAACGCCTGCATACAAGCCAAGTATTCTACAATGGGTTCGGTCAAACCTTGAGTTCGGCTCATCATTTCCTGGAACAGGCGGCTTCGGTAGTCTGGCGGCAAGTAATGCTTCTTCAAAAGCTCGGACAAATCCGTCCATGTCTTACACTTGTGAATGGCTGCTCTATACCACAACAGAGCTTTTCCCTGGAATAAGTCAAGAGATGACCGGAACAGCTCATCTTCCGTGTAACCTCGGCCTCTACGCAGCTCAGAGACCCGTTCAAGGAAGTCCATCACAGACAGCGACTGGGGTTCACCAGAGAAGTGAAGGTTCCACTTATAAATTGGAATCAATCGATCACCAGACCTAAAGTTCGCCGACTGGATGGTACTATTGTGAGCTTCATGTGTTGGACCCACCTCATCCTCATCACTCTCCGACTCACTGGGTATCTCGTCATCACCCTCCGCCAAAACACTCCCAGCGAGGTCCACCACGCTCGAAACACGAGGCTTCTTCTGTAAACGAGCCATAAGAGCTGCTATCTTCGCCATCCATTCACCTCGCCTCCTAGACGTATCCGCTGTCTGTCCCTCAGTGGGGATAGCATCCACGCGACCCAACAAATGTACCACTCGAGAACAGCATCGCTGATAACTACTACTAGTTCGATCGGTATCGAAGGTCTTGGCCAGGGCTTCCAGTTCGGAATACTTAGTCTCGATTCCACCCAAATGTTGTTTCGCATCAAACGGATATGCAGGGTAACGGACGGATCGCTGTGCCTTTTCCAACCGGGTAAGTGATCTCAAACTGGCTCGCATATCGGTAACTGTCATATCCTCGGGGTCGATTCCTCGGTATTGGAGCTCATACTCCAGTTCATCTCTCTTCAAGTGATGTAATACCATTGGTGGAGGCGACATGTTCGAAGAAGAAGGGAAATTCAAGGCCAACCACACAACACAAAACTGGAAAGCAGAGAGAACTCCTGGTTTGGGGAAGTAAACTGCGAAGGGGGAGCTGTGACAATCGTCTGCAACGCAGACTTCAACAAAAAAAAACAAAAAAAAACCTCGATATCTACAGAAGATTAATTAGGGCCAACGACCGAAGGACCAATTAACGATGGCCAATTAGGGAAGGGCCAATTAATGAAGGGCTAATTAAATCGGGCCCCACGTTGGGCGCCAATGTTACACTTTGATTTTCCAAACCAACCAAAGAGAGAGTGTAAAGAAAACAAACTGACGGTTATGTCCAAAATCTTCCGAATTCGCTCCTACCTGTGCGCTTGTGCAATTCTGAGGTCCTCGAGTGCTCCGACTTAGCTCAGGGGATGGCGTGGGTCTCACTCCAACTCCTAATCCAAAGTGTAACAGGGGTTTAAGGGCGCCAGCCACCTTATACTCGATATGGACGTAAACCCGGTGGCAAGGTAGATCGAAGTCAGCCACAATACGACACAGGATAAGATGAAGTTGTATTCCCCAAATAAAAGAGGTAAAATAAGGACAACATCCGCTTTATTGTTCGTAGTAGACGTAAGTCAAAAGTTCCGTGGATACACACAATTAAATAAATGGTATGCAATGAACTAAATGTAAATATACGTTGTATTGCTTCATAGGGTTTCAGCCTATCCAAAACAAACCAGGTACACAAGTAATATATGAAAGTGATCAACAAGATCAACGTTCAATGCAAATAAAACACAAAATATATAGAGATAAACAAACAAATGCGCACCCCCAATATTATCTGGCCAGACAACCGTGTAAGTCGCAATCTTGGTCAATTCCAAGAAAGATAATTAAATTAGGAAAAATTAAAACCGCATTGAAATTGTTGATTAACAAAAGACAGCTTAATTACAGTAGATAAACAAACAAATAAATGCTGAAGGCTGAATTAATTATGTAACCGAAACCAAAGAGAGCTAAACGCTGAAGGCGTCCTTTCCTGCGAAAGGAAGAACAAAATACGTCGTTGATTAATATACAAACACACTAATGAACCACTGAAAGTGGATTCAGAAGTAATACCGGTAAACACTAACCAAACTTCTCCCAAAATATAAAATAAGAACAGTTAAACGCTGAGGGCGACGGTAAACGTGTAAATGGGAACAATCTGACCTTGTCGGTAGCTTAATGCTGGTCTGAGGTCGGGTCCTGTCCTCGGACGATGGAAGATGTACGATCTCCGAGTCTTCGAACCTCAACCAATTCGTCAAACTCCAGCAGCTGGTTATTCGAGCCTGTGTCGACCAACAAAGGTTTGCCCTGCCAATAGATCCGCAGAAGGTCCGCCCAAACAAACGACTGGTAAATGATTGTCTTAACCAACAGAACTTTCCAGCCAAAGAAAAGGAACCCTACAACGTCCACTAAATCACAACCGACCCGTAAGAAAGTGAGTGTCATTACATACCAAAGGTGTTGGGTGAGTTAATTAGATCTCCTCATTGACTTGTATCAAATCCACAAAAGTGAAAGAAGTCCACCGTTCACAGGGGTGGCTTCCAAAAGGATGAAGCTTCCAGATCCGCAATGCGAAAGGGAGCAATACCTGCCGGCGTCCAATTCAACCGTGTACGCAGAATATGTCCCAGTAGGAGAAGCACAACACCACGCACAAATCAAGAGCGATTTTTCTAGAACTTCGATTATGACCAACTAACACCTTGTTTACAACTCGGCAACATCGAAAAATGCGGGCAAAATGGCAGAGCGCCTCTATTTATGCACTGGATTCTGAGCAAAAAAAATAGAAGTGGAAAGAAGGTCGGAAAAATTGGACTAAAGGCATGAAAATCACCGCGATGCCCCAACCATCATTGCCGACCAGTTGCTGGATGAATTCAAAATAAAACAAAGCGGGAATTAAGCTGGAACGATAACAAATTTGTGACGCCGCCATCTCGCGGACTCATCGTAACCTAATCCCTCACAAAAAATTAGCTACTCCGGTACAAAATTAACAAGGAAGGAGCTCAAACTGCTGGAGAAGAGAGTCCGCAGGCCCAAACAACCACTGAGCAAATTATTTGCCTCAAAGTTACGTAAAACCGCGCAATTTGCAACGTAAAGGCTGGCACGCGGTTCGCCTAAAACGCAAGGAAGTTGGTAGAGTGATTTAACGTACAAAAAGTTGTTCAATAGCACGCTGGGGCTGAAAGCAGGTCTCAGGTAGCGGTAGAACAAATAAATTAATTAAAATAACCTCAGAAAATAGAGTGGAAAATATCAGTGTTTGCTATCAACAATCAGAGATGGCGCCACTCATCCAAGATGGTACTAAAATTCAAACCCCTAACGAAACTGAAATGGCCCAATACGTAAAACCATGCTAACGATTGCAAAAATCAAAACTGAGTGTCACAAACAGTGTCGTATTTTTCAACATTATTGAAGAGTGAATTGGTATTTGCTCTGAAAATGTGTTTGTGTGTATGAGTGTATGTGTGTATGTGTGTCTGCGTGTATGTGTGTATGTGTGTATGTGTGTATGTGTGTATGTGTGTATGTGTGTATGTGTATATGTGTGTATGTGTGTTGCGTATGTGCGTATGTGTGTATGCGTGTATGTGTGTATGTGTGTATGTGTGTATGTGTGTTGCGTATGTGCGTATGTGTGTATGTGTGTATGTGTGTATGTGTGTATGTGTGTATGTGTGTATGTGTGTATGTGTGTATGTGTGTATGTGTGTATGTGTGTATGTGTGTATGTGTGTATGTGTGTATGTGTGTATGTGTGTATGTGTGTATGTGTGTATGTGTGTATGTGTGTATGTGTGTATGTGTGTATGTGTATGTGTGTATGTGTGTATGTGTGTATGTGTGTATGTGTGTATGTGTGTATGTGTGTATGTGTGTATGTGTGTATGTGTGTATGTGTGTATGTGTGTATGTGTGTATGTGTGTATGTGTGTATGTGTGTATGTGTGTATGTGTGTATGTGTGTATATATATATGTGTGTATGTGTGTATGTGTGTATGTGTGTATGTATGTATGTGTGTATGTGAGTATGTGTTTATGTGTGTATGTGCGTATGTGCGTATATGTGTATGTGTGTATGTGTGTATGTGTGTATGTGTGTATGTGTGTATGTATGTATGTGTGTATGTGAGTATGTATGTATGTGTGTATGTGTGTATGTGTGTATGTGTGTATGTGTGTATGTGTGTATGTGTGTATATATGTATGTGTGTATGTGTGCATGTGTGTATGTATGTATGTGAGTATGTGAGTATGTGTGTATGTGTGTATGTGTGTATGTGTGTATGTGTGTATGTGTGTATGTGTGTATGTGTGTATGTGTGCATGTGTGCATGTGTGTATGTGTGTATGTGTGTATGTGTGTATGTGTGTATGTGTGTATGTGTATGTGTGTATGTGTGTATGTGTGTTGTTACACTTTTATTTTTAGTTTGCCATTTCTACCTTCTGCACCGTACGACTATGGTTCGAATGTAATCAGCGTTACAGACTCGTGGCGACATCTGTTGGTGGACTCCGGCGTATTGGGAGGCTTGTTTTTGTGTGGCCTGTTTACGCGTAATTAATGTCTTAATTACTGGCGTTAGGCATTGTTTTGAACTACACGCGTTATGTCACGGAATTTCCCATGTTCCATTGCACCTTCGGAACCATATTCCATAGTCCTACGTCCAGTTTTTCCGGCTAATTCGTCATAATTGCGTATTGCGGGTTTTACCTTAATTAGGCCTACTTAGGTAGGGAATCTGTTGTCATCAACGTTGGTCCCTCAACAGAAATGTTGCACAACCACGAGAAGCTAATTGGTCTGTGTAGTTTGGCCGTATTTTAATTTGTTCTGGAACGTGCTGTTTTTTTTGTGCGTCGTACATTTGAGAGCAATTTGTCGCCGATTCTCTTTTTGCATGTCCACCGGAACATCGGCGAATTTGTCAAATTGCTAGGACTGTGTTCTGTGCAATTTTGGCATTTTAGTGTTTTGTAATTAAGAACTTGTTACTCCTTGACGTCACCGTCGTAGTTCTAACTTTTGCCGCTACGTACAGTTTCTGTGTAAAACTGGCGCTCATTCTCTGATTGACATTGAAAGAGTTTGGACGTGTGCTGTTCAAATAAATTAAAAGTCTTCTTGAATAGTTTGGTTGAACGTGAGTTTGCACAGAAGGAGATATTGGTGTTATTGGCCTTCACGCTTAGTGCGGATTTATGCAAACCACGTGGAGAAGAAAGTAGGCTTGGTGTATAACCTCACTTCTTACGTCAAGGACGGATTTAATAACCTATTATTCTTGGATTTACTTTACGAGCCCAAACAACATCTGCAGGGTATGTGTTCAGCACTCGTTTGTATCTCTTGTGTGTACTTATTCGTCGGTACGCTATTTTAGGCTCCTTCGAACAGATCCTTCGAACAGATCCTTCGAACAGATCCTTCGAGCAGACTCCTTCGAACAGATC